>BSBK01004968.1:920000-1520000 GCA_027943335.1 Chamaecyparis obtusa | reverse complement strand
TTGAAAACACAAATGACAACGTTCTTGTTTTTTTTGCCCTTATATCCCGATGTGATTTCGCGGAGGGTTACGGTGCTGTTGAAAACACAAATGACAACGTTCCTTTTTTTTTTGCCCTTATATCCCAACAACATCGCAATTGCAAGTTAGGGCTGTTTCACTGCATACCCGAAACAATGAAGACGTTACAGTCCACAAAATGTTTGTGCTTGAAAGATGAACAAATAAAATTAAACTTCTAAATAACCAAAGCCGCTAACAATAAATTCAACATAGATATGTCCTCATTTCTGGGTATTTTAGCTCTCTAACAGCTGAATACCAGATTACATAATAATGACAAAAGAAAAATAAACCCAACGTACTCAGAAATTGTAGCTGTGATTTCGCGGAGGGTTACGGCGCTGTTGAAAACACAAATGACAACGTTCTTGTTTTTTTTGCCCTTATATCCCGATGTGATTTCGCGGAGGGTTACGGCGTTGTTGAAAACACAAATGACAACGTTCTTATTTTTTTTGCCCTTATATCCTGATGTGATTTCGCGGAGGGTTACGGCGCTGTTGAAAACACACATGACAATGTTCCTTTTTAATTTTGCGCTTATATCCCGACAACGTCGCAATTGCGATAGTGACAAATGTATTGTCGTCGCAAATTGCGACGGTGTCGGGCTATATTTGAAAAAAAAAGGGCAAAACCGCATGACATTTGTCTGCCGTCGCAAATGGCCGTCGCAATTTCACCCCAAATGTATTAGTGATTAAAGTTGGGAGGAAGTTTAGCTCCTTGATGAGCTAATTGTAAAAAGTATGCATCTCTGTCTTCTTTCAAGAAATGCTTCATCATTCTTTTGAAATTATCATCATTTTGATATTGAGCAATTTCTTTAGGTGTGGGTTCCTGATCTGCACCATGTTGAGATTGAGCTCTTTGAGAGCCAAATTTTTTCCCTGCTTGGGACATGGTGGGAGTTCTACCTGGGATAGATTGATGAGGAGTTTGTTGATTACCTCCGTGAGTTGATGAAGTAGGAATGTAACCAATTTTTAATCGAAAGTTTCCAAGACCATCATCTTCGTAAAGACCATAATTGTAGAGTTTCTCAAAATTTGAACCCCTGGTAGCGGTTATAGGAAAGGTATGGGATGCTTCTCCATATTTCTTGTGAGAGGAGGCTCTAGTTTCCACCATTAACCTTAGGTGAAACAAAAGAATGTGATGAAGACAACTAAAGAAAGATCTGATTCAAGAAGATCAAATGACGCAACCTTGTCAAGGTTTGATTGATTGAAGCTTAGATTAGACATAGATGGAGACTATGCCTTGGATGTATGGGTAGATTCCCAAAAGAGAGCGGACACGAGTTCACAACACTTAGCCATTTTTGATGATTGATTGAAGATTGATAGTTATGACAAGATTTTGACACAAGATGAAAAAGACTCAAATTGATTAAACAGAAGGCTAAATCAGATTCAAAAGGCCACTTTAGGAAAAAGATTGGATTCTCAGTAACTGCTCCTCTATTCTTGACATAGTGATTTGTTTGAAAGATTCTAGAAATAGGCTGGAAAAGCTAGGTCTCTGACAGTTTTGACAACTTTCTGGCAATTTTTCAAAATTTCTCAAACGACTTTCTACAGGCTCGTACGACAATGGGTATAGCATGAAATGACAATTGAAAAACTCATGCGACTATTGCAAAAATCACATGATAGTTGATAGCGGGGTTTTTGAATTTTTTAAATTGACTGGCAACAAAACTCGTATGACAATGTACTTGATACCATATGACAATCTGGGGGTTCTGAAATGACAATATCTAAAATTCATATGACTTTCTGACTTTACAAAATGACTGTTGACTCCAGAAAGGTGTTTGACATCAGATTTTGCAATTTTTAAGGTTTTTAGTTTCAGATTATTCACAAAATTGTCCATCCAGATTTGAAGATTATAGCGAATTGATTCATTCTTAGTAACCAAATAGATAATCAAGCATGCAAAATAGCAAGCAAGTGATTCCAAGAATGTCTAAAAAAATGAATAGGGGACAAAGCAACCCTATGCATGAACAATCAAGTGACTAAATTGTGCTAATCCCTAGGAGTGTTAACAGTATATGTTCTAAAAAGTTTTGCAATAATGCACATATTCCTAGAAAGATTAAAATTTGGCCTCACTAGGGTTTTTAGTAATGGTCTGAATCTACAACTTTTGTGATCTCAAGAGGGAAAACTCCAATCCAGGTGCACCAGGGTTTTGACATAGTCTGAGAATTTAATCAATCGGGAGTTGCTAGGGAGATCTGACAGCCCAATAAGAGACCACACCTGTGGAGATTTCTTCCACAAGGACATTTATATAGTGGTTGTCACTACCACGGTGAAAATGGCTATTCCCGCTTGAGGTTCCATCAACGTGGTTGACCCAATTAAGGGAATGTCCACTATGGTTAACCCTCTCTAAAGGTGACTCACAAAATATACCACATGGAGACTGGTTCCAGATTCAAGGATCTGACTTTTTGGTACTACCCAAAAAAGGGAGTAGAGCATAATCCTCTAGCCTTTTCACTTTTAACCCAAACAAAGAAGATAGATTAATCTGACACACTAAGACCAAGATTATCTCACAAAGATCTATGATGTCAACCACTCATGATCTATCAACCTCTCCGGAGAGAGAATGTATCAATCAGAAGCTGAAGATGCACAAATCTAGTAGAACGTGAGACTCCCTTAGTATCCTCCCTACCTACAAGGGTTCCTTCGTTGAGAAGAGTTTCGCTGGAAACCCAATCTCTCAAGAGCCATTAATAGTGTTCATAGGGCCTATTTACTATGTGTAACAAAGATGTTGAAAAGCAAATCTATGTTCATTTTAATAGCCCAAAATGAAATATGTGATATGAAAGCAATAAAGGTCACACAAGCTTGACACGTAAGAGTTCTTTTTAGTCCAAATCAAAATTTTATCAACTGAAAAGATTACCTAAATTCCTCACAACGTGCTTAGTAGATTATTACCTATTTTTAGCAATTCTTACACTTCTCCCAATCAAAACTAGTAGAAATCAATCAGAAACAACAAATTTCAATTGTTAATGTTAGATGTTAGTCCAAATCTGGAAAATTATCTGAAAAAGTGAAACGATAATTGAAACCTAGCATTGAAACTCATACGATGGTGGGTCACCCACTAGATGATAGTCCAAAAATTCTTACGACACTGGGTACCAAATCATATGACAATCAAGATTCCAAATGACACTGTGATCCTGATGGTATGATCCTCGATCAAATAAACTGTTGTACGATAGTGGGTATCTCTTGGTATGAGTTTTTGACAAAACTCATATGAAAATTGTACGAACAAAAATAAAAAATCATAGCTTGGAATAGAAAATGACAAGAAGATGATAGAAATTGATAAAAATTGAATGGAAACCCATTTCAGGGCCCCACGGTGGGCGCCAGAAATTTGTGTGTGAATTTTGTACCTAGCTGTGGACACAACACTTCAGTAAAACATTAGAGTTTAGAAAAAATTGAAATCAAGCAAGTAATTGAAAACTAAACTAACCAAGTGATTTACTGCCTTCTAGTAGATGCGAGTATGTATTCTCATATTGGACCGAAATCAGTGACCTTGACAACACCTAAACGAAGGATTTGAATGCAGAATCTAGATATGAATTAGATGCAAATTAATCTATTTTTTTGGATTTTAGATGCAATAAGAATGAGAAATCTGATATGAATCTATTCTATATGAAAAACTGATATGCAATACAATTAATCTAACAATGATATGCTAAAATATGAATGATCTCACAAAGTTGTAAATTTGCAAAGAGGCTTCAGTTCTTCAGATACCAATTCGCCAGCATACGGTTGCAAATTATGAGATATGATATTGAAGAGTTGAGCCTTGGTTTTATAGAAATCCAGGACTTTGGGGATGCGTGGAAAAAGCCATAAATCACTCAGATAAACACAAGTTGATTTTTGAGTTTATCAAAGAATAAAAGATAATTAATTCACAAAATCATGCAAAAGCATGCAAAAATAGCTTTTTAACTCAAATCAGAGTTGAGTTTATTTTTAAAACAACTTGAATTGATTTTATGATTTCAAGTTTAACTACTTTTTGAATGTGCATAATAATTATGAATTAAATAAATAAACAAAGTGATTTATTTCCTACTTAACTGATTTTTAAAAATAAAACAATTGATTTATGGGTTAATCAATTATTAAAATCAAACTTTTATTCCAAAATAATATCATTAAATATGACAACTTGTTTTAATCAATTAAATAAGAATTTAATCAATTAATGATAGGAATCTTAATTTATTGTCAAATTTGAATAATAATAATTAGGAATAAATATAATTAAATTTAATTAAATAATTAAGTGGCAGAATTAAATCTAATTAATTAAATATTGAGAATATTCAATTAATCAAACTTTAGGATAAATAGGATTTATCGCCAAATAATTATTAAATTAAAGATAATTAGGATAAATAGGAATATTACTAGGAATATTCCCTGATACAGAATTTGAAATAATCAATTAGGATTTGATGATGTTCAGATGTGCCTTTGGTTAGGACTTTGATGTTGATTTCGTTCGATATGTCGATGTAGGAGGTTAATGAACCTATAGCCCATTTTTGGGGTATTACAGGTTGTAGCCTTCATCATTTGAGAAGTGAGCTCTAGGACAGTGTGTCCACACCCCTAACAAGGTTATTGTAAAAGACTCCTAATAGGGTCCGACCCTTGACCAGGTCTACTATACTAAATACATTGTAAAGAAACTCCTAACAGGGTTAAGGATCACAATACACTAGTATAGAATATTAGTGGGTGTCAATTCCCACCGGGGTTTTACCTATTTAAGTTTCCCCGTAATCATATTGGTGTTATGTGTTGAGTTCATGTTTCTTATTTATGTTGATTTTCATTTCAGTACTTAAGCATTCAAGTTAAGTTTAAGAAGAAAAGAAAAAGATTAAATTAAGTGAACACTAATTCACCCCCCCCCCCCCTCTCAGTGTTCCCATTCCTATAAATATGTACATACATGTGTATGTACATATATGTACATGTTTATATATGTAAGTATACATTACATATATATATGCATGTATACATGTGCATCTATACATGTATATATATGCATGTATACTTATGTATATATGCATGTATACATATGTATATATGCATGTATATATGCATATAATATATATGGTATATATATGTACATGATATGTTATATATCTATAGATACATATATATAGATATATAATACATGTCATATATATATTATATATATATATATTTATATATATATATATATATATATATATATATATATATAATATATTATATATATATAAATATATATATATATATATATATATATATATATATATATATTATATATATATATATATATATATATGACATGTATACATGTTCATACATACATGTGTACATGTATATTATATGCACATGTATGTGTGTGTACATACATATGTACAATACACATTTATTTACATTTAAATGTAATTTATGTAATTGATTTTACTTTGAAATAATGTAGCGAAATGTGCATACTTTAATTTTTTTTTTAATTAAATTAGGAAAACGTACATATATGTAGACTTTATTTGATAGTAAATAAAATCTTCCAGGTATACATATTCTAGATCTATCAGACATTATTGCACATCACACATGGAAGATGCAGCGATTCCCCTGCAGAACTATTTGTACACACTAATAGTGAGATTGGATGGTTGCAAGAATCCATTAATAATCCATCTAGCTCTAGTGTCTATAAGAGCACATGTCAATCCATCCTTACTAGCTTGATTAGCATTAGGGATGACATTCATGGTACCACTCCCTATGCCCTAGATGTTATAGAGGCCATACTTGAGAGGAAGAGACAAGAGGTTGGTTGTGGTCTTTCTCTTAAGGAGGTATAAGCTTTAGTGCCTAAAGTGACCTTGAAAAGGGAAGCTTTCCCATCTTATGCAAGATAGAAATTATGTGAAGCAGTATCAGGTTACTAGGTGTGAGGATCCTACTATATCAACATTGATATACCCACAATTTTTTAGCTGCCCATGGTCGTTGTCTGAATAATGACCAGATTCCATTGTACTTTGCATAATAATTTTTTGTTGAGGTTCATTTAGGGAGGGTTGTTAATTACATTTATTTGCTAGCACATCTAGGACAGGGGTGTGGCAGACTTGCTGATAGAGATGCTTTTCGTCAAGCTGATCAACAAAGGCCAGTACATAGGGCCATTATTGGTCAGAGGGCACCTGCTATAGCTCCTTCATTGGGCCCTATTGTAGATGATGTTATTCATAGCACCCAACTTTGAGTTACGATTGATAGTGTGGGGGACATTGTAGCAACTGCCACATCCATATCTAGTGATCAGGTTGGTCAGTACCTGATGTCTCAGTGACACTCCAGATCATCAAGTGGAGCATCCTCTAATAGGACTGCACATGAAATGTATAGTGTAGCAAGCATCCCTTTACTTTCTAGCCTGGAGAGACTTATAAGAGAGATGACATGCGTCACATTGACTAGTTTGGCTGAGGATCTATTGGATGCATATACATTTATAGCAACAGAGCATGATATCCCCATATCAGAGGTTAGATCTCATGTGGGTACTGTCAGATATACTCAGCCACATCCTTCTCACCTAAACTATGACCATAGTGGTAGTGCTCGTGAGGATCCACCTACTGACCACTCTATTGTTGCATAGGGATAAACATTGCGTATAGACTCTTTAGTCAGTGCAGGGCATCAGTTCTCTGATGTTGGCCTTGATGATGTTGAGTTCAGCATGACCACTATGGGTTATCTAGATTTTTTGACACATGATGATACAACTTCCATGCCATCTCATTTGGTTAGTCCATTGCATTCATCATTAGAGAGGTGTGTGTGGTCTACTCATGTTACAGATGCAGAGTTGAGCTTGGACCAGACATAGTAAAATCTTGATACCTTGGTTGATAGGATTGAGGCTAGGGAATCCCATTACTATCAGTTTCCACCACCTACATAGGTATAAATCAGATTATATACATGTATTTAATGTTACAATTTAACTTAAATTTATTTTCAAAATTTCAATCAATTGATTTATATATATATGTACATGTGTATATATATGATATATATTTTGTCTACCAGGATATGCCTCTTGTTACTCCTTCTTTGGGTACTAATCATGTACGTCATCGGGACTCACTCGATGATGACATCAGTAGTGGACAGGTGAGTTTTTAATTTATTATCTATGTGTACACACTTTATAACATGTTTTCTTATACAATATTTTAAATCAAACTTAAGATTTGTGTACAATGTTTATATATTAATTTGTATATCTCTTTCTTTGTAAGGATCTCCACATCCTTCATAGCATGATAGTCACTCCAGATGTGACCGCTTAGTGAGGAGTCGTCATGATGAGTCTTAGGTACTTTCATATTTGATCTAGACATATTTCATATTACATATATATTCACATGTGTTTGATGAACTATATTTCATTTCTAGACTCTACAGGACCGATTGATGTGTTTGTTGTTATATTTCATTTCTAGACCCTTTTGATAGAATGTTTGACATGTGATTGATCCATATGTTTCATATTTATAGTACTTGATCTACACATGATTGATTTTTCATGCATGTTATATATATATATATATATATATATATCTATATATATATATATATATATATATATATATATATATATATATATATAATATATATATATATATATATATATATATAAATATATATATATATATATATATATATATATATTATATATATATATATATATATATATATATATATATATTTATATATATATATATATACTTTCACTCTAGATACATGTGCATGTGTGATGACCTTGTACATACATGTTTGATTCTTCATGAGTTCATGTGATTTCAAAATTATAAATGTAAATTTTCAATACTTTCAATAGATTAGATACATATGTTTAATTTAAATTTGATTACATACATGAATGATGTTTGATTTCAATAGATTACATACATGAATGATGTTCAAATTCAATAGATTACATATATGAATGATGTTTGATTGTACATGTTTATGAAAGTTATGAATGATGTAAATTTGACACATGTGAGATATATAATTGATGTCCCTAGATGTTTGATTGAATCTTACTTATATTTAAATGTACATTCGATAATAGTTGTGCACGTACAAGTTTAATTTAATGTTGTTGTACTTCAAGTAGATTTTATATTTAAAACATGCATGTCCTAATGTAACACATGCAAATCTAATACATACATGCATTCATATTCCAAAGTTAGAGTACTTCATATTCAGGTACATAACTAATATATCATATCCACTTGTAAGGCATTTTTTAGATCTATATTCTAAATTTTTAATTTAATTCAAGCTCCATTCACTATGGGCACCAGTACGAAAGAATGGAGCTAAGAAAACCTCTGGTCTCACCTATGAAAAATTTAGTTCAAATCATATTTTATGTGTGATTTAGTCCACATCAAGTGGTTCATCTCTCTCTCGAATAACATTTAATATTCTCTCATGGTCGTCAGTATCAAGTCTCCACTTATGAATGCCACGTCCCGTCATAGGAACAAGAGATAGGACAGTGGCAATTACAAGATGACTATACTAATAAACCTTATTGTTAGGTTGATAATCAACAAAATGAATCCCATGTTTAAGTATTTTGATTTACTTCAAATATTTTTCTTGCACGACAACTGAACCTACATAGACAAGTTCAACAATGTTAAATATATATATATATATATATATATGTGTGTGTGTGTGTGTGTGTGTGTGTGTGTGTGTGTGAAATTAACCATATAAACAAACATATAAGAAAATTGGAAGTTGGAAGGTCTCACTCAAGTTTAATACAAGTTGTGAAACTTGAATACAATACTAGAACCTATGGGAAACATAATTCCATCGCTTGTTTCATTATGTGTTAGCTTCATCCTCTCCTTACGGGAACATAATAAATAGTAACTAACACCTTCCACACTTCCAGGCTCTTCTACTACTGCAAAAATATGTCCTCCATTTAAAGAGAACTTTTAATTTTAGGAACTTGTAAATATAAATTAAACAAACTTTATTTATGAATTGATTTTATGAATCCTTTTTAAACATGTACATAAACACACACATACCAATTTTGATCAAACCTGAAATGTGGTCATAATCTATAGAAATCAATGGAATGTCGTAAAAGCTTGCATCTTGAACATCATTTGTGTTTGTAACATCTAGTGGAACCAAATTCCATTCACTAACATATCCACATTTTTGGTTGATACATTCGTCATAGTTTTCAGAAATGTAGTCATAGCGAAAGCATGAGTAATCTCTAGTGTACAATGACCACACATTACTATCCATACTCATAACTGAATGTAGGGATCTTGTTTTGTCTACTCTCTTGCATCCATAGATTGATCTTCTATCAACACCTAAACAATAGAGAGGTCGCATGTAAAAATTGAAGACATATATAAGTTAACTCAAAAATTGATCAATAAATTTAAAATTAATACCTATTTATCTCCCAGAATACTCAAAAGGGTATGAATCGATCTGATCGTAATGATGTGTTATCACAATTTGGCACCATAAAATGCATCTTGCACCACTCAACTACATCATGAGCATTATTTATACAATATCCCTGATAGTCCAGTTGATACTTTCTTAAAGCATGTTTGATACAAGATCTTGCACCATCATGCTCTCCCTTTCCATGTCCACTCTCAAAGAAATGACAAATATGTGGTATCTTTTGGTATCGATGATATCTACATAGTGTGTAAAATGTCCTTGTTGATTTAAATTGTGTTCCACATCCATCTGACCAAACAAAATGCTTTTTAATTTTGATGCCTTTGTTTTCCAAATATCCAAAAAATGTCTTAAAGCAATGCTCGACAAAATCTATGTCATGCTCTATATCATCACTAATGTAAAAGTGATATTCTTTCTTTATGACTCGTGCTTGATATGTACTTTCAACACCATCCAAATCTAATTGTGCATGTCGATACACATGTACCATGACAGTCACCTGCTCTATATAGTAGTATTCTGCTTGAACTTGTTTTTTAGAAACAAAGGAGTAGTTCTCTGCAAAATCAACAACTGATAAAATTGTTCCAAGTGGAAAAGTTTCTTTTTGTATTTGGAATTGTTTTGCCTACCATTTAGCAAAAAAAGCATGACATATGTATGCTTGAATCAATTTACAAAAATTCTCCATAAATGTTACAACAGGTATCTCGTCTTCTACATATTCCAACCTTGTTGATTCTTTCCTAACTTTTGTTTCAGACTTTATGTAGTTGTATCTCTTACATTTTAGCATCCTCGTCATGTCAGTATCTTCAAGTCTCAAAGGAAATTTAGCCAAATCCCCGCATGTTTGACAAGTTCCTCTTATGCAATCTATTTCAAGTATTTCATGATCAATTGATTTGTTACATAAGATTGATGCTATGAATTGGCTTGGACATTTAGGAAAATCATTTTGAGAACCACCACTTTCTTCTATCATCTTTCTAAACCCTTGAAAGTAGAGATTGAATTCAATATGATATCGATAACAACAAGTTTCAAAAGATTTAATTATCTTTACAAAAAATGGGTTTAATCTTTCAAACATTGTTTGTCCAATCTTAATGTCAGGATTTGAGTTACAAAATGAGAGATAAAATTCATGTTGTGTGGTGTTCAACCAATGTTTTGTGTGCTGGAAATATTCCTTAGGCCCAGTCCTCTTCTTGATAACATCTCTTGTATTTGGTGAAGGACGAGTATGATCAGTCCAAAATGATGTAACTAAGTTCCTAACTATTTCATTAATCCTATCAGACCAAGGAGCTCTACACATTAGTGCCCAATTACCTTCCAATGTAGTATCATCCAAATTAATTCTTCTTTTCAAATAGTGTGCCATTGTCTTCCTACTGTACCTGATTTGAGATGAAAGTGAAGAAATTTGTCTTCTTTGGGACATGTTTTTATTTAAAATAGATGTCAATATCACTCTTCTTGAAATGGACCTATTTGTAGATCTAGTTGTTTTTCCAATGGAATGCAAACCTTCCTTAACACTGTCAACAATATTTTTTTTGTACGTTACATGATTTTAACTTTGTCAAACTTGCATCTACACCCAACAATTTTAATGGCTCTTTTAACTCATCTTTAAGAAGTGTAATTGATAATAGTTAATTTTTTTCAAGTGTACCAAGATTCTCAAATTATTTCATTATTTGCTTAGACTTTTTATTCAATTCCCTCTTCGTAATATTTATGGGTTGTTTAGCATAATCTCTTAATTTTTCCACATCCATTTCAATTAAATGATCTATGCTTTTACGATTAATTTTTCTCTTCAATTGTTGGAGTAGACTATCATTCACATATGTTTCTTGCACTTCCACTACAAATAAAATCAAAAAATATCTTAATATCTCATCTTAAGGGGACCTTCATGAAATAAGTATTTACAAGCTTGAATTTCAAACCTATAATAATTTATAAACTAATGAGAGAAACACATACTTGTTTAACCTTGGGTTGATTCAACTTGGGATGCCCCTTGTCCAACATTTTCATCATCAAAGGTTGCATGTACACAACAAAACAATAACTTCTTAAGAGGAAAGACCCAAAATGTATATTCACCAATAAGAGACTAAATCGAGACAATGAGAGAGAGATGTGTACTTGTTTGATATTCTAAGATTTATGCTTATTGAGCTTGCGATGAACCTTCTCCAACTTCTGAAGGTTGGGCTTGTTGAGCTTGTGATGACCCTTCTCCAACTTCTGAAGGTTGGGCTTGTTGAGCTTGTGATGACCCTTCTCCAACTTCAGAAGGTTGTGCTTCTTGAGCATTTCCTACATGTATGAAGTAAAAATTATTAAACAAAAAATTTTGAATGAAGTTAAGTCTAACGAGGTTCATGTATTAAGTCAAAATAGGTCCTAATAGGTCTAGTTGGGTCTAATTGGGTCTAATTGAGTCCTAACATGTCTAGTTGGGTCTAATTGGGTCTGATTGAGTCCTAACAAGTCTAATTGGTTCTAATTGGGTCCTAATAGGTCATATTAGGTCCTAATTGGTTCTAATAGGTCATATTAGGTCCTAATTGGTTCTAATAGGTCATATTAGGTCCTAATTGGATCTAATTGGTCCTAATTAGACTCAATTGGTCCTAATTGGTCATAGTTGGTCCTAATAGGTCCTATTAGGTCCTAATTGGTCATAGTTAGTCCTAATAGGTCCTAATTGGTCATAGTTGGTCCTAAATGGTTCTAATTGGTTCTAATTGGTTCTAATTGGGTCCTAATAGGTCATATTAGGTCCTAATTGGTCCTAATTGGTCATAATTGGTCCTAATTAGTCCTAATTAGTCCTAATTGGTCCTAATTGGTCCTAATTGGTTCTAATTAGTCCTAATTGGTTCTAATTAGTCCTAATTAGGATCTCATTGGTCTTAATTGAGTCTAATTAGGTGCTAATTTGTCATAATAGGTCCTAATTAGTCCTAATTAGTCATAGTTGCTCCTAGTTAGGTCCTAATTGGTTCTAATAGGTCATATTAGGTCCTAATTGGATCTAATTGGTCCTAATTGAGTCTAATTAGGTCCTAATTAGTTTTAATTGGTCCTAATTGGTCATACTTGGTCCTAATAGGTCCTATTAGGTCCTAATTAGTCCTAATTGGTTCTAATTGAGTCTGATTAGGTGCTAATTGGTTCTAATATGTCATATTAGGTCCTAATTGGTCCTAATTGGTTCTAATTAGTCCTAATTAGGATCTAATTAGTCCTAATTGAGTCTTATTAGGTGCTAATTTGTCATAATAGGTCCTATTAGGTCCTAATTAGTCCTAATTGGTCATAGTTGGTCCTAATTAGGTCCTAATTGGTTCTAATAGGTCATATTAGGTCCTAGTTGGATCTAATTGGTCCTAATTGAGTCTAATTAGGTCCTAATTAGTTGTAATTGGTCATAGTTGGTCCTAATAGGTCCTATTAGGTCCTAATTAGTCCTAATTGGTTCTAATTGAGTCTAATTAGGTGCTAATTGGTTCTAATTGATTCTAATTGGGTCCTAATATGTCCTATTAGGTTCTAATTAGTTCTAATTAGTCATAGTTGGTCCTAATAGGTCATATTGGTCCTAATTAGTCCTAATTGGTCATAATAGGTCCTAATTAGTCTAGAGTTAAGTCATAATAGGTCATAATAGGTCCTAATTAGGTCCTAATTGGTTCTAATAGGTCATACTAGGTCCTAATTGGATCTAATTGGTCCTAATTGAGTCTAATTAGGTGCTAATTTGTCATAATAGGTCCTATTAGGCCCTAATTAGTCCTAATTGGTCATAGTTGGTCCTAATAGGTCATATTGGTCCTAATTAGTTCTAATTGGTCCTAATTGGTTCTAATTGGTTCTAATTAGTTCTAATTGGTCCTAATTGGTCCTAATTAGTCCTAATTGGTCATTGTTGGTCCTAATAGGTCATATTGGTCCTAATTAGTCCTAATTGGTCATAATAGGTCCTAATTGGTTCTAATAGGTCATATTAGGTCCTAAATGGATCTAATTGGTTCTAATTGAGTCTAATTAGGTCCTAATTGGTTCTAATTGAGTCTAATTAGGTCCTAATTGGTTCTAATTGAGTCTAATTAGGTCCTAATTAGTTGTAATTGGTCCTAATTGGTTCTAATTAGTCCTAATTGGTTAGATAATTGAATCTAATTAGCTCCTAATTAGCTCCTAATTAGTTATAATTGGTCCTAATTGGTTCTAATTAGTCCTAATTGGTTCTAATTGGTTCTAATTAGTTCTAATTAGTCCTTATTAGTCCTAATTGGGTCTAATTGGTCCTTATTAGTCCTAATTGGGTCAAATTGGTCCTAATTGGTCCTAATTGATTCTAGTTGGGTCCTAATAGGTCATATTAGGTCTTAATTAGTCCTAATTGGTCATAGCTGGACCTAATAGGTCCTAATAGGTCATATTGGTCTAATTAGGTATAATTGGGTCTAATTAGGTCCTAATTGGGTCCAATTAGGTCCTATTTGTGTCTAATTAGGTCCTAATTAGGTCTAATTAGTCCTAATAGGTCCTAGCCATATCTAGTTAGGTCTAATAGGTACTAATAGGTCATAGTTAGGTCTAGTTAGGTCTAATAGGTCCTAATAGGTCCTAATACCTGTCTAGTTAGGTCTAATTAATAGATAGTTAAACCTCTAATTGGTCGTGGACTAATACCTGTCTAATAGGTCCTAATAGGTCAGGTAATTGGTCCTAATTGGTCTAATAGGTTCTAATAAGTCCTAGTTAGGTAGATAGTTAGGTTGAATTCCAGTCCTAATTGGTTTAATAGGACCAAATAGGTCTATAGTTAGGTAGATAGTTAAGTCTAATATGTCCTAATTGGTCCAGTTACCTGTCTACTTGGTCCTAATAGCTATAGTTTGATATATTTGGACCCAATAGGTCCTAATACATCTAATTGTTCAGACTAACAAGTCCTAATAGATCTAATTGGTAGGACTAGAATAGGTCAGACTAACAAGTCCTAATAGATTTACATGATGAACATTAAGACAAGTCTTGACCATCAACTTAAAATATCTAGAGAGAAACATCTTAGACATACCTTATTTCCGACGATAATATCTTTTTTGTGACTCTTCACGTAGTCTTTGTTCAGTCTCTTCTGAATAATATCGTGTACTTTTGTTTAGTCTTCTCTTTTTATTTCCCATCACAACTTAGAAAATTTTTCCGTGCTAAAATGTCTTCCTTCTCATAAATGTGAATTATTTTACAACTTTCAGATTAATGAAATGAAAAAAATATACATTTATTTATACCTAATCCTTATTAACCAAAAAGGACACCAAAAAGGCTGACCTAAGTTTTGATCGAAACTCAAGCTTGACTTTCAATTGAAACTAAATGACTTTCGATCGAAACTAGTTTAGTAATAGCTAAAATTTGCATTTTTCATGAAATTACTTTCATTAGAAAGTACTTTCGATCAAAACTCAAAAGTTTCAATAGAAAGTACTTTCTATCGAAAGTGCCTAGTTTAGGCCATGGTTGCAAGTTTTGAAGAAATTCTGAGAATTTCATGGCTTCGAGCCTCAAGAACGGTGATCAAATGGAAGAATAAGAAGACATCCTTTTGCATACATCAAGTACTCGAAACTAGCTTTCTAACGATTATATATTTGACTATTTTTGAATTTATTATGTGTATGGTTTTTTACGTTAATCGATTGTAGGTTTTTTATCAAATATAAACCTTTGAGTTTGACGTTCAATGAAAAATAGTAAAAAAGGGGAAAAAAAATTGAAAAATAACAGTGCCCTCCGTATTCAAGTCTACTTTCTATTAAAAAAATATATTTGAAATTCAATAAATCCATAACAAGTTATAAGCTATGTAGTTAAGGTATGTCAAAAGTATGGATTAGTCAACTTCAAACGTTAATAAAATATGCAATAATCATGATAATGTCATCAAACCAATTGCATGCCCTCCGTATGGATGTTACGAAACTAAATTCAAAAGAATCACATTCATATCTATTTTACAAAAAAAGTTATTCTCTATGAAACAATGTTACTATTTGAAAATGACATTTTCAGCACCATACCAGTTTTCGTGGGAGAAAGAAAAAATTAATCAAATAAATTCAAAAAAAAAAAATTTAAAATATATATTTAGAATCTAGACAGAAAATCCTAAAAGACTCTAATTTACTTCATCCTCTGATTTTGAACAGTTCAATGGCAATATGCATCCGAATCTGAAAAAAATTCTCAAAATGTAGTGTTTAGTGTCTGTTCAAGCAAAAAAGTGTAACCCACTATTGTGGGTTCACCCTAAATCAACTATGTAGTATGTAAAGTATAATAGAAAAACAATCATAACAAATAACACATAACACAATGATTTAATGTGGGAACTCTGCTAAGGGAAAAACCACCTAGGATCGGTAACCCAAAATAATTCTCTTCTAAAGCGAGCTCGGTAAAGAGTCAACCCTGTTAAAAATTACAATGTACACTATTAGGTGTGACCTGGTTAGAGGATTTATCGCTAACAGTAAAATTTTGACCAGTATTTACTATGAGGTCAACAAGAGAACACTTTACATTCAACGAATGTCATAGGATAGTACAATAAGATTGTTACATCCACTCAGTTAAGAAATTTTATGAATCAATGGTTAAACGGATACAGTACTGATCTGATTCAAATTCAACTCAATTGCAAATATTCAGATCTATGCTAAGTTCATAAAATCCTCTGATCATTAATCAATTCACTTCCTCAATATTTCTCAACTTACTTCACTCGGTAAATAGTTCTCTGACGCTTGATAATGTCTGTAGTTCAGTTCTTCAAATAACTAGTTTGATCAGGAATGTATGAACAAAGTCTTCACGCGAAATCTCTGCAGTCTCCTTCTTTTCGGCATGTTTCAATAATGAAATTCATATCTCTTATATAGACAAGTAAATCATTTTCATATCAGCCATTAGATTTTGCCTCATAATCTCCTTCGTCCATTTTGCCTCTTAAACCTCCCTCGACAGATGTGTCCATAACACGTTTCAATCTCATACTTTAGATTATCTCTGAATTTTGTCAGTCATGGATCTCGTAACTAACTTTATCATTAACATCAAAATCATAACAATTTCCAACTCATCAATTTCAGTCGGCTATTCTTAGCATTTAATGTTTTCATCCATACTTGGTTAATATAGAAATGTGTCGATGATAACTAACTCAATTATTACTGTCATTCAGTATACACTGCACTGGCTCGGTGTATACAAAAATCTTCAATTACCGACCACATTGACTTGTTCATTTTCAAATCTCTTCTTTATAATAGATTTATGTAACATGCTCAAGTCAACAATATAAAGCCATAGAATCATCAAGAAGTTACTTATCCTTATATGTCATATCCATCTTTTCCGCATGTAGATATCTCAATTCTTCATCTTTTCTTCCTTCAACAAATGTTTAGATGTTTGTAACTAACATGATAAGTACTATCAAGACTAGTTGACATCAATGACAACATATTGACTGATTTAATCATCTTACATATCATTTTAGTAGCTCAGTGATCTCTAATCAATGTTTCTTCAGGTCATTCAAATATTCAATCAGTTGTAGTTCATCAAAATTCACAATTCCCCAAGCTTTAATTTTGAAACCCTTGTTTCAATCTCCTTTCACACAAACAAATTTATACAAAATGCCCAATCATAATGAATCAAACTTCTCTTATTAAATTTATATATTCTCCAAGAGAAGTTTGAAATTCTCCAAAAGCTCTTTATTAACATTAAAAATGTTATAACATTGTAGTGGCATCATTAAAGAAATAAAACTTTGGGTTATGCTCATAAATAATTAATAAATTCAGCCCCCTTATTATGATGACTCAACTCTCAATTTAAGTGAATTATTTTATCAAATTATCACTTTATAATGAGCCATTTAATGATTCAATAATAATTCAGCCACTAAAATAATAATAAATCCCAAAATAATTATCCTTTAAATATGTCATCTGAGATAGGAGTCACACTTATTATTTCCTCATGTGACCAAATGCACTTTCAAAAAATAGAAAAGGTCCTTCTCGCACAACATTAGGCTTACTATAAATAGTAAACGTGGCAACTTTATAGAAAATAAAGTCCAAATGATGCCAAACAAAAGTCAAACCAAATCATATTGAATCCTGAAGTAGATGCCCATTAAAAAAGGCCCTTTTTCCATCTTCATTAGCCTACAAGGGTCACATGATAGACTAATCCATCCATATTCATGGTCACTCTAAAAAGGGGGCATCACAATTTTCCTTATTTACAAGACACATCCAAACTGGTAATGAGGTCAAAGGACTCACTATCTAGGATCCTAATTTAATCCCTAGTAGGGTAGGTCATGAGGATAATTGTGTCTCAAGAACTATTACTTTTTGTCAAATCATTTTTTTTGTGAAGCCTTGAGCTTATTTGAGTTTTACTCCTTTTCTATTATAAAAAATGTGCTTGAATTTTTCAAGAATAGTTTGTTGTGCATTCAAAATTTTGTGCTTGGGGAATTTGGCCTGAGGCAAGACATGAAGAACAAGAGAGGGATTGGGATATTTCATACAAGTGGCATCTTTAACAACATTGTAGAGGTTATCAAGCTCTTCAATTATGGACATCTTGCGGCCACACTTGGGTATCTTTGGGTTAGGCTTAGGAGGAAGAAAAAAGTAGATTTTTTGCTTGGCACAAGGAATCAATAGTTGCATTACCCTTGCTATTAAGGTTATATTTATCTAAAATTTACCCTTTAAAGAGGGTTTAGCAGTATGTTTATTAGTTTTTAATAGAGGGCATTATCTCCTTATATGCCCTTCTTTTCTACACAAGAAGTAAGCGTTAATGTTGCTAAGGAATTTAATTGGGCACAAAATAGTCTCTTATTCTAACTCAATTTTGAGCTCTTTTGTAAATCCATTCCTGGTTTGATAGAAAACAATAGTCTTGTGTCTGTATGTGGTAAAAGGGAAGGGGATTCGTTCATTCTTGGAACATCACCAATGGACTCAAGGGTTTTAGGAAACCACTTCCAAAGAAATAGAGGTATATTATGTATCGTGACTCATGTAGGGCATGATAAGGCTAATATTTCTTCATTAATAGCCTCCGTTGTCCAACCAAAGGCCCTAAAATAGGTATTACCAATGGACCAAAATTCCTTTTTAACAACTTCTTTTTGACTTTTTGCATCTTTGAAAAAATTTATAAATAGACCTCATTGAATCATTCTGCAAAATGAAAATTTAAACCCTGATTTTTTTACCCATACAATTTGCAACCAACTATTCATATAGTTGCAAGATGGTAGTTTGCTAGAGTCTAAGACTGGGGTCCCATGGAGGGGGGCTTCCTTAAAAATAGAGTTGTGGGCACTGAGATTTTTTAGGAATATTTAAAGGTGAGCAGTCTCATGAATTTTTTAGTGTGTTTCAACTTAAAAGTTTTAGCTCCTAAATTTAAGGATTGAGTAACTAATGAAATATTTTTAAAAAAACTAAAAAAAATATTTTTCTCCAAAAAAAAATTGACAAGATTTATTTGGTTTTTGTGGGAATAAAATGTGTTGAACTTTGACATGTGACATAAATTTCTCCTAAGCTTGTGGGGTGATTTCAAACCCCACCTCATTTTCACCTACTCAAATTCGGAGGTCTAAAAAGGAGGGGGTCATATTTTGTAGGAAAAGATTCTAACTAATTTTGTAGCCTCCAAAAAAAATTATCATGGGACCTCCTAAACCTAAAAAATAGAGTTGTAGGCCCCTTCATGGAACCCCTAACTAAGACCACAAGAAAAATATCAACATCCCTCAATCTATCTTTCTCTCCATTCAAAGAAATGGTCATTTCAGAATTAGGTTTAATGATGAGAGTAATGCCAGAGAGATGCTTACCTCCTCCTTAATTTTCAGGGATTCCCTCATGAGAAATGGCTCGGGACGTAATGAACTTCACTCCCTCTAGAGTGCACCTATCTTCCACTACCAAGTTCTTGGAGGTTTTCCCTCTATCATCAATGACAACATAAAAATTTGATTGAATAATCTTGGGGAGTCATTTACCATAAGATAAGAGATTACTAAGAAACCAAAATAATGTCGCATTAACTGTGACCAATACACCAAGGGGGGAAGGTCAGCTTCCCCCAGGCTGAGAAAATGCTCACTCGTGTGGAGTCACCTTTGTAGGGTAGGGTAAATGTATGATAATATGTCACCTTTTAGGCTAACTTGACAGACTCGGCCCATTTGGACTCGACCAAGCCCTACATGGCTGAGTCAAACACATTTGAGTACACATAGGTGCCACATGGTGTCAAATGGCACCTACGTGGCCTCATTGACTAGGTCGAGTGGTACTCGGCCGAGTAGGACTCGACCGAGTCCCAATGGTATTATAAATACTGAAAAAATCCCAAAGCCCCTCATTTGCACATTAAGGGGATAAAGAAAGTGGGCATGGATCTACAGTGAATACTCAACCAAGTTCTAGGTATGGGGCCTTTTTTTTCTTTTTTCTTTTAGTGTTTTTTTTTTTTTTTTTGTATTTATATGTAAAAAATGAAAAAAAATTCACTTAACATTATAATATATTATTGTCTTTTCATTTTTAAGTAATAAATATTTTTAGACTATATATTATTGATGTTAAAAACCTATAATTTACCAAAAACTTAAAGGTAAACTCAAACATAATCCCATATAATTTACTCAAAAAATTGAAACTTAAATGTAAACCTAAAACCTAAAAACATATATAATTTACCCAAAATGTGAACCCAAACCTAAAAACATGTAAATAGAACACAATATGGTTATGTCAATAGTCCAATCAACCCAACGGGTCAGTACTAGAACTCTAGATACTAGGCCACTCTTGATTCACTTCCCTCTATATTCATCATTAGAAAGACATACATTGTTCGTATATACTAGGACACTCTTGATTCATTGACCACTATATTCATCACTCTAGAAAGATATCTGCTATGTAAATTCATTGTCAGAAGCTTATGTTGAAGTAATAAATGTCAATAGAGAAATTTAAGACAAGTAGGAAATAGTCTGAGCTAGTAAACTTAGGAGTAGCGGTGGTCCCTAACAAATACTATCCATTTAAATGGATCCCTAGAAATAATCATATTTAATCCATTGATGAATAAAGTTCCAAGCTCATCCATGACATCGTTACAAACAAATCCAAGAAGTGCTTAACAATTAAGCCATAGTGGAACCTTCATCCAAGTCTTTATCTATATAACTTCAAGATAGCCCCAAACCACAATGGTAGTTCTAAATGCTTATCCTAGATCATTTCCCTTCCTTCTTTTCTTATAATCATGTTAATTAATGAAAACCTTTCTTTCAAGAATCCTCTCACACATTACCAAAGTACCAATAATTTATGATGAGGGTTTTGAGAGAAACCCACAGAATCCAGAACTTGTGTATTTGAGTAAGTCAACTAATTTCTAACATATTCATTTCTATAAAAAGGTACTTGTATTCATGTTAATTAATGAAAACCTTTCTTTTTCAAATCCTCTCACACATTACCGAAGTACCAGTAATTTATGATGAGGGTTTTGAGAGAAACCCACAATATAGAACCTATGTATTTGAGTAAGTCAACTAATTTCTAACATATTCATTTAGAAAAAGGTACAAATATTCAAGGATTGTGTGTTTAGCATATTTTGAACATATTCTGTGATGGAATTTTCAAAGGGGTAAATGAGTAGATAGGGCACTTCCTTTCTCTAGTCATCATGGTTTTAGAGAAAGTTCAACAATAGAAGGTTGTCAAGAAATATGAAGGATAGGGTTTCCTATAACTAAAATGACTATTAGTTATATTTTGAAATTGCACATGACCGACTTAGAGACAAATATGGTCTTCAATGAAAATTGGATTTATTTGTAGTAAAAAAGAAAGGTGAAAATCTAGTTGATAGAAGAAAATCTAATGATGATAAGATTTCACAAGAAAAGGCCTTACATACAAAGGATTTTTTGGTATAGGACATGATAAAAATCCTTAAGAAAATAATTTTTCAAAAAGATAAACATGAAGATTATTTAAAATCTTGTCTCCATATTCTCTCCATTAAAGTGGACAAAGGACCTCTTAGTTTCAAAGCATGAGATCCACACACCCATATGCTAATTATAAAAATTAGGGAAGATGAGGTATCTTTGTATTATAAACTCCCAAAATGTATAGATCCCTCTCTTTTAAAGTTGATTGGTAATTCATTTGGTGGTTATTTACACCAATTTAACTCTTTTATATAGAGGTTTTTATATCTCTAAATATTTGCAATTTAATGGAAAGGGGGATCATATTCCTTTCTCTATTAATATGGCATCCATACATGGTAAATGAAATCACTATAAAAGTGGGATCATATTCCTTTCTCTATTAATATGGCATCCATAGATGGTAAATTAAATTGAAATATATTGAACTAAAGATATTTAAATGATTCACAATCATCCATTCCTATGGATTCAATCAAATTTTCTACGTTGTCTTCTATTTTAGTCTTGGAAAAACCTATTACGGCCAAATAAATATCCCCTCTAGCTAAAAAGAATGAAACCTTGGAGGTGATCCTAACTCAACTAATAATATATCTTCTCCCCAAAATGGGTTAAGTGAAAACTCTCATTTTCCTCCTCCTAAACTTCATAAGGAGAAATCTATATTCAATCTTATGCTTTGCATGGAAGTGTTTTCCATGGAAAAAGGAAAAAACTAAAGAAAATCTATTATTTCATGGAAGAATGATTTCATCTAGTAGGATTATTTTCAAATGAACCCCTTTGGACCACCCCTCCTCAAATCCATCTATGATAGCATCTAAGATAAAGATGTTACTTCAAGAAGCATGATTTTGCCTTTGATTCAAACAACTTATTTTGGGAATGACAAAGAAGTTACACCTTTGGAAGACCCTTCATCCAAGAATCTTATGGAAAACCATCAGGTTGATGGGGTTGTTTTGGGAAGCATGATATTTCCTTCCTCCTTGAAATTAAATTTAGGGATATGTTTATATTGCTTATTTCTCTTCCATTGGAGAATTCTATATTTCCACCATTTATTTTAGTAAATAATGTTTTTCCCTCCCTAGTAGTAGTTATGGATTTACATGTTAGTAAACTGATTCAACAATTCATAGAGAAATCTTACTTTAAATATTTATATGCATTTAGTTATGTATGTTCATGTGGTAGAAGGATCAACATAGAATTTGATCCTTTGTCAAATCCAAATAATGCAATCAAGTTTAGTTTAGGGGCCACATATCCTATATCCACTCCTTCAAGAAGGGGAAAAAAATTAAAACATCAAAAACCTTAACATATCTTTTATATAAAGATGTTTCATGCTTCAAGTAATATATTTTTTTCCTTTCAAGAATACAACTTGTGTCAAGGAATACATCTCTTAAAGTAATATATTAAATTTATGCACTTGAGTTTTTTTAAACTTTTGAAGTCATTTCTACCTCCCTTTAGTAGTATTTCATCCATGGGTGGTATTTAAGGATTTAAAATTTATCTCAAAATTATTGTTACTTGAATCTAGGTAGATTTTGGATTTGCATTAAATTCATTTTTCTCATGCTTTTTAATATGCAAATACATGAATTAGTAAATGCACATGAATTAGTTCTAGTACCATGCATATATGTAAATGCATGAATTTTAATGTTTAAATATTTAATTTATATGTAAATGCATTCAAATTAGTTCATGTTTGAAGTTAAGTGTTTTCATGTTTATATATATATATATATATATATATATATATATATATATATATATATATATATATATTCTAATGAATGTATGTACATGTGTATGTGCCCACTTGCAGCGAGCACTTTTTATCTAGATAAATATTACTTTTGTGTACATCATGGCTTCTAGTGGTTCAAAGCCTAGTGTTCATAATAGTCGGGCATCACGAGCTTCCTCATCCTAGCATGGTACCCGATCCCCATAGAGTAGAGATAGTTGTAGAGTTGAGACTATCTCTAGGATGCATGTTGTTGTAACTACATTAGAGTGGACGTTGCAGAATAGTATTACTCAACCTAATAGGGAGAAATTGATATCTATATGCACTAAACTTATGAGTATGATTTAGAACGCTGAATCATACAATCCATATGATGATACAACGATTTATGCTTTTTATTGTAGCCTCTCTAGCACTGTCACAAGGACAGTGGGTTGGAGGACAGTTAATTTGAAGATGTTTCAGTTACTCAGGTTAAGAACATGTTTGGAACCCATTACATAGAGAAGAGGGTGGTTAGAGCATACAGGATCATAAAATGTACAGATGACTTAGTAGCCCCTTTTATATCTCTAAGATGGTTGGCGGCCCATCATATTTGGCCCCAAAAGGATGAGGAGCCCTAATATTTCTGCAAATAATTATTTGCAGAGTTCCATTTGGGTTACAATGTTGATTACACATATTTACCTCCACATGTTGGTCAAGGTCAAGGGAGATATCAGGATAAGTGTAGACGACCCAATTTACCATAGCCCCCTAGTAAGAGGGCATTGGTGGTTCAAAACCTTATGGTTCTTACAAAAGGTTTGAAGACCTATACTAGAGTTGGATAGATTACAGCTGAGGATGCACATGTAGATATTGTTTCTAGCGTTTCCACCATCATGAATCAGGTCGATGAGTTGTCATCTAATCGTATGGGTAGGTACATGCTTATATCCCGGACGAGCGCAAGTGTATCACCTTCTAGTCCATTTTATGATCCTTACCTCTGATTTGATCTTCCCACTCCAAATGAGATAGCACGACTACAAGAGGATCATTTGTGTGACATGAGCTTTATTTTAGTGAGTGATCTCTTGGAAGCTTACCAGAGGATTTCTATATTGCATGGGATTGAGTTGCATGATATGCCTACTTTCATTGGAGGAGGACATGGTAGATCCTCCACAAGCAACAGTCAGGGATAGGGAGATGTAGAGGAAGGTACCTCCAGACAAGATAATGTCCAGATACATCCTACAGCTCCACGACCTCACAATTTCACACCAAATTTTGGGAATTTCTTATGGATGAGGCCATTGATCCTGATGCAGTGTCCTTACACTCTTATAATTTATCTGACATTAGATGTGCATCACAGCAGGTAAGAAACCATTTAATTTCAAGATTCAATAACAATCAAGTAATTTTATATATATATATATATATATATATATATATATATATATATATATATATATATATATATATATATAACTATTTATAAATTTAAATTTATTTGAACCTGGTATAGGACACTACGATGGGTGTTGCATATAGAGATTTAGAGGATCCTGTTGATCTGATTCATCAAGATGCAGAGGTAAAATAATTTAAATATTATAATTTATTTGTTGAGTTTAAATCTACATTTTAATTTAAGCTCAAGACATTATATTAATTTCATTTGTAAATTGTTACATTTACATGTACAGACTCAAGCCAGCAAGACGAGGATCCACAGAGGCCTTGACATCTAGCACGTGATGGCGGTCATTGATGTTGTTGATGTGTACATAGATTTAGATTTGCATGTGACATTGATTTTGATCAAGTACTCATACATGTATTTATTTCTAGACATTTACATTGATACATGTGTTTTACATTGATATATAGACATTTACATTGATACATGGGTTTTACGTTGATATATAGACACATTAATACATGTTTTATGTTGATCTACAGATAAATACATTGATACATGTTTGATTTTTGTGATCTATATATACATACATATGACATTTATGTTTAAATTGATATTTGATGAGATCATGTAGTCTATACATTTGTTTAGATAGATATATATAGATATTTGAACTAAAAATAAATTCAATGCACATGTGTAGACATGTGTTTATCTAGATACATTTAAATCAAATTTTAATTTAATTTAAGCCTAACTAATCAATCTTTAAAATTAATCAAGCTAATATACACCCCTTAATCCCTGTCTAGATCAATTATACTTCAACAATCTAATCAAT
This sequence comes from Chamaecyparis obtusa, assembly GCA_027943335.1. Lineage (NCBI taxonomy): Eukaryota > Viridiplantae > Streptophyta > Pinopsida > Cupressales > Cupressaceae > Chamaecyparis > Chamaecyparis obtusa. Next base: position 1,494,152 of record BSBK01004968.1, on the reverse strand, counting down.
CTTTAAAATTATTCAAGCTAATATGCACCCCTTAAGCCCTATCAATTAATTGAAGCCTAATTAATAAATCTAACTGATGTTCAATCTAATCAATCTAAATTAATCAAGCTATTAATATAACCCCTTAATCCATATTATGCACTCTTAAGCCCTATTTAGATCAATTAATTGAATCATAATTAATCAATCTAACTGATGTTCAATCTAATCAATATAAATTAATCAAACTATTAATATGACCCCTTAAGCCCTGTTATGCACCTTTAAGCCCTATCTAGATCAATTAATTGAAACCTAACTAATCAATCTAACTGAACAATCTAATCAATCAAGTTAAAATTAATCGAGCTAATATATGCACCCTTAAGCTCTATCTAGATCAATTAAACTTGAACAATCTAATCAATCTTTAAAATTAATCAAGCTAATATGCACCCTTAATCCCTATCTAGATCAATTAATTGAAACCTAATTACATTCAATATGTAGCCATATATATACATTTTCTCTCTAGATGTACATTTAAATCAAATTTCAATTTAATTGAAATCTAATTGTTCAATCTAATCCCTATCTAGATCAATTAATTGAGACCTAACTGCATTCAATATACATATAGAAATATGTTTATCTCTAGGTGTACAAACATATGTTTATCTAGATCAATTAATTGAAACCTAATTACATTCAATTGTACTTGAGTTTGTATTTTGAACTTGAAAATAATTTGAAACTTTATCAATATAATTGAACAATCCACTTGATCAATTTATTATTCAATCTTTAAACAACCTTAAAATCAATCTAATCTAATCAATTGAAAAAAGTATTGAAAGGTCTAATCAATGAAAATTCAATTTACCTAGAATCAATCTAATCAATTTCTAATATAGACTGGAATTATTCGATCTAATCTAATCAACTAAAAAAATTATTAAAAGGTCTAATCAAAATTAAAATTCAATTTACCTAGAATCAATCTAATCAATTTCTAATATAGACTGGAATTATTAAATCTAGAATCAATCTATTCTAATCAATTGAAAAAGGTATTGAAAGGTCTAATCAATTAAAATTCAATTTACCTAGAATCAATCTAATCAATTTCTAATATAGACTGGAATTATTAAATCTAGAATCAATCTATTCTAATCAATTAAAAAAGGTATTTATTGAACTTGGTCTAATCAATTAAAATTCAAAATAGCTTTAATCAATATAAATTCAATCTAATCATGAATTTCAAATCATTTATAGTCTGTAAGTTTCAAATAGGATTTTTAAGTACGCACAAATTAAAAGCCTTCAAGTTAAATCTCCTGATACATGTAGTCTAGATCCTCTCTATCCTTTATTATCTCAAAAAATTTTCCATGCTCTTCAATAGGCAACTTCCACTTTTGGTTTCCATGTGACCCTTTTTTTGGCACAGTTTCAAATTGCAACTTTGTCGCTATAACCAAGTGACTAATGTAGAACTCTCTATCTTGGCATGTATTCAATAAATTGAACTCCATTTTTGTCGATCTTAGCTTGTTGATAATAAGTTCCTTCAATAACAACCGAACCAATTGGATATTGTTGTCCATCACCATCAACAATTTCCCAAGGCAACTTGTATTTTTCTTTGGTGCATCTTAGTAGATAATAATCTACATCTTCATTCTTGGGATCCACAACCACAACAAAAATATCACATGTACAATTTATATGTATGTAATTTTGTATATTTATATAAACCTAATAAATTATACATATAGAAACATGCACCTGTAATGTAACTAAATCAGAAACACACATCTGTAACAACTAAATCAGAAACACATTCATAGTCAGCTGAATATATATGATCATGGATGTCTATGTCATTGTCATCATCTTCATAAGGAGGCATTCTAATTAACTCTTTTTTATCCCATTGTGAAACATATCCATTTGCAATATTAACACATTGACTCGTTGTGTTGTTGTTAAGTCAATCTTCACAAAAGCGTGATTTATCTCTTAGTTGAATCAATGGAGGCGTGTGTTTTCCTATAGTCATCACTTGATGTAAACTTCTAATTCCAACAATTGATTAACAATTGTAAGGATTGGATCGATTGATATCCCGGTTCAATTATGAAAAATGTCAAATGCATGTACATATATATATATATATATATATATATATATATATATATATATATATATATATATATATATATATATATATTCAACTTTGAAACACATGTGACAGGTATAATGTAGTTTTTAGAATTTTAGTTTGAAAAATGAAAGTTTTAAATTTACCTATCACTTCCCAAAAGTAACATTTTTTGTATTTTGTGTCTTGAGTAGCGAAATGATTTTGACACCATTCAACAATTTTCTTTGAATTCTCTATCATGTTACCTAGATATATTTAACAATTTAGTATATATGTATAATTAGTTTATTTCTAGCAAATGAAGATTAAAGAATGTACATAATGTTACTATACTTGTAAACAAGTTGAATATCAAATGTATGTACCTTGAAGTTCATGTTGTCAGAGTGCATGCTCCTGCTCCATCATGCTTTCCTTTTCCATGTCCACTTTCAAAGAAGTTCCAAAGAAACTTAACATTGTGTCTAGCATGTTGCATGGATAACCAATTAAAGGATTTTGTAGACTTAAATTGACCTACAATTTAAAGTTACAAAAATGTACACACACATGAAGATTTAACTTTTAAAGATATATATATATATATATATATATATATATATATATATATATATATATATATATATATATATATATATATATATATATATATATATATATATATATATATATATATATATATATATAATTGATAGACTTTAAAAGAAAATATAATATACTTACCTGCACACCCATCAGACCAGATCCAGTGTTGTGAAGCATTAATCTCGTGATTCACAAGATTGTTGAAAAACATGTTGAAACAATGAGCTACGTAGCTCCTATCATGAACCCTATCATCGTTGACATAGAAATGAACCTCCTTGATGATAAAGCATTCATTTTGATCTATGCTTTCTATCTCATCCAAATTAAATTGTGCATGTCTATAGGTCACATGCACAAATATTGCAACTTGATCAAAATGATAATATTGACTCTGGAGCTCTAATTGAGGGGAAAATGTATAGTTCTCCCCAAAATCTACAATTGAAAGAATAAAACCAGGTGGGAAATAATTTTTGGAATCACGAAACTATTTAGCTTGTCATCGTGCACCATGACAATGTTGGATATGTGGATAAACCATAGATCGAAACCTGTACATGAACTGAAGGTACGGTAATTCACTCTCCTTTAATGCAAATTTTTTTATTCACCTACTGTCTTCGTTTGGTATGTCTCATATTCAAATCTCTTCCACTAGACTGGTGTTGTAACATCAATATAATCAAATTGTAAAGGAAACTTCTGTAAATTTCCACAATCATTGCATTTGTTTTTTATACACTGGACATTGAATTCATTCGAGTCTTCTCATTTATCACATAAAATGGACTTTTTAAATTATGTTGTACTTTCATGAACCGTATCTAGATTAAGTACTGCCATAACCTTTTTATATGATTGCAAGTATAAGTGAAACTCAACATGATTTCGACAAGATGTTTCACGAACCTTATTTATGTGTACGAAGCAAGGGTGCAACATCTCAAATATTCTCTAACCTATTTTCACATTTGAAAATTCTTGTTCGAATGCTTCAAACAATTCACTTTGTGTAGTATCGACAAAATGTTTTGGATGTGAAATCTTCATACTGGTCTCTTTATCTTTCATGTGTATAGTGTCCCTTCTATTGGAAGAAACACGAGAGTGGTTGTTCCAAAATTCAATGACCCATCTTCTTACATTTTCAAAAAATTTGTCTTTACAAGGAACTCTACAAATCTGTACCCAATTCATTTCAATGTCCATATCCAACATATTTCTCTTCCTAATATATCTTTGAACAATTCTTCGAGATACCTTGAGTAAATCAAAAGTTGCTCAAACTTGATTTCTATGTGTCAATATCTTGCTGGAAATCATAGTCATCAACGCTCTTCTAGCAGCATTTGAATCTGATCCTCCATGATCTGCCCTATTAACAACGTTCAATGCATTTGTAAATTTTGAATAATTTTTTCTTTTACTTGACCTCCTACAATTTTCCTATTATCAATACCCAACAACTCCAAAACCGGAGTCGTTTCTTTTTTCCTAAATAACTTTGCAAACAATTGTGTTTTTCCCACCAAAGATTTATCCTCAAAATATTTCTTCCACATGTTTTTGAGATGCAATTTAATAGTGCTTTTAGGTACCAGGTGCTCTGGTGCAATTTGACTAATAAGTGATTCCTCATTCATGTCCATCAAATTTTAAATTGTAGGATAAATATTTATACTTCGACTACTAGCAATATCCTCCCCTAGTTGAGTTGCACCTTCTTCAACATCAATAGGTTCTTCTTCAACATCGACCAGTTGCTCTTTGACAAGTTTCGTATGACCTTTCATTTGGTCATCCCTTTTACGATCATATTTCCTTGTTCTAGTCCTTTTATTTTCCATTGCTCAAATATCTAAGCAAAAAATTATTTTTTTCTTTAATCCTTCTTCACTAAAAAACTTGCCTTCACACTCCTCTGGAAACAAAATGTCTTTGTAGCTTCCCCGAAAAAATGCCTCCTAGCTTCAAAAACCCCTTATATTCTAAAACAAAAATTGAAATTTGTAATTGATATATTTTGTTTTTAAAAAGCAACTTATATATATAGCCTTCTATTTGAAAGGGTGGGTCATCCACGTGACTACTCATTGGGGGCTGACCCCTAAAGGTACTCGGCTTAGAGGCCGAGTCCTACTCAGCTAAGTTAGGCTCAGCCGAGTCAACCTAGGTGGCATGCCATGTTTGCAACCAAACCTCCAAAAACACAAAAAATTCAAAAATTTGCACTTTTGTTGTTCCTTTCTTTGCTGAAAATAGAAAATGACAAAAAACTAAAAGTACCCTTTTCTAGAACCTGGAACTACAATTCTGGACATATAATTTTACATTGTTTCAACTACAAAACATTAAACAAATTTGCTAAAAACTGCATGTAGGTATATTAAGCCTTGAGAAGTCATTGATTCGGAAAATATAGAAAAATGCTAAATCAATTTAGAAAAAATTTTAAATCATATACAACACTAGAGAAGAGAGTCATCTTCAAAAATATGTAATTTATTTGATTTTTGGTATAGTTTTGATAGGGAAAAAGTGGCGGGAGACAAAAACTGTTGATTTCAAGTAAGTTCGACTTTGAATACTTATAATGGGAAAACTATAGATCGAAAATACTTTTTTCTTTTTTCTTGCACAATATACATGTCATCTAAAACATATTCTAAAATTGGAGCAAAAAACAATGTTTTACTTATAATGATTTGACGGGAAGTAAACTCCTTGATTTGCAATATTTTTCAGGAAATGAAAAATATACCTAAAAAATTAAAAAAACATATTAATTTTTGTTCAAATTAATTTTTAAAGATTATAGGCATAAAATTCATCCTATTTCACACATTTCATCAATTTACATCATCTCCAAATTCTCAATAGAAATGTAACTTTTATGCCCTTGAAGTTTTTCAGTGTTAGTGTTGTTAGCATTTTCCTTTGTAAAAGGGTGACAGCTTATTGTGCTTTTACCCGGCAACTAGGCGAGACTTATTAGTTGCAAATCTTTCCAAAATCATCTCTAATTCTTAGTTTTCATATGCATGATAATAATATATTTTATTATTATTATTTTATCTTTCAATAATAAGAACATAAATCATAAAAACTGCTACGTAAAAAAATAGTTTTTAAAATTTTTATTTATCTAATATATCTAGATCATAAGTTATGAGATATTTATTAAAAATGAGATGTTTAACATCACTATTATATATCTTTGTATATTTTATATTTCAAATATACTAATTAAAGAAGATAAATATTTTTTTTCCCAAGCTATCATTAAAAAATTATCAAATTTAATATGTTAATGTTAGAATTGGAGCCATGCCTACTATTCCCCACCAATAGACAAACCTATCCATCACACCTACATCATTTATGCCCAACATTGATGGCTCTTATATTCATTGTATTTTAATTTTAAATTCAATTATTTTTTAATTAATTAATAATGTACATTTGGGTGTTGCATAAACATCAATTTGTCTCCAAAGTAACCCCATGTCATACCAATAGATATGCATGTTCTTGAGGCATATCCCTTATGATTCAATTTAGTATATCCAAATAGTCTAGTACAAGTAATGTGCTTAAAGGCCTCAACTTATAGGAGCATGCAAGTTGTCAAGATATGAAACTCATAATTGGTACAATGCTTAAGTGATATGATTGGGGCAACATACTCCAACCCTAGGCAAATACGCTATGTTGCTCCTCCATGTCCCTAATATATCTAAAGAGTCCATGTGCAAATGGTAACCCCATCCATCTATAACAACAAGCATCACCATTGTACCTATCATAATCTTAAGAGCTAGAGGTATTATGACTTGCCCATGCTTAATCCATCTAAGGTATATGTGCCTTATAGTGTCACTAGGCACAACCCAACATATGTCGTAGTCGTTAAATAACACACCAAGTAAAAAATTAATTCTAGAAAATAGTTAAGTCATTTTTTACTATTTAACACTTTTAGTCTAGGAGTCAGTCATGCGTGTGTGTTGTTTAAGTTGTTAGGTCATAGAGTTGTCCATACTAGACGTCTCAGACTTCTTGTCCCTCCTCATAAAAGACTTTATCCCCTGGAATGGGGAGTCATAGGATCCAATAAAAATCTACTATGTGACAATCGTCTCCTACATAGGGAGATGGAATGAAGAGGTATTTGTGTCCCACGTCTCCATGAGGGAACTAACATTGATGCAGGAGCATCAAGGCATGAAAAGTTGCCTAAGGAAGATAAAGAACCAAAAGAAGACAAGATGGAGCTTTAGAAAGTGAATTGGCATTTGTTAAACCCAATAATTTCCTTTGAAGGCTATAGAAGCTACAAAAAAAATAAGATTGTATTAAATCCTAAAGGGCTTGTTAAGGACCTTAGGATCCTAGATGGTGAAAAGTGAGCAAAATGATAAAATGATGTTAAATGGATCCCTAGGAGACTTAGAGGGATTTAGAAATTTTTAAAATAGTCATAATGATCTTCTTGACAAGTTTGAGAGGGTAATTATTTATTTTATTCAATAAATTGTAAGTTGGTATATTCAAATATTTGAATCCCAACCGCTAAGTGAGATTTGGTGGAAATAAGTTTTTTTGAGTTTAGTGATTCAACAAGTAGTGAAACCGATTGGAAATGGTTGAGGGAGTTATTTAACTATCTATTGATCATAGTACGGTATAGATGTAAGAGGAACAGGACTAGTGTACGGCTGAGTGCATGGAAATTGATAAAAATATATAGTTTTTTGCAAGTTTGATTTGTTTTGTGTTTCCATTTGATCAGTGGATGGTTTAAAAATTGAAGGAACTTTATTTTACTTGTTTCCAATCCTTATTTGATGCTTTGAAGTTCATTTAATTGAGTGGTTTATCATAACAGGGCTGAATGTCATAGAATACAGTGAATTTCTTGCAAGTTTTGATAGATCCAATGAATGGATGATCATTCCATGAATGACCAAAGCCTTATTCTCATGGAATGATGCATCCCTAGTGTGTATAATACAAATATAACCTTAATACATGCAGATGAAGTCTGATTGAATGGTGATCACCGAGAAAGAGTGTTTGAAGGGTTAATGAGTTGGTTGGTATGGAGCAACAGTGAGAGATCTATCCGAAGGAGGTATAACTTTTATGATTTTTGGTGTCTAGATACACCCTATGCATGATGGATCCACCCTTGGTTGATCCTAGAAGTGAGTGGAGAGTGTTCTATTGAAAGGCCCTAGTTTAGAGGGTTAATTGAGAGCAATTTGGGGCTTTACCACTTGGAGGAATCCAAGGCCCAAATTGATTGCATATTTGGAGGTTTTAGATCATATGTGAAGACTTTTGAGAGTCTTGAAGTTGTGGAATGTGTAAAATTTATAGTTCCTTCGTTAATTTGCCTTATTTGGTGCTTGCTGGCAGGAACAGACTGAGAGACCTTTGATTTTGTCCAAAACAACATATGTCTAGTTCTGGATATATTTTTGTTCATCCAAATGGGTATCTGAAAAGCTAATGTTTTTTCCTAGTGTCTTGGAAGGATCTAGAGTAAAATGTAATTTTGTGTCGATGTTAACCTACAAGGAGGGGCTATTAGGCCTAATTGTCAAAATTAGTGTTTGGGGTGTTGGGTGTTGGTCTAAACCTTAAAACCTGTAAAATATTATTGAATCCAACTAATATAGGTCATAGACATTCATATTTTCCATTTGGTAAGGGTGTGTCCTTTTGTGTTCACATTTGATGCATTTAGGCCTTAAGGGTTATTGGGCTAGTGCCTAAACCACTCAAATGCCAATCCATTCAATCCTCCATTCAATCCTTCCACTACACCAACCTCTGCATCAAACATGGTTGGGTGGAAGGCAATCAACATGGCTAGGTGGAATTTCATCTTTGACATCTCATATATCCACTAGGGGCCAACTCATCTTAGTAGACAACATTTTGTCATAAATAGGACATCTCTATCGGTGTTCTCACGAACCTCTAAGAGGACCTACAAAAATAAATCTATATCATGTTAATATTATCAAAATGCATTTTTATCATATCCTAAGCATTTGTTGATCAAAATTTTGCATCATATGCAAATTTCTAGATGTGTGGCTATGTGCGCTAGCACGCCTCTAGGACAACAAAGCATTCCAAGGATGTCAGTGTGCTCATTGGATGACTAGGCAACATCTAGATGCCAGTGTGTTTCCAAGATGCCTATATAGCTCAAATTTTCTAACTAAAAATTATAGCAAAATAATCACCTCTTATCCAAGGGATTGTCACTCAATTGTGGATCGCAAGTCCTTAACCCGTGGAAGGGAGGAATATGGTCTACCAGAATTTTGGTTAAGGCTTTATACAAATCTCAATGAATGTCCTGGTGAATAGTGAAAATGACTCTTCTTGGGCCCACTCTTTACATATACAAAAGAAAAAAATAAGTTACCCATTTTTCTTATAGTTTTGTGGCAAACTTGACTCACCTTCCTCCCTAGGGAAAAAAACATGAGAGGGAAATTATTCACATCTATATTAGGATTTTCTTTCTAATCAAGACATTTTAAGCATTCCTTTGGCCATGGTAGCTTCTTTCAATTTTGAGAATTGACATGTTTTTTATTTTGTAGCACCCAAATTTCAAGTCAAATGTTATTGTTTTTCACCGAGCTCAAACACTAAGGGCATCGTTCATGTTTTCCTTGATGAACTACAACTGATTGAATATCTGCATGAACTCAAGAAACAGTGATTAGAGATCATCAAGCTACTGAAATGATATGTAAGATGATTAAATCAGTCAATATGTTGTCATTGATGTCAACTAGTTTTGACAGTACTTATCATGTTAGTTACAAACATCTGAACATCTGTTGAAGGAAGAAAAGATGAAAAATTGAGATACCTACATGAGGAAAAGATAGATATGACAAATAAGGATAAGGTAAACCTTGGGTAACTTATTGATGAGTCCATGGCTTTATATTGTTGACTTGAGCATGTTATATTAATCTATTTTGAAGAAGAGATTTGAAATTGAACAAGTCAATGTGGTCGGTAATTGAAGATTTCTGTATACACTAAGCCAGTGTAGTGTATACCGAGTGATAGTATTAACCGAGCTAATTAGCTAGTTATCACCAATGCATTTCTATATCAACCGAGTATGGATGAAAACATTAAATGCTAGGATCAACCGACTGAATTTGATGAGCTAGAAATTATTATGATTTCGAGGTTAAGGATAAAGTTTGTTATGAGATCCACAGCTGACAAAATTTAGAGAAGATCTAAAGGATGAGATTGAAACATGTTATGGACACATCTTCCGAGGAAGGTTTAAGAGGCAAAATGGACAAAGGAGATTAAGAGGCAAAATCTAATGGCTAATATGAAAATGTTTTACTTGTCTATATAAGAGATATGAGTTTCATAACTGAAACATGCCGGAAAGAAGGAGACTACAGAGATTTCATGTGAAGACTATATTCATGCATGCCTGATCAAACTGGTTATTGAAAGTACCGAACTACAAACATTACCGAGCATCAGAGAACCATTTACCAAGTGAAAGTAAGTTGAGAATTATTGAGGAAGTGAATTTGATTAATGATCAGAGTATTTTTAAGGGCTTAGCATAGATCTAAATATTTGCAAGTGAGTTGTATTTGAATCAGATCAGTACTATATCAGTTTAACCATTGATTCAAAAAATCTCTTAACCGAGTGGACTTAACAGTCTTATGTACTACCATATGACATTTGTTGAATGTAAAGTGTTATCTTGTTGACCCCATAGTGAATGTTGGTCAAAAGTTAACTGTTAGTGATAAATCCTCTAACCAGGTCACAACTAACAGTGTGCATTGTAACCTTTAACAGGGCTGGCTCTCCACCGAGCTCACTTCAGAAGAGTGAATTATTTTGGGTTACCAGTCCCAGGTGGTTTTTCCCTTAGTAGGGTTTCCACGTTAAATCATTGTGTTATGTGTTACTTGTTATGATTGTTTTGCTATCATACTTTACATACTGCATAGTTGATTTAGTCGGTAATCACATTTGGATAATTACTGGTAATCGGTAAATTGGACAAACAGATTGATATTTTATGTTACCGAGATGCATAATTTGTTGGAATTATTTTATAAGGTACATATTTGTATTTGGGACTGTAGGATAACTGATTCACCCCCCTCTCAGTTATTCTAACATTCCTGGCTAACCTCTACATCCTCTATGTTATCCTTCTTGGGAGTACTTGATGTTTTATATCTTTTCAATTGCTTCAATATAGTCGATCCATTTGAATGATCAACTCACTAGTGCGGGGACAAAATATGTCACAAATTGTACCTTGTGCCAATTTCACACTTATGCATTATGCATGGTGCATTTATGAAAAAATTTATGATCAAGATTTCATGATTCCAACTTCATAGGTAACAAAGATGAAGCATTAGTAGCCTATGTTTTGATTTTCAGGAGAAATCAGTTAGTCGCAATCCTGGTGCATACATTATTGCATGACACGTTAATGTCTTGATAGATTTTGAGATTCAAATGGGAATTGTTGTGTAATCTTCCTTTGGCATGTGTTCCAATGGTCAAATGTGCTTGTAATGGCTACTCCCTTCCATTCCAAGCAACAAAACTCTCATTCTTCACCATTTTGACAATCTTGGATCTTCTTTCTCAAATTATCTTCATCTCTTATTGTCTCATTGTAAAGCTCTATCAAAATACTCTTAGCTCAAGTGGACTCCCCTAATAGCCAAGACTCCTCTCATATCACATCTATCACATTTACTATGTGTAGCCATAACTGTTGGTATCACTCTCTTGATTGTCGTTTATGATGTCATCTATCATATGTTCTCATCTATTGTCTTTTTGTTGTGATAAGGGTTCTCCAAAGAAGGGTCTACTTATGTCACACATCTATTTTATTTTGTCTTTCAATCTTTGTCTAGTTGTCTATGGAGGTGGGATCACCAAAGTGGGGGTTTGAGTGAGACAAAACGCTATATACCCCCACACTTTTCCCATCTCTATGTGTCCAGGTAAACAAGTTCAACAAACTAAGACCCTCATTTTGGTAGCTTTATGGTTGTTTTTGTGCAGACAACAATGTGACCTCACAAACATCCCCATGATGGACTCGTGTCTAGGCCATGAGTGAACCCATATGGTATTACATTTTTCCCTTTTTGTAATTTTCATTTCTATAGTTTATAGATTTGTATCATACTGTATATTTGTATTATTTAGCATTTTTAGTTTAATACACTTTGTTAAGCTTAACATAAATCAAAGTTTATAACATTATTTCATTTGTTCACATGAGCTTTATACATTGAGCTAGCTAAGGGCTATTTTCCCTTTGAGACCCTAATGTCTTAAGTGTATCAAATCACTTCCTTTACAATGAGATAGAGTTAGAGAGAAGGGGTTGATATAGAGGAAGGGAAATAGACAAGGAGAGAGGTAGAGAGACGATAAATATTGATATAGAAGATAAAAAAAGTGATAGAGAGGGAGGGAGAGGGAGAAATAGAAATATAATGGAGAGAGAGAGAGAGAGAGAGAGAGAGAGAGAGAGAGAGAGTGGAAAATATGTAGAGACAAATAGACTGGGGGGAGAAGGGATAGAAGGATATATGAGGGAGGCAATAAAGAGATTGAGAGATAGAGTGAAGTGCACTTGCTGACAACCCTTGCTCTCTCTCTCTAAGATTGCTTGAATTGAATTTGGGCATGAGATATTGGGCCTCAAGCTAGGCATTTAATCTCTTTGTATTTCAAACATCATCATTTTCACCTTTCACCATTTTATCTAATAAATCCCCTTTATAATAGCTTGAGCACATGTCTTGATTTGTTAGGTCTCAAAATGAAAAACCTTAGATTCTAGAAGATCTAAAGATAAACCTCATTGGTTTCTTGGAGATTGGAAAACAAAAACCTTCTAATTTCTTGAAGGTAATGTCACATATAGGTTGAAATTTGTGTTAAGGGTAAAAAATTATGATTTAAATTATCCTAATATATACAAGCAAGTATTTGTATGTTTTTTTGTTTGAAAAAAAAATCAACATGTTATGTTACAACCTTTGTCATGCAAATTGTGAAGGCTATCTCAATATATTTTTATGCTGCATTTGCAAGAGAAAATTTTCAAATATGACAATTTTAATATAAATCTTGGTTGAAGACATCACATGCTTTGTTTTATATATGATGTACTATATATTCAATATTGTGCATACCCCTTTTATTTCCTTGTTTTTCCCATTCATTTCTAAAAAATCCATAGATGAATCTATCATTTTTCATCTTGTACTCTTTTAAACATTTTGATAAAAAAAGACCACAACAATCTATATACCTTATCATAAGAGGGAGTTTCTCCCATCAAACATAGACAAAAATTACTCGTTTAATAGTTGTCTCTAACTATTATAAACACATTTGGTTACCCACAAAGTAAGTCACAATGAACATTATAAAAAATGCAATGCCAAGTTTGGTAGTAGTGTTGGAGATCAAGAAATGTTTTGGACAAGAGGGGATCAAAGACCCCAAGGCGAATAAGTTTGCACAAAAAGAAGTATGTGGTAATGCAACAATTGCGTGGAGATATTTTCAAGAGAAAAGAATGGAAAGGAAAGGCAAGCGTGACAGATTCGAACAAGTTAGTTTGCAAAATGCTAAACTTAATAGTACTTGTAAGTGAACAACTTGAGTGGTTGTGAAGGTTGGAAGCCAAAAGGCATCAAAGTATGATATAAGAGAAGATTTCTCTATGAAGCAAAATACAAAGGGAGTTGTCATGTGAGCAACTAGCGAGGAAAACAATACACAATTTTGAAAAGAAAATAACATCTACCCTTGAATGAGGAAGAGACTATAAAGCTCTAAGTAGATACTTTAAATGACTTTTCTCTTGAAATGACTTCCTTAGAGGAAGCGATTAAGTGAAGAAGAAAACCTTCCCATATGATCTAGAAACTATTGTGTACAACCAAAAAATGTGTGTAGAAATCCAAGCAACGTGAAATGAGTGCATCATTTCATACATTTGAAAAGATAAGAGATGGTGCAAGAACCAATGAAGGAGGAAGGTGATGTCGTGGTAACATTAACTACTAATATGGAGAGAGGCGTCGTACACAAAATGTATCCTTTGAGAGCCACAGAGAAAAGAAGTTGCACAAATTATGTTGAATGAAACATGTGTTCAATGTCCAATGGAAGAAAAATGAAAAGAAGTTAGTAGATGACTAAAGAGTTGTTTGGGAAACAACTAACACATAGAACAAGAGCTTAAGTACACAATAAAAAGAAAGCAAATGAACACGGGAGAACGCTAACTTAAACCTGCAATAATGAGTTTTTCACTAAAGGAAGATAGCATGCACAAAGATAGTTAAGGAAGCACCAAAAAAGGTGATTGTGGTGATGTGCAAAGGAGCAATCACAATGCACTTGGAGAAAGAGTCCCCTCTAGGATAGAAGGCAAGAAGAGGCAAGATGGGAATTCCCATAAAATTGAAGATTTGCGTGGAGCTAACAATAGAGGTGGAAGTAGGAGAGAAAATCTACAATAATAGGTATAGTTGTGGATAAAGAATGTGAACAGAGTAATGAGATTCCCTTCACGACAAAAAAGTAGAGGTGATGAAGTGAATGCAATTCCACCACAATTTCTAAGGATGTGCAAGGGAGTGAATATTTAAGGACAACCTACATCGACACAGAGAAAAGACTTTGAAAGTCTTGATGTGCACAATAGCTGAATAAAGTTATAGGGAGAGGATAGGAAAACTCTCATTGCACACACTATATTGGATACTCTAATAAGAATCATGATTGGCCAAAAATGAGATTATCCTCCATCTGAACAACAACATGAAGCAAAGATGAATCAACTTCTGATAATACCAATTTGAGCACACATAGTATAGCATACAACAAGAATGAGAAAGTGAAGGATAGAGGCAAACGAGATCTCAAGTACAATATCCCATTGCCTTCTACATTGTTGAAGGCGTCAACCAATAAAATCGCAGTAGTATTGTTCAAAAGTGTCCCATGGAAGGCATACAGATGGCAAAAGGTGACCCCAATATAGTGGTATAAAGAAGACAAAAAGGGAGGCACAACAATAAATGAGAAGAAAGAAAAGAATGCCTAGATGGGAGTGGGTAGGTGCGAACACACAAATCCATGTTTCTAAAGGCATTAGAGTTGCATGCAAAATGATTTATAGCTCAATAGGAGTTTAAAGGAAGAAAAGGAGAGCTAATGTGCCTAAGCACAAGATCAAGCAAGGGGTAAAGCCATGGCCATTATGCTTCATAACCACAAAGGTGGTTCTATCACTTATTCTTTACTTGTGAGTTGGGGCTCACATTTTACTTACGTGGGGGCATGGAAGAAGCTAATGTGGTGATTATATGATGTAGAAACATTCTAGGACTTCAAGTAAACCAATAGAAACTAGTGACAATTTGGAAGAAAAGTGATCTTACACAAATTCGGTCCAATGTGTGCATAGTAAAACAACATAGCTGCAATAAAGGTTTGAAGCCTTGCAGTTTGGAACGATCTTGCACAGACTTGGTGCATGTGTGCATTAAAACAGCATAGCTAAGGTTTCAAGCCTCGCGCTAAAGCACATCTTCACACAAAAGTTGAGGATCAAATAGATCTTTTTGATAAAGTATGCAAGCATCACGGTGCTAATGTAGATTTATAAATGAAGGATTGCAGGGTGACACACAACTCATAAAAATACTTGCGAAGAACGTGCTATGAAAAGAGTGTAAGGCAGCTTGCACGTGGGCACAAGAGGACAAAAGAAAAGCAGTAGACGACAAAGT
The DNA here is from genome assembly GCA_027943335.1 of Chamaecyparis obtusa. Classification (NCBI taxonomy): domain Eukaryota; kingdom Viridiplantae; phylum Streptophyta; class Pinopsida; order Cupressales; family Cupressaceae; genus Chamaecyparis; species Chamaecyparis obtusa. Next base: position 1,478,537 of record BSBK01004968.1, on the reverse strand, counting down.
CACATGCAAAAGAAAATGGAAGTGGCTAAGCTTCCTAAGATTTTTTATTTTTTTTTTAAGTCACTTTTTTTTTTTCCAAATTTGTGAAAACACTGATTTTTTTTGCAATTTTTTGTGGTTTTTGACCACAAAATATGCAGATCTTGAAGAACGGATGGTGAAAATTTTGCAAAAATCTGTTGTGTTTTCTGTTTTTTGAAATTTGGTCAACAATACATTTTGTAAGGAGCTTAGCCACATCCAAAGAAAATACCGTGAGCAGCTCAAATTTGAGTACAACTTGCATTCAATTGATTGGCAATAATTGGTGCTATAGTGCACACAGCACATGAAGAAAAGTAAGTGAATTTTGATCTAATTGGCGATAATGATGTCATTAATGTGGACAATGGAGATCAGTGCAATCTTTGGGCTAACGCAATTACATATGTACAACCAAGCCTCCGAGAGTGGGACAGTTCATCTTCAAACAAGATTAGAATTTGAAAATGAGTGAGATGTTGACCACAGAAAGATGCTTAATGTAAGTCATTAAGTTGTAATCATGTATAACCAAGCAATCTTGTCACTAAGCATTATATGTACATTATATGTACAAGCAGTGGGATAACAGTTCTGTTCAAACCTGCAAACTTACTGATCAAATTTCACTGCCAATGATTAGATCTAAAGCAAGGGCTACAAACTGTACAAGACTTTTGGTGCCCTGTTTCTGGGGGGCGTGTTGTTTCTTGGTCCCATAGGCTTCTTTGACCTTGTGGACGTTATTAAAATATTTCATTCAAGGAAACAGAGAGCTAGGAATCCAGTGAGAAGTCAATCACATTGTTGAGCTTGACAAAAGTAATTAAAATTGCAATCATGTAGAACAACCAATCAATCACATTGTTGAGCTTGACAAAAGTAATTAAAATTGCAATCATGTAGAACAACCAATCAATCTTGGCAATAAGGCAATTATATGTACAACCAAGCCTACAAGTGGGGTGACAGTTCAGTTCAAACCAGACAAAAGCTGAGAACCAAGTGAGAAGTAGATCACAACATTGAGCTTGACAAAAGTCATTAAGTTGTAATCATGTACAACTAAGCAATCTTGACATAAAAGCAGTTATATGTCCAACCAAGCCTATGAGTCGGACAAAAGTTCAGTTCAGACCAAAAAAGCTAGGAACCAAGTGAGATGAGAGTTCAGTTCAAACCAAAAAAGATACGAACCAAGTGAGACATTGGTCACAAAGCCGAACTTGACTAGAACCAAGTGAGATGAGAGTTCAGTTCAAACCAAAAAAGATATGAATCAAGTGAGACATTGGTCACAAAGCTGAACTTGACTAGAACCAAGTGAGATGAGAGTTCAGTTCAAACCAAAAAAGATACAAACCAAGTGAGACATTGGTCACAAAGCCGAACTTGACTAAGTCGTTGGCTGTAGATATCTCTCATAAATCACTTCAATAGTTTGAAAAATCCTCAATTGGAACTGCACCAAAATATGTCATTTACTTTTTTTATTTGCTCCATTTTACAACTCTCAGAGCTGCGTGGTGTAAGGCTTCCTTCAATTGATTTTTTCAATTTTAATTTATATTTCTGGAACAATAATTGTGAAATATCGCTAAACTTTAAATCAAGATAATTAATCTTAATAGAATAAGACTGAAATATCAGGAGCAATTTTTTTCCTTGCTCAGACTGCTCTCTTATGTGGCTGAACAATCACAATGAAATTTCCTTCCTGTTAACCCCTTTTTAGATCTCTCTCCTGAAGTTCACTAATGTTGGAATTGCTTCTATCACTAACAGATTCTTATATCACACCTCCTGATATACAAAATTTTAAATAAACTGACATCCATATCATCTAACATCTTTAAAGAGTCGATGTATTCTCGATATCTCTTCAATAAATGGTTTCAGTTTCTCATATCCAACTCGGATCCTTGCAGATTCTAAGTGTTGAATAGTGTCTTGGGTGAGCTAATACCCATTGTGGCTTAGCACATGGTCTTGTTTATTTATCAAAAGAATATAACAGTAAGACCCAGCATAAGCTACCTAAATGCTAATTCCTACTTTAGAGTTGAGAACCTTCAGATAAGATAAGAAATATGTGCAGCATTTGTTGTTTGTGAGATATACATACTCTAATTCCACCAAAGAATTACATCTGAGATACATGATTTTTAAAAAGAACTAGATATATGACTAAAGTATGTCTGGCATCCAGTTACATTTGATTTCAAGTCCTTGTGAATTCAGATAGTGGTGTTTGATTGCAGTGAACTCTCTTAGTTACTCTTCTACATAAATATTTGTCTATAACATGTCTATTATAGACATTGGAGACCCATTAGAAACAAGCTTATTCCAATATCAGATAAAAAATGTCCTTCCAATACAAGCTCGGTTTATTAAAAGGTCCCTCCAATACATGCTTGCTTATTAAAATGCCCTTTCAATTGAAAGGCACAACAATGTAATCATATTTTACACACTTTGAATACTCATAACAAATTTCACCATAACAAATGAGTTGTGTTAGCTTCTTTGGCAATGGATTTGTCAGTCTCCTGGCCTCTATCCAGAGCTTTAGGATATAGCAGCATGTAACGTCTCTAAGCAACACAGTTGGATGATGTAATGGACCACTTTCCTGCTTTTGCTTATCTCAGTGTACAATCAATAATATGTTCCTAGTACTCACCTTTCTCTCATCAAAAATGAAGAAAAAAGCATCTCATTCCATATATCAGGCACTCCAGGGAGACACCAATGACTACAGTCTGGTACATTAGGATTATCACTCCACTTACCAATGTGTGCATCAGTTCGATAAGCAGATAATGTTGTAACATTCAGGAATGTCACTGGAACATTCATGTGTGCTATAACATCCCGTGAAATCTGAGACAAAGGGTAACTCCCGATCCTTTTTGAATTGAAGATAGGCTGCTGGCTTACTTTGCAAGATAAGTTTTGCCAGGAACCACTGAATAACATGTTATTAGGCAGACCATGTTTAGTTTCATGTATTAAAATGACACTGAGAACAAGTAGTAATTTCCATACAGCTTGGCAAAATGCAACTCAAAAATGAACATGCCTAAACTTTTGTTCTCACCTCCAATGACTAGGCTCAAAGCTACGAAAAAAGACATGGGTTCTGCTTGTGTTGACCACACTTTCCACCCATGAAGCCCAGGTACTGATGGCTTTCTGATACGCAGCTTCAATCTTCATTCCCAATTTTAGTGAGTCCCCAACCTGGAAGTAGCACCCCCTGTCTGAACCCAGGTGTTTATGATTAGGATCATAGTAGACATGCTTATAATAACAAAATAGATGATTAGAAGACTGTAGAAAATGTTTAATCAAATAACTTAATAAAAAATTCAAAAAATAATACAGAACTTTTACCAACTTCAAGCAAACATTCCAAAAGATGTAAAACAACTTCTACCAAAAAGCGTGTTATATAAAACCACAGATACATACAGATAGATAGGGGATCTCAAAGAGAGACGCGCCACTTGTTTAGGACTCAAAAGAAACCACACTGAACCCCAAACAAAAAACTGAAAAAACAGACCGTTCTTTTCAAGCAAACATTCCAAAACGTTTAGGAATTCATAAAGATTTTTTTATTCTGGGTTCACTTCAGATTAGATATGGTAAATATCAAAGTGGTTTGATCTGGCCAAATGGCATGCCCCTCACTGAGGTTGCCATTCCCCCATTGTATCTATCTATCCGTAAATGTAAAAAAATTGATAAACATGGCTTTATGCTAGAACAGGCAGCGACCAAGTGTACCTGAATGATCAAACCATGAGTTGATAAAGAACAGACATCTACCTCATCAATCCAAGGGGTGCATTAACACTTCAAACAGTTTACTCATATTACAGGGCTACTGAGTAAATCAAAGGAAAACGCAACATTAAAGCTCAAGTTGCATGCAAAATTGAGTGACATCATCTCATTAGATATAAAAAGAATCTATTGCAACAATATGCTACATAAACTGCCTTTAACAATGAGTTTCTGGACTTTTGAGAGGAAATTTTGGCAAGACTTTACAGGAAGAACAGACAATCCCCTTATTCGGAAAATCTCACATGGAGTTGAAATATAGTTAAATTACTGTATTTTCATTTATCTTCTTGGAATATCATAAATATTTGGAGGATTCACTATACCATGCTTTTAAGCACAAATTTTAGAACAAGTTAAATGCCTTTAACATTTTACTAAGGTCTCCCTGGTTGTGGAATAGATTGATGTATCTAGGGCGACTAGACCAAGGAGCCTCAGAGGAATACAGCAAAGAAAAAGTTGTGCACACCCACGGGGATCCATGTGTACTCCAAGGATGGTACTTGTATTAAATTTGACATCTGAGATTCTATTAGGATGAAGTATAGGCACTTCAAACTAAGGAGGGAAGGGGGGCTATAGATACTCCAAAATAAAATCATTTATACAACCATGTGAAAATTATGCTTATGACAGTGGCTAGGTTCCACAGGTTATTGGCAACACCCTTAGTGTCATCCAGAATCCAGATTATGCATCTTTTTGGAACCAGAGCTGAAGTATGGGTTTTCACCAATTATGCTTATGACAGTGGCTAGGTTCCACAGGTTATTGGCAACACCCTTAGTGTCATCCAGAATCCAGATTATGCATCTTTTTGGAACCAGAGCTGAAGTATGGGTTTTCACCAATTACAGAGATTTAAACAAGTGAGCTGGAGATCCCTAGAATTCAACTCGAAAGTAGTCAAGAGGCATAACAAAACCAGGCAAAGATGGTAAGTAATACTGGAAACACTGCAAAAGTTCGGATTAGGCAACCCTGAATGCTAGGCAAGGTATCACACAGGGTCATAGCTGACAAGATGTATGAGAAGCCACTTTCAGGCCCTCAAGGGTGGAACCCAAGACAGAAGTAACCCTGTGACCATTTCACTAAATAATGGTATCATCGCGAGTTGCAACCAGAAATGAAAATATGAGTACAATCAAACATGTAATGTTGTAAGGATTTGAACATTGACAAATAGGTCTAGAAGAAAAAGTTTGTTAATGAAAGAAAGATTTTTCTTGATGAATATAAATGCAGCAACACTACAATAGCCAAGTCCCAATGAGAACTATGGCCTTTCTAATGAAAATGATAGTGATTTTGACCACTCTTTGTAACCTAAGTTCTAGTATCGTTTTTCCTATAAAAATCAACATAGGTCTCTCCCTCCACAAACTTCCAATCAACATTGGCATGCAATTTATGCAATCTAGCCACGGTATACAAATACTTAAGGTAGTCAATCAGCTCACAGATTATCACAACTAGGCAAATGACAATCTCTACATGAATAAGATGGCCTTCAAACATAAGTTTCGGGGGAGGTGTGACAGGATCCAACAACCAATCACAACTTATTGTAGCAATCAAAAGAAGCAATGCATCACTACTACAACAAATGTTCCTTGGCTTCCTTTTGACAGATATTGGTTATTTGATGGTGCTTGCACACTTCAAATAATCAATATTTTCTATAAGTCACCTTGTTTCTTTGTTAGCAAACATATCATATTAAATAACATATCTAAAAGACTGTGTCACTATTCAACACTTACATTGCATGATCAAATAAGACACCCAAGTCTCCAACTCTTAATGGTCTGCCTATACCAAATGTGATAGCAATGCAGATGTTATCAATCCTGCTATCAGGGAAGAAATCAGCAAATTCAAGCCTCGTATCTGACTCATGGTACTTGTGCAAGGATGACCATCACCTTCCATACCACTTGGAGTTATTGCTATTGTTTTTAGACTCCTACCTGAATAGCGGCCATAATTTGAAGATTCATATTAAAAAAATAATATTTAGAAAGCTCAATCGCCATTGTCCATTGGGAACAACATTTCTCTTAGCTCATGTCATATACATAACTGACTCCCAGCACCTTCAACCTCCTCAACATAATACTAGTTTCAATCTTTAAGGCGGCCTCCAAAATTCACCTTTTCTAATTGCAAGCATCAAAGATCATCATATGAATTTACTGGTTAAACTACATCATCCCCATTAGGAACTTCCATATATTCTACAACGAATCCTCCCAAGGACTCCCATATGGTGCAGGCAACATAGCATCTTCTAAATGTTTTTTCATCTCCTTTCAATCATAAATACTAAATAGTATTTATGATAGAGTTGGATACCCTGAGCCTCGTGTCCCTTATTTTTCATGCTGAATTGTAACAAATTATACCTAGGTTCTTCAGATTGGGAGAAAATATTGATATGCAGTTAAGTCGCAAATTCTGTCCAGATATTTCAATAGAATATAGACTTGTAATTACAAACAACTGTCTATCTGTTAACAGTTATTACATTCTTGCAACAATACATTGCCGTCCAGCAATACGTTACATTCCAATCAATGGCATAAAGTCCAAACTATACTCCTTCCCTCATGTTATGGGCTTGCTAGACTAAGAACATCTTTTTGTTTCGGCCTTACAAGGAGGGTGACAGAGATGAAGTGCCAACTAATTTTCTTACACGAAGATGGAAACACTATTAAACTTAACCTTCAATTACAGTTCTCCAAACTTGATCCTTAAGAGCCACTTTTCTATAAAATAGCTATTCCGCAGTAACAATATAACCTCCTAAAGAGTATTTTCCATCTACTGAATCATCCATGGATCACAAGTTTATTAATCTTGAATAGAAGCATCAATTATTCATATAGAAGGCGATTTTCCACTAAGTTATTTCTATAATTCTAGGACAAGAACACCATATCAAGGGCTTCTTGCTTCATCATGTTTTACTTGGTCTCTAATCTTGATAACAACCAGCTCATAGAATATGGTAGGTGATCCTACTGATGACTTCTTGTGACAAAACACAACCAGCTAGGAAATTTGAGGCATCCATGTGGAAATGGAATTCCTCATACAAGTTCAATTAATCCCCGAGAAGAGCATTGACAAATGACACTTGTAATGAAAAGCCTTGTGTAACTTCTACATCCACTTGAACACCATCATTTTCAACTAAGTACATCCAAGTAGTATGATACTTTGCAAACCTCTTGATAAATTGTTGGCAAGACTTGATGGCAAAGACCTCCTTCAAGCATGGAGCTTCTACTCGCTATTTATCTGAGCTTGTCCAATCCATCTTTAACCCAGCTTAAAAATCAACATGACAAAGCAACTTGCCACATGAGACCATAAAGGAAAACTTCTTTGGTTAAGAATTGAAGACCAACTTGGCCTCTCAACACAGCCACATGCACTCAACCAAAGCTCTAGCTTATGACTGCTACTGAGTTTGGAAACATGGATAAATCTACAAATAAGGAAGTGTTTTAAAATTTAATTTCTTCAGAATGCTCTACTAGTAATGGAGATCTCATATGCTTTCTATCCTCTTTTCCAACTTAACCTGGTCAATTCATCTAAAATTCACTATGGCCTGCTACATTTTAAAGGGTTCACAATACTCTCCTAGGGTGACTTGCTCTTCTTGGAGGTAGCAAAAGGACCGCATCTGACTTTGTACTTCTAGTTTTCTATGCTTGTGCATCCACTCCTTATAAAAGGTACATTGTTCACCAAATCTAAAACATGTAGACACCTCGTCACCCTGTCTTCCTCCACTATAACTTTCACTGCCATAACCTACTTCATATACAATTTGCCACCCTCCTTTGTTTATTCTATGTTGGCATTGTTGTTTGTTGTGCGGGTGCCACCAATCATGTTTCCAATAATTGTGGAGGTTGTTACTGCCCGTAGACATGCTAATTGAGACTGATAACATCCTCGGCAGCTCTACTATTGTGATGGTGTGATGTTTGAGGTGGGCCATATGCTTGTGCAACACAAGTTTGTGATAAACTCTATGGTGGGCTATGTATGCCTAACTAGGTGGTTTTTGCATCTGCTATGCTACAACTCTTCCTCTCATGCTATATTCATTCCATCCATGCATGCCATCTTTCCCCTTACAAATAATTGTAAGGATTGTAAATAAGATTTACATGTGGTAGGGCAAATTAATTGTATGGTAGGTGGTGATACATTTTATAATGGAAAAAGTTGTTGCAAATGTTGATCCCATTGCTTGCATAGTACACAACACACTCTCTCCAGGATAGAATTTTTATCTTATAACCCACTCAATAAAACAAAACTGTTTTTACCTCCATAAGCAATTGTAGCAGTAGTTGAGTGAGATATAATCCTTTCTGTAGTTGCTTGGGGCTATGCAGTTCAATAGACAGCCATTCTAATATGAGATGATGCATAGACTTTCATCAGATGCTAAATATGCCCACAAGTTTCCTTCACATATAATTTTTTAGGTTGCTACTTAGCCGCAAAATACTCTGAATAATTCAATTTTTGTTAACCGTGAGGACCTATCATCCAAATTTATTCCTGTAAAGGCTTACTGGGAACTATGCATTACCATAGACAAATCATTATGTTATAAGAAGAGTGATTCTGTAATACTGATGAAATTTTCTGATCTTCTATATATTTCCTCGATTCAATGAAGGATATACTTCGACCTCCATGCATTTTATTTCTTCTTGACACAAAAATCCTCTGAGAGGTTCTTTTTGTCTGAAGCAGCCAAATACTGATGTAAGTCTCCAGGAGCGATTGGCCTAATTACATGCTCCCCATAGCTCTGCCATACCCAACTTTACACATAAAGAAGTACTTTCTAGAAGTTAAATCAAAACTGATAAAAATGTGACTTAGCATAAATTATCTTAAGCAAGGCCAGAGAGGTACTTACATTTGGAAAGTCTTTGTAGGTGTCCACCAATGTCCAGAATTGAAAACCAATATATCAGCGTCAAGCCACCTTCTGTTTCTATAATCTATTTTGTCCAGCTTAAGAGTATAGCGAACCCTTTTTGGTACATTTTTAGGCGGACTACCCTTTTGTACAAGGAAAGGCGACCTATAGTACTCAACAGTTAAGTTAAAAGAACTAAACTGGACACCCAGGGAACGAGTAAGCTTTGTAATTTTTTTTCCATTTATCTCATAAACTGACCGCTTATCAGCTACACCCTGCATAAGAAGGCAGATAAGAGACTCCCATTGTGTTCTGGCCATGGAATCTCCAACAAATACAACACGCAATCCTTGTAACCTCTGCAGAATATCAGATGGCTTAAACCTGCTACCACACCAAGTCTAGTCAAGACCACGTCCATTCCCCATACATACGAAATCAGCTAAAATACTGCATTCAAGAAATACTATTCATATTCATAAGAAGATGAAAAGTCAGCAAAGTTAAAACAACATAAACACAAAAAATCACAAAAAAAAATGCAGAGTTCCAAAAAGGACTACTGCTCTTTTCGAATTTGATGCATTCAAAAAAGTCATTTGAACACTCAAACTTTTAGATATACCTTGGTATGTCACAACTCACAGGTTTCCATCTCCATTTCATGTAATCTTGATCCTTCCTGCCATTGTTCTGACAACGGAAGCCACGTTCAGCAAAAGGGCAGTCAGAGACATTGTATAAAGGGTATGTTTTGTCATAAACCCATTTCCCACTGAAAACATCACAACTAGAATTTGAATTGATGCCACTAATGATTGTATTAATTGCAGCACTGAAATGTGTAGAAGAAACAAGCTCCTCTGATAATTGAGTTTGAAAATATCCCTCACTTGCAATGAAACTTAAAAAGATGAATGGAAAGATTGCTGCCAAGCAGCACAAACTACGATTCCCAATCTTGCGATATCCTCCTGATCCAACGCTATAAGTTCTTTGACCAAATTGGCTAGTGAGGATCCCAATAGTATTTGACAACCTTTTGTGCAATAGATCATACACATAAATTAAAGAACGAACCAATCCACGGCCCCTCATCTTGAACTAAATTGGCGACCAACCTTTAAAAAAAGATAGTTATTCAGGCCTTCAGAGATGGCATAATCTGCTTTCCATCGGTTTCATACATGATCCTGCTACCTGTAATAGGAGCCTCTACACTGATCCTCATGAGATTATCTATGATATGAATAGTAATTAGATTATCTGTTGGGCACAAATAGGTGAAACTATTGAGATTTTACAGTTTGCAGGGCATGGATGATTCCTCTAGTAATCAGGTATAATCCCTTCGTCCCCAGGATTGTCTGGCCTTCAAGCAGCAATCAATATATATCCTTAGCTGCAGAATCTCTCGGTGGTCAAGCTTTGCACTCGGGCGTCGTGATAATCATCGCTTAGCAATTGACCCCTGAGCCTATCCAGCTGAAAATCAAAAAACCTGTATAGTACAGAATGAGACAGCAGAAATCTTACAGACATCCTTCCACATCTAGAAGACCAATCAGCAGTCTGATGATGCAACTTATTCCACCTCTTAGATTGATTACTACAGACTGCAACGTTGTGGGTTTCAGTAGTTGACGTTTATTTGATCTGAAAATTCGCGCTTTGATTGAAATTTAAAACACCCAGTACACCACATCAATGCCTATGCCTGAACAGCCAAAAAAATCCCTGAAGACACAAGAGAACAGAGTCAGTTGAGGCAGCAGATTCACCTGGACATTATTTCCAACTTCTTTAAGCAAATTGAGAGGAATCAAAAAAGAAAATTGTACATATCCCCAAGTCTATAATGGGTTCTTCCACCATTTGAGAACACTTAAATTTGATACGTAGTATAAATTCAAGAAGAGCTTGGACAAAATCAAACATTCTGAAAAACCCATCTGAGACTAATCCCAAAATATGAATTCTTGAATCCAAAGAACAAATAAAAAACAATAATATTTGAGAACCCAAAAACCCAGTAAATCATTAAAATGTAATTTTTTTCATCCCAGAAATAAAGAACCCAAAAACCCATCCGAGACTACATCACCAAAGCATAAATATTTTCATCCATGAGTACAACAAAAACAATAATTATAGTGAACCCATCTGAGATTCAACCAACAGACTATAAATTTTATAACCCGTAGTTTAAAAAAAAAAGCTAAACAATAGTCACTATGAAATCAATAAATAGCTCGTACAAAACCAACTACTGATGCAGAGTCCCTGTATCAACTAATGGCAGCGATGAACCCATCAGAAACTAAACAGAAAAACTCCATTCTTTTCTCTTCAATACAGCACTACAAACAATAACATAACAGACAAGTGATCAAATCATCCTCAAAACTAGGCCAAAATCTACAGAAAAGAAAAACCCACCAGAGAATATATCAGTAAAACTCCTTCCATCTATAATTTACCAGAACAAGAAGAAATCCTCATACCATGGACAAGTCAGTACCTGCAAAAAGCCCAAACAAAACAACACCAGATTCTCGGACATTTTTTCCAGTGGACATTCTCAACTTCAGTGGACACTTGTATTGTTGAAAAAAATGGCTGCTTGAGCAGGTCAGTAGATCTATTATGTCTGTCTTGAAGATTGGACCAGATTTCGACAAACAAACTCCACCGACCGAACATACTACTTACCAAACACCAACTGCAGAATGGCGTGAGGCTTAATTAAAACAAATTACGTGGGCCTCTTGACATTTAATCGACGTTAAGTGATGTGATATGGTACTTACAAAATGACCCACTTTACCATGGATCGGATAGAAATCTAGTGCAAGATTATCTTGTCAGCGAAGAAAAATTTTGCTTGTTGGAGACGTCAGTTGTTTGTAACGTTGTTTGTAAGATTAGGTTGATGTTAGAGAATAGAATAGATTATGCACATGTGCTGTATGTTTGTCGGAATTGTCTGGTTAAAATTCTGCGTTAATGAATACTCTTACAGTTAATGCGTCTCGAAGACCGTTTTTAATTTAGTTCAGAGGATGTCGACCCACTTGCCCGGTCGGAAAGACTGTAGGTAAAGCTTCCCTTACAGGTGTATAAAGTTGAACCTCATATATCATAGGACCCACAAAGCTCACCGGTGTTCTCCGGTATTTCTTTGCTGAGCATTCTGGTTATATGACCAGAAAGGTAGATTGTCAATAATCTCTATAGATCAAATAGTTTATGAGATATAAATTTAAGAACAATTTAAAGACTATTGACTAAATCTGACTGTTTTGTATAGTACTGTTAGTTATATAGTCAAGATCTATGGTAGAAATTTCAATATTGAAAGGAGTGAAGATCAATATGTAGTAATCTCTGAATAAAATTGTGTGTTAGTTTTTGTATCAATATTTCGTATGACAGAATTTGATTTAGAAATCGTTGTATGTGATTCTAAATTTTAATATAAAAACTGACACTCAATTTAATTCAGAAATTGTTAGGTGTTGATATTATGGATGGTAGAAATCTGTTGTCATTAATATGAAGAACATTTAAGGATGCTATTTCATAGTCTTTTAGATTGTTTAGTGTCGTAGATGTCATTAAAATCATTCACTCACTCATTTACCAACAAAGTGTAGAAGCGAATATGGAGTACAATTCAAATATCCAAACATGAGGAATGCAATATCAATCCAAATAACTTAGAATGGATTTCAGAGAGTTTGAAGTGTATGTAGGTCTGTCATTTATAATAATTGTGACATGGAAATCTTTGCAACTGCAATCTTCTCTATTTTTAATAGACAGACAGACAGAGTATATTATTCGTTGTTTGCACATTGTTTACTGGGTATAAAAGTGGAGAACTTGATGGTCTTAAATGTGTATTTTCTAGCATTCCTCAAAGTTGTGGAATGTTCCAAACATGAAAGATGTATTCAATCCAAGTAGATTGGAGTGCTTGTAGACTCATTTATCAACAAAGCATAGTATTTATTATTGACAAAGTATTTAATATAGATAAGTGAGGAATTTAATGTTTTATATATTTTGTGTTTTTTTAAGAACTTCTTAAAGATTGTGTAAATTTTCAAACATAAAAGCTGCAAATTAATCCAAATAGTTTGGAGTGTATTTCATAGAGTTTGAAATGTGTGTCGGTAGTCATTTATAATAATTGTGACATGGAAATTTGTGTAACTACCCACCAAATATATTATTTATTGTTGGTATATGTGTAAAAGTGGGGAATTTGGTGTTTCTTAAAATTGTGTATTTTATTTTTTAAGAGCATTTACATATAAAAGTGAAGAATTTAATACGTTTTAAATTTTGTGTCTTTTCAAGAACTTTTTAAAATTGTGTAAATTTTTAAACAATAAAGGTTCAATCAATCCAAATAGCTTGGAATGCATGCACACTCTCACTTACAATATTAAAGTTAAAAGAATTAAACCTAACATAGGAAATTCAATGATTCTTATAATTTTGTGTTTTTCTTTTAAATTTTTAAAGTTTTACATATATTCAAAGATGGTGGAGAATCAATCCAAATAGCTCGGAGTGTATTTCATCGAGAGTGGGGGTCATAATTTATAATTATTATAAGATGAAAATTTGTGAAAATTTGTGTGACTAGGGTGGCTGCAAGAAGTTGGGTGCCAATTTTTGGCAAAAAGTGGAAGTGTTTTTCCTGTTTTTCAAAATTCGTGTCAATTGATGTCAAAAATTGAGGCACTTAGAGATCAAATCTCAAAAAACTTCACTAATAGAAATTATAGTACTCGGAGTTAGTTTTTCAAATATGTAATTTATTTCAATACCCACATTGCATAAATTAATTTTGGTAGGCATATTTAAAAACCACTTTTTCAGAATGCTTGTTTCAGGACCATACCTCACCTGTGTACGGCCACCTTTTTTTGACACAAATAAATCAATATATGTTAATCCTTTTTAGGAAAGATACCTAAGACACTATAGATTGATGAGTATATTTTTTCTTCTTTTTTTTTTGTATATATTTTTTTTTATTGATTTTTAATTGACAATAAAGTATATTTTCAAAACCTCTAGTGTACGGCCACCATAATTTGATGAAATGTTCATATTTTTCAAAAAAAAAAATATTTATCTTGAAAAGAATAGAATGTAGATTGATTCCATATAATTTTTTTTTTCAGAAACCTTAAAACAAAAAAGTTATTAAAAGTTTAGTAAACCTCTGTGTTTCACATTTTCATACCTTTTGCTATTGATAAATATAGGAAAAATAGTAAAATTTATTATATCATCAAAAAATTTATATTTATGGAATCAGGACAACGAAATCTATAATGGGTTTTCGTTTCATCAAAAAATTCAAATTGAAAGACGCTCAAAAAATTCGTTGAAGACAGAAAATTAATGTTAAAATAACTTAGTCAAATTTGTGGAGGTGAAGACGTAGGGTCGGTGGGACCAAGCCTAACCCATGCCTATCCTGTACCAAAAACTGAGGCAAGTTTAGTTTTGCCGCTCCAAGCTTTTAGAAACGGGTGCCCGATTTGAAATTTAAAAAAACGGGTGCCCGTTTCAAAATTTGCCTTTTCCGAAACGGGCACCCATTTTTTTAAAAAATGGGTGCCCGTTTCTAATGAAGCCGTTGGAAAACAACAGGTGCAGAAGTACAGAGGTACAATGATTGAATCATTATTCAATCATTGTACGATTGTACCCGTGCACAGACAGAATGTTTTAATTAATTTAGACTTGGTTTTGTCTTGTTCTGGATTTGACATTTGTTGGATTAAAAATTCATCCAAATATGGGATCAAAGCAACGTAGAAAGAGACAAAGGAATGAAAATAAAGAAAAGGAAGCAAAACGTCAAAGAGAAAGAAGAGCAAAAATTAGAGAGGGTAGTAATGCCGGAGCTTCGAGTTCAACAGTAGCTTTAAAGGAAGAGAGCATTGAGAACACTATAATGGATGAAGAGCCAGAAGAAGAAAATACAAATCAAGAAAATCTAGGTGCATCTACTAACCCAGTATTGGGTACTGGTATGTCTTCACAACCCCGCATATATTCTGAAAATGAAATTCGTGATTTTTTTGAAGCGGGTTACGAAATAAATGATTTGGATTTTATTCATGGAAGTATAGTAAGAAATGAAAGTCAAACACCAGTTGAAAAAGAAATTGAAACCCCACCTATGACTGAAAATCAAACCCCAACTGATGGTGAAAATAAAAGTACAGCTAAAATTGAGAGTGTGGATGTAGACATGGAAACACCAGTTGAAAATGAAACATGTTTAAATGATAATGAAATGGGTAATCTTTTTCAATTGAATAGTGGTGTGTTAGACAATCTTCGTGGCTTGGTTTCATGGAGGCAAATTAGGACATATGCTAACAGATTGTTCAAACAATTTTTTTATAACAAGAAATTTGGGTTTCAATGTCAATTGATATTACAATTAATGAAAATGACGAAGATGCGGAAGGTGATGAAGAGGTTAGGAGTCAATGTGAAAGAAAAAAAAAAGGAGGAGTCTTTGAAACAAGTTGTTTCGACTATTGCTAGTGTGTTTGATACAATTGGAAAGAAAAGTCGTTCTAAAGATAGAAATGTAGCACGACGAGCAATAACAACAGCTTTAGTAAACAAATCAACCCATGATAAAAGAATGATGAGTAACATAAGTGGATATCTTAATATTCATCGTAAAACTTTGGCAAAAGCTGTGAAGAGAAGAGTTGACTTTGAAAGTGATTCAGCTAACAACTTATGGACCTATAGTGGCAGACTCCCGAGATCTGATATGAAACTTACTACTGAAGTGAAAACATTGATTGAAAGATTTTGGAAGGATAATACAAGAGTATCGCCAAATGCCAGGGATGTTCTAAAATTAAGAGTTGGCTCAAAAATTCGTGAACCACATCCAAAACACCTTTTGGACATGACTCAAACTAAATTATACAAAAAATTTGTAGATGAAAAGGTGTTATCAATCAGCATAAGTCAAAGATCATTTGAAAAGTGTAAACCTTGGTATGTAAGGGTAAACAAGGAAAGAGTCACATGTTGTTGTAAAACTCATGTCCAATTTCGTTACCATTATGATTTATTTCGATCTATACGTGGTACCATGCATACTAAAGAAATGTTACAGGAATGTGGTATCCAAATTCCACCTCAAGTTATAAAGGAGTTCATCTCAAGTTTGTTTTGTAACCCACATAATGACCAATATTTTCTTTTCAATGCATGTGTTTGTGGTGTATGCAATATATGTGGCAATCTTGCATTATTAGATGAGTGTTTTCATGAAACTCCTACAACTGAATTCGGACAACAAATGATTGATGTGCGAAGATTTAAAACTGTTGAATATCCATTGAAGGATAGAAAGGTTGGAAGATGATGTGACATAATAAATGAAAGCATTAGTGTTCACGCATTCATGAACGAATTCAAGTGTAAGATCATACCTAAATATGTGAAACACTCTCATAATGCTAGATGGCTTGATGGACAATTTCGCATGTGCAAGAATACATTCCCAGTGGGTAGTTTACTTTCAGTAGTTGACTTTGCAGAGAACTATACTCTTGCACCACAAGATGAGATCCAATCTCAATATTATAATTCAGTACAAGTAGCCATTTTTGTTCATATTGTCTATAGGCATGCACCTGATAGTACACAAGAGGATCGAAAAATTTTGAGGGAGTACCACTTCTATATGAGTGATAATAAACTACACTCATCAGAGTTTGTGCAATACTGCATGGAGACATTTTACGACAATTTAAAGGAGAGACAAATTCAAATAACACAACATCTAATATGGTCAGATAATTGCACAGGTCAATTCAAGAATGCTAGAATGTTTTATTGGTTGAGTAGGACACATAAGAAAACCAATGTCGAACATATCTGGAGTTTTTTTGAAGCTGGACATGGGAAAGGAGAACATGATGGTGCTGGTGCATGTGTTAAGAGAGCCCTTTCAAGAGAACAACTCAAGTTTGGAGAAAAATCCAAATTTAAAAACGCACGTGAAATTGTTGCATGGTGTAGTACAAGTTTATCTACAGGATCAAATCAGAATTCTACAATCAAACGTTTCTTCTGGCTAGTAGAAGAGAATTATATCCTTTCAAGATATGACTGTGATACAATAAATGGGTCTGCAAAATGGCATTCATTTAGAAGTTCTGATTCTAACACTTGGACTATATGGACTAGGGAGCTAGCATGTTTTTGTCAATTTTGTGTTGCAGGTGAATGGGAACAATGCGAGAGTACAGAATGGGTTGAAGAATGGAAACAAAGATCCTTAACACCTACTGAGACACAAGTTCCAGACGATTCAACTAGTGAAAACCCAGATCATGCATTTGCATCAGAAGATTATGATCGTGTTTCAGATCTGATACAACCTGGTATTTATTTATTCAAATTTACATTTATAAGTGTAGGTTTTTTTACATACATGCATATGAAACTAATTATTTTTACAGGGCATGTGTATGCTGTTGTTGCACCTGAGGATAATGATGAGCAGACTGAGTACTGGCTTGCTAGATGTGTGGAACCTAAGAAAAAGTTGATATGTCATCAAGTAGATGATGATGGTTTTCAGTATCCAATTGGGTCTGTTGTGGTTGTTGGTACATGGCTACGAAAATACCTAACAAGAAGAAATGGGTTACCAGCGTTTGAGGAGTACCAATCAGAAAAGAAAATTATGCAGTATTCTCATTTAGTGGTGGCAACGAATATCAAATTAGAAAGATACAAAGGGAGGCCCGCCAATAAAGTCTTATGGACCCTTTCGATGGAAGACCATGAGGCAATCATAGAAGCATTACAAAAAAGAGAGGATGCAGATGGTACACTAGGTTGAATTAGATTTAGAGACATGTGAGTGCTTTTTAATTATGTTGAAAGTTTATATAGTTAGTTCTATTAGACATTAGACATGTACAAGTTCAATATATTATTATGTCAAATTTGGAGTTAGTTCTAATTAATTTCTTGTTTGAATAGGTATCAACTACAACTTTACACATGTGTGACACTCATATGCGGATGGTACACTCTAATAAATTGCATGTGTACATGTGTAAGTGTTTTTTAATTATGTCAAGTTTAGAGTTAGTTAGATGTTAGACATTAGACATGTACAAGTGATAGATCTTATTATGTCAAATTTATAGTTAGTTGTGCATTAAAGACAGTTTTTCTAATTAATTTCTTATTTGACAGTCATATGCAGGAGCCCTAGAAGATGATACATTAAATTATTTCATTGAATGTTTATTTTATTTTTAATCATATTGTAATTGGGCTAAGAAGTGGGGTTTTCTTACTAGTTCTTTCCCTATGGAGCCATTGAACTAGTTTGATATATAAATAAAAATATCATTTATTGATGTACCATGTGTTATGATTCCTGTATACTTATTAATTTGTTCATTTTTTAATTCAAATTCTATAATTAATTTGATGTGACATATAACTTGAATAATTTGATGTGACATATTAATTAATGATATCCTTTATCTAGTTATCTAGTTATGTAGTTATGTAGTTATCTTATTTTATCTCTACTTATCTAATTCACGTTATATTTATTCACATAGAGTATTGACATGCAATCCATCTTATTAAAAAAATCTTAGATCTAAAACAAATATTCTAATTTAATCTATGACATGTACATATATCGATCCAAATAAAACATGTCCATAAAACATACATCATTGGTCCAAATAAAACAAGTTCATATATAACAAGTCCATAAAACATGTGAATAGTCCAAATATAACAAGTCCATAAAACATGTGAATAGTGCAAATATAACAGGTCCATAAAACAGGTGAATAGTGCAAATATAATAGGTCCATAAAACATGTGTTCATAGTCCATATAACATCTGAATAGTCCATATAACATGAAAACACAAGTAACATCTAAGACCCTGGATCGCCCATCTGATCTGCCGTCCTCTTCACTCCACATGAAGAGGACGGAGATGTAGCATCATGCTGTACTGTACCATCAGCTGACTGTAAACATAAATTATGAAGAGATAACATAAGAAGTGGGTTTAAACAAATAATTCACTTACAAACAAAATAAATATTGAATATACATATATCAAATAAATTACCGTGGAACCAGGCTGCTGAGTAGTATCCTCTGTGGGAGGAGGACCTGTAGTAAAAAATGTCACTGTCGTAATCTCTTGTACAAAACAAATTGTAAATTTATTATAATAATATTCCCTAAAAACGACATGTGCATCATGATTCAAAAATATTGGAATTTAATATAAATTAATAACTATGACCTCAAAGGATGATGAGGCCTGCATCTGGCTGGGTACATCAGCAGGGAATGATGTCATGAAGGCCTACACAATTGTAAAAAATAGAAGTGAATTAGAATATACGCATAAATACGTGATCATGTATAAATAGTTAAATTCAAATTAAAATGCAATATACATACAAGTGATACATGGGGACTGTCCTCTGTGACCGATGGCAGAGGACCCATCGAACTGCTACCAGGGTGGTATGAAGTGTGACCCTATAATATATATTTTGAAAACAAACATTATTAAAGTAAAGTTTCAACAGTAAATATTTCTAGGGGTCGAATAGACATGATAAAAACACATACTGTGAAAGGTGCACCAACATGTAAAGCAGTCGAGTGGACATGGTGACGGTCCATGAATGTCGTGGTCTCCTCTGCCCCCTGTCCAACAAAAACAACATATTTTGGTTGATATGGTTTGTGTGTCTGTACATATATATGTAGACAAAATATTTTATCACTATTATATAGATTACCTCTGCGCTAGATAAATCTGCTGCGTATAGAAGGTCAAAAAATGACGACTCAGCAGGTCGATCCTCTGTGTCATCATATCCTCCATGTGCACCCTCTGCATCATCAAATCCGTCATCTGGCCCCTCGCTCTGTGGACCAATACATATGTCCCCGTAGCTAGTGCAAACATGTGCTATGCTCTGGGGTGCCCTAGCCATCCTGAACTGCTCAGCTAAATCACTCGAAAGGGCGCTCAATGAACCAAGAGCAGAGGTGACTGCTCGGTGGTGTACTGGCGCTGGAATCACAGAAGCTGGATAAGAAACAAGGGGCTCCTCACGTGGATGATTTCTGACTCTATCACTCAGCTTCGCCCCAGGCCTGTCCTGAGGCATGCCTCTACCGACCCCCTGAAATGCTCTCATGTCAAAATAATTGGGTTTTTTACCCAATTCAAACTCAGCCCATAATTTTTTCAAAAAGTACATGGGGACCTCGTGATTTGCGTGTGGTGGATGGTCAAATACCATCCACCACCGCTCCCAAAAGTGCTGTGAAATCAATGGGTGCTTGCACCAACGAATAGATATTCTTGATTTTTTGGGGTTTATTTCTTCCCCTATTTTTGGATTCTTAAACCACCGAGCAAAATCTGCTTTGGTGATTTTAAGATCATTCACCTGTTTATAGGTGAGTCCATCAGCATAGAATGTTCTCATGGAATCTCTCCATGAGCGATAGCTGTCTAACTCATCATCGAGGGACTGGACAGAATCTACTATGCCTTGCATAGTATCTGCAAGGCGTAGTAGATGTGCGGAGGGGTGCGGATCATGTCTAACTGTCTCAATGTCTCTAACAATAGAGGCGATATTACGCCTCATGTCCTCTCTGAGCTGCTCAATGGTACGAGGTGGTGGTGGTGGTGGTGGTGGGGGTGGTGGGGGTGGGGGTGGCGGTGGTGGTGGTGGTGGTGGGGGCTGACCTCTTGAATGCTCATCCATCATGTGTAAACTGCATATATAAAGTATTTGAACGTGTAAATGAAAAGTATTTAAACACATGAATAATCTAAACATATATATCTCTATCTTCACGTGTACATGAACGTGTAAATGAAAAGTATTTGAACGTGTAAATGAAAAGTATTTAAACACATGACTAATCTAAACATATATATCTCTATCTTCACATGTACATGAACGTGTAAATGAAAAGTATTTGAACATGTAAATGAAAAGTATTTAAACACATGCATAATATATTAGATCTTAAGGGTGATAGTAGGTCCTATTATGTCTTACGAGTACATACTAGCTCCTATTAGGTCTAAAGGGTACATAATAGGTCCTATTAGGTATTAAGGTTACATAGTAGGTCTTAAGGGATGAATGATATTTTTATTTATTCATTTATGGTATAAACAAGATATTTTCTCATGTGAACATATTATATAGGAATCTGAAGAGTTGTTTAAATAGGTCTTTTGGACATCTATTTTCTAGATACATGTTCCAATTGAAGCATTTGATTAGTTATAGATGATGATTGTTTATTGCAAAAAAATGATAGTAGTGGATGCATTTTATAATTTGGTTGATGTGAAGTTGTTTTCGTTGGAATGATATGAGATTAAAAAATAAATGTTTGTGTTGTATGAAATACTTAGGTCTTTTTAAATGGAAAATTTAAAATAATACATTTTGCTTTCTTCAACACTAAATGAGTTCTTCAAACCCCACACTCCAATGTTCCCCCACTTTCTCCAAAATAACTTAGTCTCTTATAACCATACAATATACAAATTAGGAATAAAATTAAGATTGATATGAATGTAGATGGCAGTCCCATTTTTAGAAATTGAGTGATAGCTTTATTGACAAAAAAAAAATAAAAATTAAGTTATAAATAAATTCTATTATTTTTTGTTATCACTTTAAGTGTTCACTTATTTCCTATATATCACGTTTAAAGGCATTTTTTCAATCTACTCTTGTATAATGACATGAAATTGCCTCCTTAAGCCTTAGAATAACTTGGCATTTTCTAGAAAATTTTAGCCTTCCATTATTAAATTCTACTAAGTGTACATTACTTGTGTACCTTTATGTTGTGGGGTTGGTTTTGTTGATATTTACCACAAAAACATTAACTGAAACTTCTAGATTTTATTCTTCCTATATTTTTATCATTTACTTGGCCAAAAATATATAGAACTTATGATAAAAAAATCATTTTCTTTCACTATTCATTATTGTGTTCTCACATGAAAAGTGACCAAAAGTAAGGACTCTTTCCATACATTCATCCTTGAGTTTTTTTAGGTCTAAAGTGAAAAGTTAGGAGAGAGGAGAGAGAGATGAGAGAAAGGGAGAGAGGAGAGAGAATGTGAGGAGAGAGAAAGGGAGAGAGAGAGAGAGAGAGAGAGTTCAAGGGAGAGAGATGAGAGAAAGAGAGAGGAGAGAGAGAAAAGAGTTAAACAGAGAGAGATAAGAGAAAGAGAGAGGAGAGAGAGATGAGAGAAAGGGAGAGAGGAGAGAGGAGAGAGAATGTGAGGAGAGAGAGAAGAGAGTTGAAGGGAGAGATGAGAAAATAGAGGAGAGAGGAGGGAGAACATGAGGAGAGATCTAAAGTGAAAAGTTAGGAGAGAGGAGAGAGAATGTGAGGAGAGAGAGAAGAGAGTTAAAGGGAGAGATGAGAAAATAGAGGAGAGAGGAGGGAGAACATGAGGAGAGAGAAAGGGGGAGAGAGAGAGTTCAAGGGAGAGAGATGAGAGAAAGAGAGAGGAGAGAGGAGAGAGAATGTGAGGAGAGAGAGAAGAGAGTTGAAGGGAGAGATGAGAAAATAGAGGAGGGAGAACATGAGGAGAGAGAAAGGGAGAGAGAGAGTTCAAGGGAGAGAGATGAGAGAAAGAGAGAGGAGAGAGGAGAAAGAATGTGAGGAGAGAGAGAAGAGAGTTGAAGGGAGAGATGAGAAAATAGAGGAGAGAGGAGGGAGAACATGAGGAGAGAGAAAGGGGGAGAGAGAGAGTTCAAGGGAGAGAGATGAGAGAAAGAGAGAGGAGAGAGGAGAGAGAATGTGAGGAGAGAGAGAAGAGAGTTGAAGGGAGAGATGAGAAAATAGAGGAGGGAGAACATGAGGAGAGAGAAAGGGAGAGAGAGAGTTCAAGGGAGAGAGATGAGAGAAAGAGAGAGGAGAGAGGAGAGAGAATGTGAGGAGAGAGAGAGAAGAGAGTTGAAGGGAGAGATGAGAAAATAGAGGAGAGAGGAGGGAGAACATGAGGAGAGAGAAAGGGGGAGAGAGAGAGTTCAAGGGAGAGAGATGAGAGAAAGAGAGAGGAGAGAGGAGAGAGAATGTGAGGAGAGAGAGAAGAGAGTTCAAGGGAGAGATGAGAAAATAGAGGAGAG
The DNA here is from genome assembly GCA_027943335.1 of Chamaecyparis obtusa. Lineage (NCBI taxonomy): Eukaryota > Viridiplantae > Streptophyta > Pinopsida > Cupressales > Cupressaceae > Chamaecyparis > Chamaecyparis obtusa. The sequence goes on along the minus strand of BSBK01004968.1, from coordinate 1,455,431 downwards.
AGGAGGGAGAACATGAGGAGAGAGAAAGGGAGAGAGAGAGAGTTCAAGGGAGAGAGATGAGAGAAAGAGAGAGGAGAGAGGAGAGAGAATGTGAGGAGAGAGAAAGTGAAAAGAGTGGAGATAGTTCAAGTAAGAAAGTTACGAGAGAGGAGAGAGAGATGAGAGAGGAGAGAGGAGAGAGGAGAGAGAATGTGAGGAGAGAGAGAAGAGAGTTGAAGGGAGAGATGAGAAAATAGAGGAGAGAGGAGGGAGAACATGAGGAGAGAGAAAGGGAGAGAGAGAGAGAGAGAGAGAGTTCAAGGGAGAGAGATGAGAGAAAGAGAGAGGAGAGAGGAGAGAGAATGTGAGGAGAGAGAGAAGAGAGTTGAAGGGAGAGATGAGAAAATAGAGGAGAGAGGAGGGAGAACATGAGGAGAGAGAAAGGGAGAGAGAGAGAGTTCAAGGGAGAGAGATGAGAGAAAGAGAGATGAGAGAGGAGAGAGAATGTGAGGAGAGAGAGAAGAGAGTTGAAGGGAGAGATGAGAAAATAGAGGAGAGAGGAGGAACATGAGGAGAGATCTAAAGTGAAAAGTTAGGAGAGAGGAGAGAGAGATGAGAGAAAGGGAGAGAGGAGAGAGGAGAGAGAATGTGAGGAGAGAGAAAGGGAGAGAGGAGGGAGAACATGAGGAGAGAGAAAGTGAAAAGAGTGGAGATAGTTCAAGTAAGAAAGTTAGGAGAGAATTTAATAGAGTGAGGAGAGATGAGAGAGAAGTGAGCGAGGGTTTAAAATTTACGTTTTCATTAAATTTGTTTTGGCTTTCTAGGTGTAGGATTTGTTCTTTTTTTTTGTTTTCAACATCTAATTGAAAAGTAAATTAAAACTATAAATAAATGAAAAACTAGATAAACATACATTCATTTTTTAAATAAATTCGTATAATGCTATTTAAAAACAAAAATTAACTTTTTATATGTTTTAGGTTTTCGTTTTCAGTTTTCTACGTTTTAGGTTTTCATTTTCAGTTTTCTATGTTTTAGGTTTTCGTTTTCAATTTTCTATTGTTCAGGGTTTTGTTTTCAGTTTTCTATTGTTCAGGTTTTTGTTTTCAGTTTTCTATTGTTCAGGTTTTTGTTTTCTACTATTCGGGTTTTTGTTTTCTACTTTCTTATGTTTTAGGTTAAATTGTTTTCAATTGCACATTATTTCTAAACAAATCAAACAACAGATAAAAACATACATTTCATAATCTAGGAAAATACATTCATTTTTAAAATGCATTCTAAAATAACTATTTAAAAGCAAAATTTAATGTTTTACTACTGAAAATGAACATGCAAAATAAAATAAAACAAGTAAAAATAATAAATACGTACCTGGAACTCGAAAAAATATATTTGTGGGGTCGGTAGACGTCTGAGAAACGGGCAGGCGATCTCCAAAAATCGTAATCCCATTTTTCATCGTTTGAAAATGACAAAAAATGCATTCAAAAAAAAATAAATAGTTTTAAAAAACGGGCACCCGATTTGTTAAAAAACGGGTGCCCGTTTTTTAAGTCTAGTGCCTCGGTTGACCGAACCGAAACGGGCACCCGTTTTGTAAAAGATCGGAGTACCGAAGCGAAACGGGCACCCGATTTGTAAAAAATGGGTGCCCGTTTCTAGAGGTGCATTTTTTCAACTCGCGGACTTCCGCGGAATTGGCACCCAACTTTTTGCACGTACCCACTATAATCCTTGTTATTTTTTATTTTCTTTTTATCAATAAACGGCTGAGGCCTTGATTTTTATTAAATTTTCAATAATAATACATTTTTTACCTCCGTTCATGCGGGCACTGGTAGGAAAGAACTCCAGTCTGGCTCGGGATAAATGTCTAGAAAAATCAACTGAGTTTAGTCTCTACAAGAGTAGGATTACAGAGAATCAACAAGTGGAATAAAGAGGGCATTCCCTTCTTTATACAATATAATGGAGGCATACCTCCATGACCTACGCTTATACTATTGTTACATTGCTCTCTCAAGGAGCTAATGGACATACCCATTTTTACAATATATTTCTTTGTTTTCAGATTACATTGCAATACTTTTTTACAACGCTCTTTCACAGAGCCCATGGGCATACCCATTTTTTCAATTCTTTTAGTTTCATTGCTCTTGGCCTGATCCACAGTGCCTGTCGTTCTGGATTATACTGCTTTCTCTTTTCCTTTTCTCTTTTCCTTACTACTTTGATTCCCTTTTTGCCTTTGTTTTAGCTCCAACCTATTCATATCTACAAAACAATATAGCACCACCACTTCTACCTTTCTAATATAACTGTTAGTGTTTCACATTTTTATTTTATCATATTCATTGATTTTACCTCTGTTCATAAATATGTTAGTACTACAACTCATAGTTAGGCACTTAGATTTATCTGCTCATTTCTGTTACAGCTTATAATAATGCATAAACACTCCCCATGCATAAAGTCTGATGCAAATACTTTTCATAAACACTTAGATTTATCTACTTATTTCCTGTTACAGCTTATAATGATGCATAAACACTCCCCCCTACACAAAATATGAATCTATTATAAGATTATATATGATCCTTGAGCTGTTAGAATCTCAGATAGTTAATCCTTCTTATTTTTTTAGTTGACATAGAAAGTATATTATTTATTGTTGGGAGAGCATTTAATGTATAAAAGTGAGGAATTTGATGCTTCTTAAAATTTTATATTTTCTAAAATTCCTAAAAGTTGTGCAATGTTTCCAAACATGAAAGATGCACTCAATAAAAATAGATTGGAGTGCATGTAGACTCATTTATCAACAAAGTATAGTATTTATTAAATTGACAAAGCTTTAATGTAGAACAATGAGGAATTTAATGGTTTAAAAAAAAAACTAAAATCTCCTTAAAATTGTGTAAATTTTCAAACATGAAAGATGCATAATCAATCCAAATAGCTTGAAGTGCATTTCATAGAGTTCAAAGTGTATAGAGGTCGTCATTTATATAATTGTAACAAAGAAATTTGTGTGATTGCAATCTTTTCCATGTTTTAAATGATTCATCATAAAAAAAAGTAATTTAATGCTCCTTAAGTTATGTTTTTCTTTTTCTTTTTAATTCCTAAAATTTATGTAATGTTTTAAACATGAAAGGTGGAGAATCTAAATATGGCGGAGTGTATGGAGAGTCTCATTTACACACAAAGTATACTATATTATATATTGTTTTTTATATTAAAAGTAGTATAACAAGGGTGTTGTCCTATTATACAATAACCCATAGGGTGTTTAGTCAACAAGATATGTTGATTTTATGTAACTTGAAAGGTGCTCCGCAATATGGAGTGTGGAGTTGCTTAAGTACAACTTGAGTTGGGTGTTCAACAATAGCATGTTTTCTATTTAGTAATAGAATGTTTCCAGTTGTGAGGTTGGGATAAGACCAAGAGCACTTTTATGTGTGGATTAGGCCAAGTTATGTAAGGAAAGTTTCTTTTCTCTTGCATCATGTAAGGAATGTTTCTTTTCTCTTACATGTTGATGAAAATCAATAGGACTATATATATAAGATTTTTGTAGCAATATGTATTGCAATTATGGAAGGAAAGTTTTCTCTAGAGGTTGAATAAAAGATTCCACATTTGCAAGTTTTTCCCCACACTGGGTTTTCCTAAGTAAATCTGTGTTATTGTATTATTGTGTTTGGTTTAATGTTATTACGCCGAGAGGCGTAACCCTACAATGGCATCACACCCCTCCTTATAGGAAGTCATCAAAAGTAACGGCGTAAGAAAAAAGAAACTATTCGAATTCCATTGCCAGCTCAGAATCCCGAAAATAAATGTCTGACGTTTTCTCTAGACTTAAAATAAAATAATAATGACCGCTGTTTAAAACGGAGCTAAAACGTCACGCCCGTGTCAATAAAGATATGCAGCAATAAAAAATACAGACCGTCGGGTAGTAAGAATACGTGGCAAACGAATACGCCCTAACTGTTCCGTTCGTATTTCTCACGCTCCTCACTCCGTCTTTCACCATTATGTGGAAGTACATCCATCATTTTAGCAAGCGCTTCAATTTCCATTCTATTATTTTCTTTAGCTTCAACAGAGTCCTGGTCTGATGGATCAATGCCGATCCAGCGCTCTGCTTTGGCATTTCCTTTCATCTTGTCCTCGACTTTGACCCCAACTGTTGAACGAGAATCGAGTGGATCTTCGGAAACTGTGCCGCCTCTGCCAGGCTCATTCATCTCACGCTATGGGGATAACGAGCCAAGGAAAGGCGCAGACATAATTGTTGAATCTCTGAAGCGAGAGAGCGTTGATCGCGTGTTTGCATCTATAGAGATTCATCAGGCACTCACTCGATCCAAGGCCATTAAAAATATACTCTGTTGCCACGAGCAGGGAGAAGTATTTGCAGCAGAGGGTTATGCTCGATCTACAGGGAAGGTTTTGCTTCTGGTAATGTTCATGATGGGCCTCCGCTATGATATTTCTTAACGGGAATGAAAATATATTTTGTGCTTTTTTGTGTTGAAAGTTTTATCCGAAATTGTGAAATACTAACCATTTGTGATACGGCTACTGATTCGAAATTAGCAGTCTCCATCGATTATAGGGATTATCTTGGTTATTGCGAATCAGGCAGCGGTGCATTTCATGGCCCATGTTTCGATGATGACACATGCAATGAAACATGCGTACTTGATGACCACCTTCAATTTGGAGTCTGCAAGAGTGTCGCTTGTAGGTGTTTCAATCCGTGTTAGAACACCAATGCTATGTGGGAGCCGTTCTAAGGGATGCTTATTTATTTTGTGCGTTTCTCTTCTGGAATCCTAATATCAATAAAACCTGTGCAATGTTTGCACATCTTTATGTATTTTCTAAATTTTTTAAAGAATTAATTTTGATATACTGTTAAAAAATTTAGTGCACTATGTAAAATACTTTGAATTTTTTAAAAGATGTTTGGTTCACAGTTCAGAATCATGGATGATTATAAACAAAATTAAATTTTAGAAGTATGATCCTAAATTCGTACGATAGTTGCTAAGATTTTCTAATCGGGTTAATTTTTCTAGAATTTTAATGAAAATTAGCATCTTTTAAATTCTATTTGGAGCTCCTTCATTAATGCTTAATTTCATCACTGGCATTCCTCAAAAGACATGGTTAACACTTTATCATCTAAATCACAGCCACGATGATTTAGATTCATTCTTCCTCAACATACACTACTATATTTTATTTCTTGAATTATGATACATTCTTCTCCAACATGCACTACTTGAATCACAAGTTTTTTTTTACTTTTGTACATTTAAACACCGTCAGTCTTATAACATTGATGCAGGCTTTCACGGTTCTGATTTTTTTGTGCCAGATTTGACATTGTAACCATCTGTTGCTGTTGCTTTGGAAGACATAGAAGGAATTCGCGAGAATTATTTAGTGAGAGCACTGTGCTTTCAGAGATTGCCGGAGGAGCTGATGGTTATGGTGGGGAGATCGGCCATGGCAGATAAAATCGCAGAAGAAGATGACTTCATCAAATGGACACCATTCATGTCAGATTTAATTGCAAGTAAATTTGGCGACACGCTGTCTATGGTGGGTGATGTCTTTGAAATTGATGGCCGCATTACCTTCACCTGCGTTCGCGAGAAAAGTCTCCTAATAATCACGTTTATGTGCAAATGGCACTGGCAATGTTTTTCTGCAAATAAGGATAAGGATAGAAAATTTAATTTCGCCATGGTATTTTAGGGTTTAGTGTGCTATTTGGATGATAGGAAGATTAAAATGATTTTTTTTTTCTACTTGCATTTTAGCAAATTGAAATCCTTTCCCTGTTTGATTTATTTTTTTATCTGGTTAGTTATTTCTAACACAATTTTTATTTTTAAATATTTATCAATCTTTATATGGAATTATCATATTTCTTGATGTTTCTATAATTTAGTTATTTAAAATAAAATAATATAATGTCAAAATTATCTTTTCATATAGTGTAATAAATTAAATTATTATTTTTAAAAATATATAAGAAGTTTTTCTATACATAAATTATGGAAAACATATAAAAAAAATAATTAATGAAAATAGAAATATTTAATAATAGTATAGTAAATAATTGATTAGAAACATCTTACTTTTCTAATGAGTGTATTAGAAAAGTATGAAGATATTTCTATTGATTTTTCTACTTAGATGTTTCTATATATTTTTTATACTTATTCAATTAGAAATATCTTCATTCTCAATTAGAAACATCTTCATTCTCAATTAGAAAACTTAAGTATAAAAAGAATATAGAAACATCTTATTTATCTAATTGAGATTCAACATGTTTTTAAAGAAATTAGAAACATTTTAGTTTTTTAATAAAAGTATTAGAAAAGTACTTTCTCATATTTATAAACATAAAATAGTAACAAAACTCTTATCTTTAGATATCTTATTTTTAAAAACTCTATAAAAGATTTCATCAAAGGCTAAATTAGAAATGCATATAAAACTTTCTATGTTTTCAAGTTGATATTTCTAAAATTAAAAGTACTTAAGGATAATGTAAAATGTATTTTTTCATATTTATAATGATAATTAAATTATTATTTTAAATATTGATTTTTATGGGATACCTTTTATTTTATAAAAAACTATAAAAGATTTCTTTCTTTCTATTATTAATAATCTTTTATGATTTATTTGAAAGTGAACCAATGCAATTAGAAGGCAATACATCTATATCTTTGCATTAACAATAAATTTTAGAGAGAAATAATTCAATACTTAAGTGTGACATGTGATGAAGGGTGGTGAAATTTCTCTATTATTCTTTGAATATAAATTTAATAGAAGTCTATCATTAAAAATGTAACATGAAATCTCTAGAAATATTAAATATTACCTTAAACCAAACTGAACCCAACTAAAACCATACTTAACTCTAACACAAAGCCAAATTTAACCGTAATCTTAAAATAAACTTAAATGTAACTCTAACACTAATCATAATTAAATATTAATCTGAATTAAAGTTTAACTCCAACTAAACTTAATACTAAACAAGATAAACCATAACAATAAACTTAACTACATAACCAAGCTAAACCATAACAATAAACCTAACTACATAATAAATCAAATTTCTCCTTGACCTTAACCCTAATCAAACTGAATCTGACCCTAACACATAACCACTTTGAACCTTAACTCAATAAAAATTTGAACCCTAACCCTACCACTAAACCAAATGGAATTATAACCCTTACCATAATCTATATTCTATCCCAATCCAAATTCAAACATAACATATACCAAATTGAGTGCAAAACCTAAATCAAATTAGACCTAAATCATGTCATAGAGAAAACTATTGAATAAATAGAAATAAATGAATTTGAACTACAATCCTAATTTTAAATGTAATTAAAACCCAAATTCTATAAAATTTAAACAAGATGACCCTAATCCTAAATTATATCATTGAGTTTAAGATACACAAGCACAAACACACATACATATGCACCATAACCCTAATCTTATATGATATTATCAAATTCAAGATATATATCCTAATAGTGACCCTAATATAATTAAATTGTACATTATTATTATAGTCCTAATTTAAATCTAATCCTAACCCTAACCATAATCCTAACTCTAATTTCAACCATCATCATAATCTAAACCAAAACCCTAACCCTAATCCTAGCCCTAACCATTATGTAAACCTCAATTATAACCATAATCACAATCCTAACCCTAATCATAACCCTACCACTAACCCTTATCCTAACCATAAACATTATATAAACCCTAACTCAAACCATAATCCTTAGTCTAACCCTCATCACCCAATTTAATAAAAATATTAAATTAAATCATAAACCTAAACTAAATCCTAACCGTAATGCTAACCTTAACCTTAATCTTAACCATTACCCTAACCCAAACTATAACACTGACAAAATATAAACCTTTACCCTTAATCCAATTATAATTCCAATGCCAACCCTAATAGTAATTACAATCCCACCCTTAAGACTAACCACTACCCTATTCCTAAGCTGAAACCTATTACTATTGAGTTTATAGTTTAGTTTATGATTTAAGATTTAGTATCTACCATTGGGTCTTGGCATTTACAATTACAATTAGGAGTAGGAATTAGCATTTAGGATTAGGGTTTATCTTTTATTAGTATAGTTTAGCCTTTACAATTTGGGTTCACCATTTAGGATAATGTTTTAGCTTAGGATTTAGGATTTATAGTTTAGCATCTAGGATTATTGTTTAGCATTTAGGAATAGGATTATGATGAGGCTTTAACATTTAGGATTAAGGTTACATAAAGGTGAATTATGAAATTAAAATAAATCATAATCCTAATTAGTGCTTAACATTTGAAAGTAATATTCTGTAAGGAATAGGAATTAGCTTTTATTGTTATCATAATTAGGATAAGGGTCTATAATTTGTAATTAGTGCTTAACATTTAGGATTAGGGTTTACTATTGACTTTATAGTTTAGTTTATGATTTAAGATTTAGTATCTACCATTGGGTCTTGGCATTTACAATTATAGTTAGGAGTAGGAATTAGCATTTACGATTAGGGTTTAGCTTTTATTGTTATAGTTTAGCCTTTACAAATTGGGTTCACCATTTAGGATAATGCTTTAGGTTAGGATTTAGGATTTATTGTTTAGCATCTAGGATTATTATTTAGCATTTTGGATTAGGATTAGGATTTACCAATTAGGGCAGGGATTAAGGTTTATGGTTAACATCATAGTTAGTACTAAGTTAACACTAAGATTTGGGTTTGGCATTTAGGATTAGGGTTAAGATTAGGTTTTAGAATTTAGGATGTAGCATTTATGATTAGGGTTTAACATATAATATTAGGGTTATCATTTAAGATCATAATTTATCTTAGGATTTAGGATTTAGGGTTTAGAAATTAGGGTTAGGATGAGGCTTTAACATTTAGGATAAAGGTTACAATTAGGGTTTATAATTTAGGATTATAGTTAAGCAATAAGGATTATGGTTTAATATTTATGATTGGGGTTAAGATTAGAGTTATGGCATCAATTTATGTATTGTTAGTATTATGATTATATGATTAGGGTTAGGGTTTAGCATTAAGTATTTAGCATTATACTTATGATAAGGATAATGGTACATGTTTGCATCATAACTATAATCCTAACTCTAACCCTAACCTAATCATAATAATAAATCATATTTTAAATATTGATTGTTATGGGGATACCTTTTATTTTATAAAAAACTATAAAAGATTTCATTATTTCTATTATTAATAATCTTTTATGATTTATTTGAAAGTGAACCAATGCGATTAGAAGGCAATACATCTATATCTTTGCATTAACAATAAATTTTAGAGATAAATAATTCAATACTTAAGTGTGACATGTGATGAAGGATGGTGAAATTTCTTTATTATTCTTTGAAAATAAATTTAATAGAAGTCTATCATTAAAAATGTAACATGAAATCTCTAGAAATATTAAATATTACCTTAAACCAAACTGAACCCAACTAAAACCATACTTAACTCTAACACAAAGCCAAATTTAACCGTAATCCTAAAATAAACTTAATTGTAACTCTAACACTAATCATAGTTAAATATTAAATTGAATTAAAGTTTAACTCCAACTAAACTTAATACTAAACAAGCTAAACCATAACAATAAACCTAGCTACATAACCAAGCTAAACCATAACAATAAACCTAACTACATAATAAATCAAATTTCTCCTTGACCTTAACCCTAATCAAACTGAATCTGACCCTAACACATAACCACTTTGAACCTTAACTCAATAAAAATTTGAACCCTAACCCTACCACTAAACCAAATGGAATTATAACCCTTACCATAATCTATATTCTATCCCAATCCAAATTCAAACATAACATATACCAAATTGAGTGCAAAACCTAAATCAAATTAGACCTAAATCATGTCATAGAGAAACCTATTGAATAAATAGAAATAAATGAATTTGAACTACAATCCTAATTTTAAATGTAATTAAACCCTAAATTCTATAAAATTTAAACAAGATGATCCTAATCCTAAATTATGTCATTGAGTTTAAGATACACAAGCACAAACACACATACATATGCACCATAACCCTAATCCTATATGATATTATCAAATTCAAGATATATATCCTAACAGTGACCCTAATATAATTAAATTGTACATCATTATTATAGTCCTAATTTAAATCTAATCCTAACCCTAACCATAATCCCAACTCTAATTTCAACCATCATCATAATCTAAACCAAAACCCTAACCCTAATCCTAGCCCTAACCATTATGTAAACCCCAATTATAACCATAATCACAATCCTAACCCTAATCATAACCCTACCACTAACCCTTATCCTAACCATAAACATTATATAAACCCTAACTCAAACCATAATCCTTAGTCTAACCCTCATCACCCAATTTAATAAAAATATTAAATTAAATCATAAACCTAAACTAAATCCTAATCGTAATGCTAACCTTAACCTTAATCTTAACCCTTACCCTAACCCAAACTATAGCACTGACAAAATATAAACCTTTACCCTTAATCTAATTATAATTCCAATGCCAACCCTAATAGTAATTACAACCCTACCCTTAAGACTAACCACCGCCCTATTCCTAAGCTGAAACCTATTACTATTGAGTTTATAGTTTAGTTTATGATTTAAGATTTAGTATCTACCATTGGGTCTTGGCATTTACAATTACAGTTAGGAGTAGGAATTAGCATTTAGGATTAGGGTTTATCTTTTATTGGTATAGTTTAGCCTTTACAATTTGGGTTCACCATTTAGGATAATGTTTTAGCTTAGGATTTAGGATTTATAGTTTACCATCTAGGATTATTGTTTAGCATTTAGGAATAGGATTATGACGAGGCTTTAACATTTAGGATTAAGGTTACATAAAGGTGAATTATGAAATTAAAATAAATCATAATCCTAATTAGTACTTAACATTTGAAAGTAATATTCTGTAAGGAATAGGAATTAGCTTTTATTGTTATAATAATTAGGATAAGGGTCTATAATTTGTAATTAGTGCTTAAAATTTAGCATTAGGGTTTACTATTGAGTTTATAGTTTAGTTTATGATTTAAGATTTAGTATCTACCATTGGGTCTTGGCATTTACAATTATAGTTAGGAGTAGGAATTAGCATTTACGATTAGGGTTTAGCTTTTATTGTTATAGTTTAGCCTTTACAAATTGGGTTCACCATTTAGGATAATGCTTTAGGTTAGGATTTAGGATTTATAGTTCAGCATCTAGGATTATTATTTAGCATTTTGGATTAGGATTATGATTTACCAATTAGGGTAGGGATTAAGGTTTATGGTTAACATCATAGTTAGTACTAAGTTAACACTAAGACTTGGGTTTGGCATTTAGGATTAGGGTTAAGATTAGGTTTTAGAATTTAGGATGTAGCATTTATGATTAGGGTTTAACATATAATATTAGGGTTATCATTTAAGATCACAATTTATCTTAGGATTTAGGGTTTAGGGTTTAGAAATTAGGGTTAGGATGAGGCTTTAACATTTAGGATAAAGGTTACAATTAGGGTTTATAATTTAGGATTATAGTTGAGCAATAAGGATTATGGTTTAATATTTATAATTGGGGTTAAGATTAGAGTTATGGCATCAACTTATGTATTGTAAGTATTATGATTATATGATTAGGGTTAGGGTTTAGCATTAAGCATTTAGCATTATACTTATGATTAGGATAATGGTACATGTTCTCATCATAACTGTAATCCTAACTCTAACCCTAAACTAATCATAATAATAAATCTAAACTAAATCCTAACCCTACTTTCCACCATAACTCAAACCATAAACTTTAACCATACCCATAAATCTAATCCCAACCCTAAATCCAAAGTCTATTAATAATTCTAGCCCTAACCCTAATATTATATGCTAAACCCTAAACCTAATCATGATGTGAACCCTAATTATAAAATTTACCCTAATCCTTACTCTAATTCTAACCCTAACCAAACCCTAATATGAACCCTAACTAAAACCTAAACTAAGCACTAACCCTAACCACAATCCTAATCTTATCCCTCATGCAAGCCCTAAGCCTAACCCTAAACATTATATAAACCCTAACATTGACCATGATTCTGACCATAGCCCTAAACTCTAAACCCTATACATAATCATAACTCTAAGCCTAACCATAACATAGACCTTAATCCTAATCCTAACCCCAACCCTAACCCTAACATTAACCCCTAACCCTAATCATATTAACTTAATCAACATATAACACTAAATCATAATAAAGGTATCCAATCCCAACCCTAACCATGGTATAAATATTAAACCTAACCAAAATCTAAAATATAATATTAATCCCATCTTAAACTCTAAATTTGAACCCTAAACCATAGTCGTAACCATAATCATAAACTTAAAGAAAACCTTAACCCTAAAGTTAATCTTTAAATTAATCCTAAGTTGGACCCAAATCCTAACTGTAACCCTCATGCAATCCTTAACCCTAACGCTCATGTAAATTTTATCCCTAACCCTAACTCTAAACATTATATAAACCCTAGCATTGACCTTGATTCTAACCATAACCTTAAACTCTAAACCCTAACCATAATCCTAACCATAGCCTATGACCATAATTCTAACTAAAATACTAAACCCTAACCTATACCATTATATTAATTGCAATCCTAACCCTTACCCTAACACTAAGCGTAATCATAATTTTAACTATTTTTCTAACCTAAGAATGATGTGAAACCTAAGTATACCACTAACCTAAACCTTAACCATGATGTGAACCATAACCTCAACCCTCAACCCTAACCCTCAACTCTAAACCCTAACCCTAATCATAATAAAGAATCTTAAAAAAACCTAACCCTAATGCTAACCCTAACCGTGATATAAACCTTAACCTTCAATATGAACCATAATTATAACCCTAATTAGATTAATTTATTCAATGTTTTATGCGCGATGCGATTGCTACTAGCTAATATAGACTCTATATTTAAATACGCCGAGATGTATCGAGGCGTTTAATTTTTTCATCATTCACCTTAAATTCAATTAAGTTGAAAAAATTAAATGCCTCGATACATCTTGGCGTATTTAAATATAGAGTCTATATTAGCTAGTTTTTATTTTTATTGTTATTGGCTGTTAATTACCTCAGTGTATTAATTATTATAAATCAAATAGGCAATAATTGTTTTGGTTCTATTATATGAAATTATTGAGTTATTAATTTGCAATTAGGTGATATCATGGGACTCCCAAAGCTCACTGGTGCTCTCTGGTATTTCTTTGTAGAGCGTTCTAGTTATATGACCAGAAAGGTAGATTGTCAATAATCTCTATAGATCAAATAGTCTGTGAGATCTAAATTTAAGAAAAAATTGAAGACTATTGACTAAATCTAACTGTTAGTTGTATAGTCAAGATCTATAGTATAAATTTCAATATTGAAAGGAGTATGAAGATCAATATGTAGTAATTTAGTTTTTGTTTCAATATTTCATTTTATAGAATTTAATTTAGAAATTGTTGTATGTGATCTGAAAATTTAATGCAAAAACTAACACTCAATTTAATCCAGAAATTGTTAGATGTTGATATTATGGATCGTGGAAATCTATTGTCATTAATATGAAGAATGTTAAAGGATGCTATTTCATAGTCTTTTAGATTGTTTAGTGTCGTAGAGGTCATTAAAATCATTCACTCACTCATTTACCAACAAAGTGTAGAAGCAAATATGGAGTACAATTCAAATATCCAAACATGAGAAGTGCAATATCAATCTAAATAACATAGCATGCATTTCATAGAGTTCGAAGTGTATGTAGGTCTGTCATTTATAATAATTGTGACAAGGAAATTTTTGGGATTGCAATCTTTTCTTTTTTTTAATGGATAGACAAAGTATATTATTTGTTGTTTGCTGGGTATAAAAGTGGGGAACTTGATGTGTCTTTAAAATGTGTATTTTCTAGAATTCCTCAAAGTTGTGTAATGTTCCAAACATGAAAGATGCATTCAATCCAAATAGATTAAAGTGCATGTAGACTCATTTATCAACAAACTATAGTATTTATTATTGACTAAGTATTTAATGTATATAAGTAAGGAATTTAATGTTTTATATATTTTGTATTTTTTTAAGAACTCCTTAAAGATTGTGTAAATTTCCAAACATAAAAGGTGCAAATTAATCTAAATAGTTTGGAGTGCATTTCATAGAGTTTGAAGTGCATGTAGGTAGTCATTTATAATAATTGTGACATGAAAATTTGTGTGACTACCCACCAAATATTTTATTTATTGTTGGTATATGTGTAAAAGTGGAGAATTTGATGTTTCTTAAAATTGTGTATTTTATAAAATTCTTTAAAGTTGTGTAATATTCCAAATATGAAAGATTCCAAATATTGGAGTGCACATAGCCTCTCATTTATCTACAAAGTATACTATTTATTTTTTAAGAGCATTTACATATAAAAGTGAAGAATTTAATACTTTTAAAATTTTGTGTCTTTTCAAAAACTTCTTAAAATTGTATAAATTTTTAAACAAGAAAGGTTCAATCAATCCAAATAGCTTGGAATGCATGCACACTCTCACTTACAATATTAAAGTTTAAAGAATTAAACCTAACATAGGAAATTCAATGATTCTTACAATTTTGTGTTTTTATTTTAAATTTTTAAAGTTTTACATATATTCAAAGATGGTGGAGAATCAATCCAAACAGCTTGGACTGTATTTCAACGAGAGTGGAAGTCATAATTTATAATTATTATAAGATGAGAATTTGTGTGACTATAATCTTTTTTATTTTTTTAGTTGACACACAAAGTATATTATTTATTGTTGGCAGAGCATTTAATGTATAAAAGTGAGGAATTTGATGCTTCTTAAAATTTTATATTTTCTAAAATTCCTAAAAGTTGTGCAATGTTTCCAAACATGAAAGATGCACTCAATAAAAATAGATTGGAGTGCATGTAGACTCATTTATCAACAAAGTATGGTATTTATTATTGACAAAGCTTTTAATGTCAAACAATGAGGAATATAATATTTTTAAAAAAAAACTAAAATCTCCTTAAAATTGTGTAAATTTTCGAACATGAAAGATGCATAATCAATCCAAATAGCTTGAAGTGCATTTCATAGAGTTCAAAGTGTATTTAGAGGTCGTCATTTATATAATTGTAACAAAGAAATTTGTGTGATTACAATCTTTTCCATGTTTTAAATGATTCATCATAAAAAAAAGGAATTTAATGCTCCTTAAGTTATGATTTTTATTTTTTAATTCCTAAAATTTATGTAATGTTTTAAACATGAAAGGTGGAGAATCTAAATAGGATGGAGTGTATGGAGAGTCTTATTTACACACAAAGTATTATATATTATATATTGTTTTTTATATTAAAAGTAGTATAACAAGGGTGTTGTCCCAATATGCAATAACCCAGAGGGCGTTTAGTCAACAAGATATGTTGATTTTATGTAACTTGAAAGGTGCTCCACAATATGGAGTGTGGAGTTGCTTAAGTGCAACTTGAGTTGGGTGTTCAACAATAGCATGTTTTCTATTTAGTAATAGAATGTTTCCGGTTGTGAGGTTGGGATAAGACCAAGAGCGATTTTATGTGTGTGTTAGGCCAAGTTATGTAAGGAAAGTTATTTTCTCTTGCATCATGTAAGGAATGTTTCTTTTCTCGTACATGTTGATGAAAATCAATAGGACTATATATAAGATTGTTGTAGCAATATGTATTGCAATTATGGAAGGAAAGTTTTCTCTAGAGGTTGAATAAAAGATTCCACATCTTCAAGTTTTTCCCCACACTAGGGTTTCCTAGGTAAATCTGTGTTATTGTATTATTATGTTTGGTTTATTGTTATTTTTATTTATGTTGTTATTGGTTATTAATTACCTCAATGTATTAATTATTATAAATCAAATAGGCAAGAATTTATTTGGTTCTATTATATGAAATTATTGACTTATTAATCTGCAATTAGGTGATGAGAAATTAACATTGTATTAGAGCACTAAAACTCTAAATACAAAGCCAAGATTTGCAATGCAGATTTTAGGAAAACAAAATCAGAATTTTGTCTCTAGTTTCTTATGTGACTATGGAAACCAATGTTCGATATGATGACAAACTTGAGGGTGCATCTAAATTCTTACAAAGGAAGGTTTGGATTATATATGTTCTCAAGGATAAGAGGTTATGGATTTGTGCTAGTACAAAAGTGGTTTCATCACCAAATGATCTTGTCGCCCTGGATTCACATGAAGTTAAGGAGGCCAAGGCTCAAAATATTATCCTTGATGGGGTAAGAGATCATTTGATTCCTCATCTATCTGGAAAAGACATTGCCAAAAAAATGTGGAATACACTCACAAAAATTTGTCAAAGTGACTATCAGAGTCATAAGATGATGATCAAGGACAAATTGCATAACACCAAGATGTCCAAAGGAGAGAGGATGAACTCATACTTGTAGACCAAATAGACTACAAACAATAAGAGACCATAACACAATTTTTCATGAGTGAAACACCCTCATAGGGATAAAAACCCACTTGAAAATGCCTCACTACCTTAATAAAAAATGTCTCACTGGCTACATATAATGCCTCACTGGAAAAGTACCTCATGGGAAAAGTGTGATGTAGTTCATATTATGAAATAACATAGTATATCTCTATTTTATGATGAAACATTTCTCGAAAATATCATTTCACTTGAGATTCAAGAATTTACATGTATATGCAACCAATACTTCCCCTTCTTTCAAATGTTCATGAAATACCAAGTATATAACATTCCAATCGAACAATGATATATAGTGCATTAGTAGATTGCACAATAAACTTCAAAAACCTGTCTCCATCAAACATCATATTATCACAAATACAATCTAACAAAATATATAATAATCCTTCAACACTTTCAATAGATGATTGAATATGAGGATGTAAAGATATTATGTAAAGTCTAATCCTTTTTGAGAATGTAAAGATATGATGTAATCAGATACTCTTTAAATCCATGATGTAACCTAGATCTTTAAACTATGTTAATACAAAAAATAGATGATTGAGTATCCAACCAACTATAGCAACTTGCAATGATAGTTTCATAATCATCAATAATAATCCCTTCTAAAAATGCACAGGAACTAAACTCTTTTCATTTCCTTAATAACCATTAAACAATAAAGCAAAGGTTAGGAAAGATATTACCTACAAACTATTCATGACATTTGAAACCTTTTTAATTACCCCAACAACAAAATGTCTTAAAAATTCTCGAGCAACCTCTATAATATTTACCAGAAACTGACGGTGTTCCCTAGCAAGTCTTGTCCAAGGTTTGAAGACCAAGCTATTTAAAGGTTGAAAAATGCTTTTGAGTGTACTTTTCTTCTAATTTAATGATAACAAGTATGATATAAATTCCCTGACCTAATATGCCTTCAAACCATATTATGCATTTTGATGGGATTTTATGCCCATAATTACAGTGATTTAATACCCAAGATCAAACCACATTATCATGATCTTATGAAACTCATGCTCAAAGTCAATATCATGATTCCTTTTGTGGCAATGATAAAGATTATAATGCCTAGTTTTATGCCTTGTGTTTTATTAAAAGCTTATTAATAATGCCTTCAATAAAAAATGATGAAACATTATAAGCAATAAGTTATTAATAACTTGTTCACCTTGTGCTTAATAAGTGACCAGTATCTTATCATTAGGAAATAGTGACGACATTAATCCTTATTAGAAAAGTATGCATAAGACATCAATAGCTTATGAAAGACAAGATTAAACATGAACCAAGAACATCATAATGTGACTAATATGTAGCTCCACCATATGAGAAGACAATATCGTGTTCACTTAAGATGCCATAAACAACCTGTGACTTGTCCACTAAAGAAAGTTTGTCAAGGTGTATGCTAATGATAGATCAAATATATATCATGGAAATGTGTATGCCACTACCTTGCACAAAAAGCATGTATGACCAATGCAAGAATAAATATATGAATTATAAAAGTATATCTTTGCAACATGTAAGATCATTGACTAATCAGAGTAACCTCTATCCACTACAATAGGAATATGCAAAGATACCAATAAGAACAATACCAAAATTAATATGCAAAGTGCAAGGTACCAAGAATATGAAAAGTGTATGATTAATGAAAGAATGTCATCCCTATCCAAAGAATGTCACCACTGAAATCAATGTGCAACATAAATGCACAATCACTGAAATATGTCATCATTATTAGGAATAGCATCCAATGAAAAACTATAAATATAACATCAAATATATCACTATGAATATACTAGTCAAGAAGTTATGTATATTTGATATGATATCATCAACCTATACCACAATCACAAAAATGTACCAAAGTGATGTGAAAGGGCACAAATGTACCAAAGTGACATTAATGGACAACCATTCTGAAACAATATGAGCTCAATATGACATGTGAAATGAATGACATAATGTGACATGTGAATCACAACATCATCACACTTACTTAAACCTTTGGAAGACTCGTCCTTTACCTGAGAAGCATCCAATACAAACCTTGCAAATACACATCAACTACCTTTTTATATCAATGACAAAACCATATGCCATGGGTCAACATAAATTCCCTATATAAAGGCTTCTCTTTCAATTCATTTCAATCAAGCATCATCTTATCTCATTAGTATCTCTTACATTATAATTCAAGGACATATCTAATTCAAGGAGCAACAAGATAATTCAAGGCATCTTCAAGCATTATTTTTTTTATGATTTCATGATGTTTTACATATGTGATTGCATCAACGCATGGTGAACTTATCCTAAGATAATTACATCATCAATGTGTAAGAAATATTATTTATTAGATCTAGCCTTTGCTACATATCAACATGTGAACATAGAGAGAAGGATATAGGTTGATTGGGAGGAGGACTACAACCTAAAATTGATTTCAACAAAAATTTCCAAGAATAAGGTGAGTAAGTTGCCCCAATTGAGGACTAAGGAGACCAGTTCACCTTTGTCCTCCCACTTCAACCCAAAATTTGGTTTTAAGGTAAATTACAACCTCTTATTTCTAGATCTGGTCCCAGATTTAGTTTTTCGGTTCCTAGTCTCTGTGTACATGCAGAAATCCACACTTTCTTCATATTTTACCCTAGATATTTTATTTCTCAATTAGATTTGCATAGTCATAACTCCTCCATACTGAAGGATCATTCCATCGACCTTAAATTCTTAAGCCTTCTTAAGCCTAGTGGATCATCTCCCTTTCAATGTAAGAGGAGATAGGCCTAGTGGTGCAAGAGCACCTATCCAAAACCCTATGAACACCTATGGATCTAATGGAGTTAGTGGATCTAAAGGGTCCCTAAAGGTTAATTGGAATCTCTTGAAGCCTATTATAAAATTTTGTAATAAATAATATAATTTAAATGGCAAATGTCCTAGAAGTCTAGGTAAGGACTTAGGACCAAAATGATGTAATTTGGGTCAATATTACCCCAAAGGTTCAATTAGGGTCTAATTTTTCTTGGGAAAGGTTAATTAGGTCATAGGGATTGAATCTTCAAAGTTTTAATAAGTTCTATTCAATAAAACACCAAATAACATAAGTTAACAATTCAAATTTTTGAATGTTAACGGCTAGTTATGTTTTGGTGGGAAATGATAATTAGGAGTCTTAAACAAGTCTAACTCCTTCCCAACCACTTGTTGATGAATTTGATAAATGACTTATAAATAATCTTATATGTTTGAGAGGGAGGAGAGTATGGACTGGTGAACTAAATGTACGAACTGTTCACAAAAAATCAATGAAATTGATGGTTTCTTGCATATTTTGAGTTCTACTTTGATTAGTTTTCATTGTTAGATCATTAGAAAGTGTGGTGGAATGGTTCTAACATTTTTTTGATCCATTTTTAAAGGATTTCATTCTGTTATATCAAACTTATTTGTAAAAGGGTTGTGATAGTCAAGTTTTCCATTGTTTCCTTCAAGCAAAATGAAGTAACCATCCCCATATTATTGTAACTATGGCTTGGAGATGGATTTTTGACATGTAAAATATGTATTTGTGCCTAACACTACATGAGAAAGTTGATAAATGTAGGTGATCAGTCAAATGATCAACTTGTGGTGTTTGGAGGCATGAAATAGCCTTGAAAAATGTGGCTATCAAGCAACAGTAGGAGATCCATCCATTGGAGGACCCCATTTACTTCTTGAAGTTGTTTGATGGTGCAAAAACTCTTAGAATTTGGAGGAAGCATTGGGAAGT
This sequence comes from Chamaecyparis obtusa, assembly GCA_027943335.1. Lineage (NCBI taxonomy): Eukaryota > Viridiplantae > Streptophyta > Pinopsida > Cupressales > Cupressaceae > Chamaecyparis > Chamaecyparis obtusa. Next base: position 1,434,957 of record BSBK01004968.1, on the reverse strand, counting down.
GTGACATTGTGCCAGCCCTAGTTTATAGGGGTTTTTGGGTCACATTTGGGGTTTTTATGCTTGAAAAGGTCCAAGGTCCAAATTGATTGTATATTTGGTGTATTTGAGTCATTTCCTTAGACTGTTGAAGGTTTCGTGACCACTCTGTATGTTTGGCATATACTTCCTTTGTTAATTGCATGTTTTTAACCCTAAAAAATAGGGTACAATCAGATTTTGGGTTGTTTGGTCCAAAGTACCTCTCTACAAACTTTTGGTATGTTAAAGTATGGTGAAAAGGGTGTCTAGAAATGCAATGTGTTGATTTAGTCTTTTGGAGAGTTTCAAAGTTATGTTCATGTTTGTATCGTTGGTGACCTACTAGGAGGGCAATTAGGCCTAGTAGCCTGTTTGAGCATATTGGTTGTTGGGAGTTGCTTGAAACCCTAGAACCAATTGAAACTCACTAAATCCAAATTTTTTAACCCTTGAGCATTCACCTTGGGCATTTGGAAGGTTCTTGAGTCTTTTGGAGGTATTTTCTATTTGGGGTGTCTTAGAGACTAGTAGGCTTGAAGTGCCTAAACCACTCAAATCAATCCTTTCTTGAGAACCTTGTCCACCAACCTGCCACTCTACTTTGCATCAAGTGGTATCAGAGCCTAGGAGTATCCTAGGTGAGAATATTGAGAAGATATTTTGGTGTCTTTTGTGTACTTGATCCTTTGTTGAGGCCTTGGAGTGTCCATTTCCTCCTTGAGTGTTCCAGAGTTGATCTTTACATCAGAGATGTTAGAAGGAGAAGATGATGGGATCCCTTAGAGGGTCACAAATTCAGAGCTTGCTAAGTTGGTAAGAGAACAAATGGTAGATAATAGAAGGCTAAGAGAAGAAGTTGAGAGGTTGACAAACCTTGTGAACAAACAAGGACATGGGGAAGACCATGAGGATGATGAAGAACTTGCAGCAGTAAGAGAGGAACTAGTTGACCCTGAGGATGCAAGATTGGAAAGAATCTTGAAGGATGTAAAGCTTGGAGACTCAAAGGTAAAAGTTGAACTTCCTATGTATGATGGAAGGATGGATGATGAAATTTTATTGGATTGGTTCAGTGCTCATGAAAATTGCTTTGATTGTGATGATGTTGAGGATAGAATGAAGGTAAAGATTGCTAAGTCTAGATTGAAAGGACATGCATTATTATGGTGGGATAACTTGCAGGCTGATAGGATGAAGAAGGGTTAGTCTAAGATCTCATCATGGCCAAGAATGATGAAGAAGATGAAGGATAAGTTCCTTCCTGAATACTATAAGGTCCAATTATACAAGAGGATGCAAGGATTGAAACAAAAGGACATGGACATTCCTAAGTATACAGAGGAGTTCCACAAGCTTGACATTAGGGCATCTCATGATGGAGATGTGGAAGAGAAGGTGGATAGGTATCTTGGAGGGTTAAGGTACAATATCCAGGATGAGATGGGCATGGATACACCTAGAACCTTGGAAGAATGCTTCAAGTTGGCTATGAAGACTGAGGATAAGCTTAGGAGAAGGCAAGAGAGGCAAGGTAATCCAAAAGGGAAAACAAGCAAAGGAAAAGGAGTGAACCCAAGCCTAGAGAAAAGTGAGAAAGGCAAAGAGAAGGTCCTAGATCAAAGAGGAGAACAAAAGAATGATAGAGGAAATAATTTTCCTAGGAAATGCTACAAATGTGGTAAAGATTGACATCTATTCTACAAGTGTCCTCAAAGAGAAGCTAGGAAGAATGATAGGAGAGTCACCTTGAAATAAGATATAGAAGAGGGAAAGGAGGAAGAAAGGATATTACTTCCAGCACATCCAATATTGGAAGGAGACTTCTTGACGGTGAGAAGAGGAACAAGGATGCAACAACAAAAGAAATTAGAGGTATCAATTTTCAGAACAAATTGCATTAGTTATGGCAAGGTTTGCAAGATGATTGTTGATTCTAGTTCTTTTGATAACTTTGTGTCTTGTGAAATGGTAAATAAACTGAATTTGCATACATTTCCAATTGAGAGACCATATAGAGCATCATGGGTCAGTAGTGATCAAAACATTGTGATCAAGGAAAGGGCTTATGTTGATTTCTCTATTGGATCATATAGTGACAGGGTCTTGTGTGATGTCGTTCCCATGACTTGCTGTCATATAATCTTGGGAAGACCATGGTAGGCCTCAAGACAAACCATTCACTATGGATTGGAAAATACTTATGTTGTGCACAAAGATGGAAGGAAATTGTTGGCAATTTGGTTGAGTTGGTTGCATAGATGTTGTCATTATGGCAACATATGATCTACATGAAGATCGCACAGGTTAGAGAGCTAGTATGTCAGAGCGTAATGCGAAATTGTCAAAGTATGAGACAGTGTGTTTACCAATGAACCTAATGATAGTTTTGGTTTGTGATGTTGATTGGATTAAGTTCAGTGCTTGTGCACTTGAACATAGGTGACTATTTAAGACTCACCTCAAAGCGCAAGTCAATACAGCATGTACAGAAGAAGTTATGACAGTTTTACTAAAAACAGTGTTAAGCCAACATGACAGAATATGAAGACATAATTGATAAAGAGTTAAGGGACTATTTTGTTTATGAAAATAATGACTTAACAATATAAAGGGACGATGTCCTATATGTTAACCCTTGGATAAAGATATTTTGTAATATGATAGCCGACTGGAAAGTTATTAATCTTAATAACTTGTATAAAGATATGTAAGGATGTAATTGTAAAAGGGATGTGATGTAAAAGTAATGCGAAGTAATGTATATGTGAATATAATAGCGAAAGTGAAGAGCAGTGAAGAGATATTGATGCAAGCAGTATAAAGTTATGTACCTTGACCTATTTTTGTAATCAGTAAATATTGTATATTACTTGTTTGGGCAGTGGGCTCATCTGGTAATCACATTTTGTACTGCCAACTCCTAACAAGATTGAGGCTTCTAACAAGGCCTATAGTCCCTTAATTAGGACTAAGACACTATATGCATGTAATAGACTCCTAACAAGGTCAACATCCTTAACATGATACTTCTAATTAGTGAATCTTTGTGGGTACCATCCCCACCAGGGTTTTCCCTTGGCCAGGGTTCCCTCAAGAACAAATAATGTGTTATAAGTTCTTTAGTTTTATTGCTATGCATGTTGTTTACCTTCTTATGTTATGCATGTGTTAAGATAATTTGTTATATCCATAATTGGGCAAAAGTTAAAGTTTGTAGAATACTGATTCACCCCCCCCCCCCCCTCTCAGTATTCCCTATTTCTAACAATTAGTATCAGAGCTTAGTTACTCGAAAAAGAATCATTCAAGGAAAGCCTCGTAGCTTGAGTAAGATCTCTATGGATATGGATCAGCTACAAAAGAATCTGGAAGAAGCTCTTGAACAGATTGATATGCTTACTGAAGAAAGAGATACTCTGAAAGGAAAATATGATGATGCAAAGAACCTCATTGAGAAACTGAAAAACAAATTGAAAGATCTGAAATCTGAAAAGGAATCCGAAATTCACATTGAAGATTGTGATGACAACTTAGAAAAAGAAAATGAGATCCTTAAACATGAACTGAAGATAGCAAATTTGAAGCTAAGTCTGAAAGATGGAAGTGGCAAGAATGAAGCAAATCAGAAATCAGAGAATGAAAATCTTAAGCTTGAAAATGAAGGGCTAAAATCTAAACTTGGTAAAGTAACATCTAAACTTGAGAAAGTCAATTTGCAGTATGTTGAACTTGAGAAATACAATACAATTGTGAAAGGAGAACTGACTCAATCTAAGCAGCAACTTGAAAGACTATATTCAACTAGTGAAAAGATTGATGAACAAATATCTTATCAAAAACCATTCTTTGATAAGACTGGTCTTGGATTCAACACTTTTAAAGAAAATGAAGAAAGCAAGGAACCCGATCTAAAAATATATGAAAGCATAGATGAGAAGAAGTCTGATGAGATTAACAAATCAGAAGAATCACCTATGCAAGAGGAATCACCTAAAGGTATGCAAAGAGAATTCAAAGGTAGATGTTTTGCTTGTAATATTATTGGTCATATGAAGAGAGATTGCACAGGTAAGCAATTTAAACCTCTTAATGGTTATTGTTATAATTGTCATGATTTTGGACATAGAGCTATTGAATGCAGAAAACCTAAATTTGTTGAGAATAACAATAGTAGTAGAATATTTAGAAATACTAACCATGCATATAAGAAACCTACTGAAGATATGAATAGAAGAAATGGAGTAGTATGTTATAGATGCAACAAGGTTGGACACATCGCTAGAAATTGCAGATCACAGATCAATCAGCTTGGACCAAGATATGGAAACAATGGAATAGTTTGTCAGATATGTAACAAGATTAGACACACGGCAAGGTTTTGCAGAATGAACAATAGAGTTTTTCATACCAATCCTAACCCTAGAACTTATGTAAGAAGAAATGAAGTTGCAAGCAACAATCAGAAAGGATGTTGTAGTAATTCAGATAAAGTGAAGTTTGTTAAAAGCACAGATCAAGGAGACATATTCAACACTGAAGGCAGTCAGAAAGGTGAAGTATTAAATGGTAAGAATGAATCTTTACCTGACCCATCTCAAAGTACTTAATTCATGAAAATTACAATAGAATACGAACTTAGATTAGTGTAGAATTTGATATATGATGAATTGAGTCTTGCGCAATTAATGCAAGGTATTATATGATGTTCTAATGCTATGGTTAAGAACGAAAAGAAAAATATTATGTTTTGTGAGATGGCAAGAAGTTTTAAGTTTGCAGGTTAACAAAATCAACTTTTTGGAAAGAAGTGGCAAAAGAATTGAATGCGATGTCAAATCTAAGTAAGATTGAATTAATAAAAGGTCACGAATGGTGTTATTTGATCATCAAAGCGAATACAAGTGTCAAGGAGATCAAAGAGTAGTGATTGGAAGCATTTTGCAAGGATTTGGTGAAGAATTTTGTGTCGAATCTACGCAAGCCCTAAATCATGAAATCGAGGTATTTTACTTGGCAGATCTTTAAATTAGTTAAGGAATTAGAGGAAGTCATGGATATTTCTTTGATTCACAATGTCAGAGATAAGAATAGACCTAAAATGAAAAGGGAACCAGTAGAACCCTTGGAAGATGATCCTAGGTTAGCTTTATCATCCGTACTAGACAGAGTTTTACATCTAGAGAATGTTAGAAGTTATCTGGGATGTAAACCAGAGACTATCAGTGATAGTGATTTCACCATGGAATATTAGAAGATCTATAATCAAGACATGTCATTGAAAGTAGGTTTTGAGCATTTATGAGATCATTAAGTATGCTTTGCAATATGAATTTGATAATGAAGAATGTACCAAGATAATCCTAAGCAGAATTCATAATGGAAAGTTTTGGTTAGATGAAAGAGTGATAGATATTACAACTGACTTAATTCATGAGGTAACTGGACTATCTAAAACTAGAGCCACTCCTTTAAATGATAAAAACATGAGGAAAATAGTCATAGACAACACAAATTCATCCTACAATGGCAGAGGAATTGTAATTAGCAAGATACAACAAGATGATGTCAGATACTTGTGTAAGACCCTAACAACTAAGTTTTGTGCTAACTCAACAAAGGATGACATGGCAGCTAGAATGATACCTGCAACTTATTTGATGTGTGTGGATAAAGTACAAGTTGATATGTGTGAGATTTTGAGGATACAGTTGTTTGAGAATTTGAAAAAGATAAAGAAGACTAAGTATTCACAGTTTAGATTCTCATCTTTAATCACTTATATGTTTTTTCATTTATTGAGAAGATTTCCATTCACCATTGGAAATGACTGGAATGATGGCCAATCTACAATGGAAAGGATTAACCAAGTGTATAGGAGGCATGTTATTGATAAAGTAAATGAAACTATAGTATTGGTAATTAAATCATTTCAGAATTTGATGTCTAGCAGAGCAAGGATCCCACAATCTCTTGTGAAGTATACAAATGAGATATGTTTCATGGTTGATATTGACTTTACTTACATTGAAGCAGTAGAACCTAGAACAAAGTTCATAGACCCTCTTGGCTATGAGATATATGAGATTGAGATAGAAGAATATGTGAGAAGATTACTTAAGTGCAAGTTGGATACTCACTATAGCAAGTTTGGAACCTTTGAGGAGAACTTCAACTTTGCAAAGACCATCCTTGAAGAGAAATCGTCAAAGAAAAGAGTTGAGAGTACTATCAAGAAAAGTCTAAAAGATACAGGGATGACTGAACATGAATTCTTGGTAGCCAAGCAAATAGCAACAACAATTAGAGATAACGGACAAAAAGAAGTTTTGTCTATTCCACCTCTATCATCAATTGCAGCACAGCAAGGAGAAACACTAGTTAAGGTAAAAGTGGAAGAAACAGAGAAGGATCAAGAAGCAAGAATATCCACTAGATCAACCTCCTCCACACCTAGCAAAAGAGTAAAAGAGATTGCTATTGGACCGAGTAAGAGGCAGAAGACATTGGTACCACCAGTTCAAAGGAAAATTGCAGAAATCAAAGATGATGAAAGCACTCCTATTAAGAAGAAAACTTGGAAACCTAGAGTTGAGAAAGTTAATGAACATATCATTCAGGATGGAGACTTTACAAAGATGAACAAATATTATGATCTCTATGATTATGCAGAGAGATTAAATTTAGAAAATGCAGTGGTAAAGCATATGATTTTATCTGATAAGAAATTTGATACAATTCAGGGTAAGATACCTATGACTTGTACAATAAACTTGTAAATAGGAAGAAGAGAGCATCAAAAGAGGACATAGGTATTAGAGAAAAGCTTGTAAGAAAAATTTGTGTTGTGAGAGATGAAGTACACTTCAATAAAATTATGAAGGATTTAAACACCCATCTGAGAACCAAGAAGAGAACCATTTAAATTATGGGAGGTAGATATGAAGAAGTTAACACAGAAACAGAGCAAGCAATCATTAAGGTAATGTCAGAGAATGCTGGAGAATCATCAGTTGCAGCAGAAGAAGCAGAACAAGAGGACATTCCCTCTCCACCAACCATAAATATTGAGGACGAAGTCATGAATGTAGAAGGAACTAAGATCACCTTGGATAGTGATGAAAACTTATTCAAGAATCTTGAAAATGTTGTTGACAATTTGGCCTTTGAAGAGTAGGATAGTATCAAAGGAGTAGAGAAGATAGAAACCACAATTGTAGAACCTAAAGTGGCAGAAAAACAAGTACATGTTCCCACTCAAGAAGAAATCAGTCTTACACCTGAGACTGGAAAGAAAACTCAGATTGGTTCTATGATTGATAATTTGGGAAAGGAAGTAAATGATGATGATCAGATGGAATTGATCACATCTTTGAACAAGATCATTGGAAAGAACAAGAAAGTAAAGAGTCTTGAAGGATGCATGAAGGAGCTTACTGAGAAATTACAAGGCATTATTACTACACAAATTGCAAAAGATGACCCTCTGGAAAGAGCAAAGGAAGTAATGAACACCTTTGATAATGAGTTTCCAAATCTATCTGATATAGCAAAGATGAAAGCTCAAACAACTTATGAGGCCAAAACACTTTTGGACATCAGTCAAAATATCAGGAATGATATCAATGACCTTGATATCTATATAAAGGACTTGAGGAAGAATTTGGAAAGAGGAAAATCCTTGTACATTCAATGTACAAAATCAGAGAACTTGGTAGCAGAGGAAGATCAGAAGATGAAGGTGAAGGAAGTAGAAATTCAAAATGAATTAAACCTTCTTTCGAGCTCCAATGTGAAGATATTTGATATTGAGCAGAAAATTTGAAAGATTTGTGATGAAATAAGAATTTTGCAAGATGACAAGAACAAGAAGCTGAAGAGATTCACTCTTTTGAGAGAACACATTTCTATAAACTTGAGCACTATTGAAGGGCAACTGGAAGAATGTCTTTCAGCCAAGACATCTTTTTAGAAGTTTAGTTATGAGAATCTCCAAGCATGTGAGATTGCATCTTATGGATTGTGCGCACTACTCAGTGTGGTAGATTCAATTAAGAAATCATGGGAGAAAGAGTTAGAGGCTATGGAGATCAATTTTGCAAATTGTGTTGCAAGCCTACCAACTTTGCAATATTGAATTAAGGTATAACTTTTTGTGAACACGGTTTTGTTACCCTCCTTACCTTTTTTTGTCATTGTTGTCAAAGGGGGAGAGATATATAGCAGAAAATTGATAAGGATACATACTCTTAGGGGGAGTATAGTATATAGAAAGGATTCATAAAGTCATAAGGATAGTATATATATATTTTGTATTATGGCCACAATTTTGAGATTTTGAATTTGTAAGACTTAGCCAATTTTCTCATATGTTGCCACCAATGACAAAGGGGGAGATTGTTGGCAATTTGGCTTAGTTGGTTACATAGATGTTATCATTATGGAAACATATGATCTACATGAAGATCGCACAGGTCAGAGAGCTAGTATGTCATAGCGCAATGCAAAATTGTCTAAGTATGAGTCAGTGTGTTTACCAGTGAACCTGATGACAGTTTTGGTTTGTGATATTGATTGGAGTAATTTCAGTGCTTGCGCACTTGAACATAGACTCTATGGTGACTATTGAAGACTCACCTTAGGGTGCAAGTTATTACAACATGTACGAAAGAAGTTATGACAGTTTTACTAAAGACAGTGTTAAGCCGACAGGATAGAATAAGAAGACAAAATTGATAAAGAGTTAAGGGATTATTTTGTTTATCAAAATAATGACTTAACAATATAAAGGGATGACATCCTAGATGTTAACCCTTGGATAAAGATATTTTGTAATATGATAGCCACCTGGAAAGTTATTAATCTTAATAACTTGTATAAAGATATGTAAGGATGTAATTGTAAAAGGGATGTGATGTAAAAGTAATGCGAAGTAATGTATATGTGAATATAATAGAAAAAGTGAAGAGTAGCGAAGAGATATTGATGCAAGCAGTATAAGGTTATGCACCTTGACCTATTTTTGTAATCATTAAATATTGTATATTACTTGTTTGGGCAGTGGGCTCATCTGGTAATCACATTGTGTACTGCCAACTCCTAACAAGGTTAAGGCTTCTAACAAGGTCTATAGTCCCTTAATTAGGACTAAGACACTATATGCATGTAATAGACTCCTAACAGGGTCAACATCCTTAACATGATACTTTTGATTACTGGATCTTTGTGGGTACCATCCCCATCGGGGTTTTCCCTTAGCTAGGGTTTCCTCGAGAACAAATAATGTGTTATGAGTTCTTTAGTTTTATTGCTATGCATGTTGTTTAGCTTCTTATGTTATGCATGTGTTAAGATAATTTTTTATATCCATAATTGGGCAAAAGTTAAAGTTTGTAGAATACTGATTCACCCCCCTCTCAGTATTCCCTATTTCTAATAGAAATATACCCTCACACCCCTACCTAACCAAGTTGTTGATGATGGTAGGAATATCGTTGTGTTTGGTGAAAAAACATATGTTGATTTGAAAAAGAAAATGGATTAGAGAGTTGTGGCATCAGGTCTAAAACAAAAGACAACCTTGTTGGTGCTGAAATCTAGACTTTGTGACAGTCATGATAGGTTGACTGTGAAGAAGCAGATAGAGAAGCCAAATGGGATCTTGGTTGGAAGTGTATGGTGTCATATGGTATCAAAAAGAAAGGGTGATAGTACCATATCCATGGAAGATAACAAAAAGGGTCTATTTGATCCTAAAATGAAGACAAAAGAGCAGTTTGTGAAGGCACAAGATGATTGTTCCCAACTAGAAAAACACAATGGCATTATGGATGATAACAAAGATAAAGTTTTGTTTTGTGTTTCTAACACTTTGAATGCAAGTACTAAGTTGATGAAGGATTATAAGTTGTAGAAGAAGAGTTGCAGACATCCATCTAGGAGGAAGGGTGATAGCAAAACTAAATTCTTGCACTCTTGGGACAAGAGTCACTTTGAAGGTGGGGTGTATGGTGCAGGAGCACCTATCCAAACACCTATGAAAACTTATGGATATAATGGATTTAGAGGATCTACAAGGTCCCTAAAGTTTAATTGGGATCTCTTGAAGTCCATCATGGCATTTTGTAATAAACAATATGATTTAAATGACAAATGTCCTAGAAGCCTTGGTAAGGACTTAGGACCAAAATGATGTAATTTGGGTCAATAGTACCCCAAAGGTTCAATTAGGGTCTAAGTTTTCCTGGGAAAGGTTAATTAGGTCCTATAGATTGAATCTTCAAAGTTTTAATAAGTTCTATTCAATAAAACACCAAATAACATAAGTTAACAATTCAAATTTCTGAATGTTAACAACTAGTTATGTTTTGGTGGGAAATGATAATTAAGAGTCTTAAACAAGTCTAACTCCTTCCCAACCACTTGGGATCAGTTGAGGAAGTTGATAAATGACTTATAAACAATCTTAGATGTTTGAGAGGGAGGAGAGTATGGACTGGTGAAGCAAATGTACGGACTGTACACAACAAATCAATGAAATTGATGGTTTCTTGCATATTTTGAGTTCTTCTTTGATTAGTTTCCATTGTTAGATCATTATAAAGTGTGGTGGAATGGCTATAACATTTTTTGTATCCATTTTTAAAGGATTTTATTCTATTATATCAAAATGAAGTAAAATGAAGTAACCATCCCCATATTGTTGTAATTGTGGCTTGGGGATGGATTGTTGACATGTGAAATATGTATTTGTGCCTAAACTATAGGAGAAAGTTGATAAATTCAAGTGATCAGTCAAGTGATCAAGTTGTGGTGTTTTGAGGGATGAAATAGCCTTGAAAAGTGTGGCTATAGAGCAGTAGTAGGAGATCCATCCATTGGAGGACCCCATTTTATTCTTGAAGTTGTTTGATCACACCAAGGTGATTGTGTAACAACTCTCAGAAGTTGGAGGAAACATTGGGAAGTGTGACATTGCGCCAGCCCTAATTTATAGGGGTTTTGGGTCACATTTAAGGCTTTTATGCTTGCAAAGGTCCAAGGTCCAAATTGATTGGATATTTGGTGGATTTGAGTCATTTCCTTAGATTGTTGAAGGTTTCATGGTCACTGTGTATGTTTGGCATATACTTCCTTTGTTAATTGCATTTTTTTAACCCTAAAAAATAGGGTACAGTCAGGTTTTGGGTTGTTTGGTCCAAAGTACCTCTCTACAAACTTTTGGTATGTTAAATTATGGTGAAAAGGGTGTCTAGAAATGCAATGTGTTGATTTAGTATTTTGGAGAGTTTCAAAGTTATGTTCATGTTTGTATCGTTGGTGACCTACTAGGAGGTCAATTAGGCCTAGTAGCCAATTTGAGCATATTGGTTGTTGGGAGTTGCTTGAAAGCCTAAAACTGATTGAAAATCACTAAATCCACCTTGTTTAACCCTTGAGAATTAACCTTGGGAATTTGGAAGGTTCTTGAGTCTTTTGGAGGTATTTTCTATTTGGGGTGTCTTAGATACTAGTAGGCTTGAAGTGCCTAAACCACTCACATCAATCCTTTCTTGAGAACCTTGTCCACCACCCTTCCACTCTATGTTGCATCACCTAGGCTTCCTTGTTTCCCCATGTATCCTAATGAACCCTATTTTCCACCTTGCATTTTGGTGAACCTGACACATCTTACATCTTGCTTAATTTTGATTTGGATGTCTAGATATGACTTATATGCACCTAATTAGTAATAATTTAATTTGAGTTGTTACATTTCATGCAAATTCAGATCCTTTAATTCATTATTTATGCATTTTTATTAATGAAGAAAGACATAAAAATTATATATTATCTCATGCACTTTGGATATCTTTTCAACATTTCTTTAATTTCATTTTTCAATTAGATTAGTTACATAACACATATATTTCCTAGAGGTAATAGTGGTCTAGCCTCTCTTTTATCACTTTCTCCCTTTCCTAAAGACCCTCCTATATGTAAGGACATATTGGTGCAAGAAGATATTTTTAACACCTGTCCCAATGATCTCCCTATTTTGGATGAATGGTTGGATAATGATGTTTATTATTTTCTCAGCCATAAAGAAACTTGGTGAAAGAGGATGATATTGTGGTAGAGAAGATTGATATGGTTGACAATTCCCTTAATGACACTTTACCTTCTATTCATAAATAATTAATGAGTTAAATTTTTCCATCTCCTATAGTTTTTCATACTCATGAAGATACTTTAGAGAAAGAGGATAATATCCTTGATTCTCTTCCTTCCACAAATGAAACCTTTGAGAAAAAAAATCCTAATCAACTCAATATTGTCCATGTTTTTTATACTGAGAAGCCTATTATTTTTGTCCACCTTCTTCAAGATGTCCTAAAAATAAACCAGTGATTGCGGTAAAAGGTGCTCAACAACCCAATTATCATGAGGTATCTCACACATATAACACCCAAAAAATAAGAAAGATTTGAGTGTTCTCCCTCCTTCTCAACCTTTTCTTCCTCCCCCCTTCTTCTTCACAACCATTTGGTAAGGAGTATAATATTATTGAACAACTTTTTACTACTCCTGCTAAGGTATCTCTTTGGGAATTGATTCAAGTTTAAACCACACACCATACTATACTTCAAGATACTTTACAAAAGACTATTGTTCTTCATCCCATGGGACCCAATCATGTGGTAACCTTGTTGGAGTGCATGTGTACAACTAAAGTTAACATTGTGTTCTCCCAAGATGAGTAGCCTTCTTTAGAAGTTCAAAATTAATGCATTCCTCTTATGATTGTGGTCCTTTTTAAGAAAAATATTTTTAGAAGAACCATGGCTAATAATGGATCTAGTATTAATGTTTTTAGCATTGAATTTTTACATAAAATCAATGTAGATGCCAAGATTATCCAACCTAATAATTCTATTTCTATTTGTAGCTTTCACAATATTGTAAGATAGGTACAATCACCTTACCTATTATGATAGGTCTTATTACTTCACCTACACCTATACATGGCATGCATGATACTCTTATAATATTCTTCTAGGTAGACCTTGGCTACATGTTATGCATGTTGTCCCTTCAACTCTTCATCACAGCAGCAAGTTCATCTATAACAATATATTGTATATCATTACTATTGATCATAAATTACAAAGTTGTTTATAATTGGAATATTATTTAATTCCTTCATCAATACAAGTCACTACAACATTTGGGGTTGAATTTCGATGCCAAATTGCGACGCCACTACAATTTGTATTTTTTTTTGCAAGTGCCCTCGATGGTGTCGTAATAGCGACAATGACGTCGTAATTGTGACACCCTTTTGGTTATAAACCAAAAAAAAGAAAAAGAAAGTGTCATTTGTAATTTGTGAATTCAAAGAGCTACCGTGAAGACAGCACTGCACTTTTGCATGGCGCGAAGAGGGCATTCAATTTTGGTGTGCGCGAAGAGGTCGGCACCATGTGGGAAGAGCGCATTGGCACTTGAGGTAGGCATTCAAGCTTTGTCTTCTCATTAACTCAATTTCATTTTGATTGCATTTGTTGATTTAATAGCACAATATGAATGTTAATAGTGGCATTGTTTACATCTTAGCATTTGGAATGCTCGATGACCCGCGAGCTTTGAGAGCTAGGGCATTATTTCTATTACCTTCAAGGCATTGTGTGAAGTGTTTGATCTCTCTTTATTTGTTTTGTTGTTGATATTCACTATGTGGTACTCCCTGTTTATGATCATTTCATGAGGAAATGTCTTGATGGCTCGCGGGCTGCAAGCTAGGGCATCGTACATTGTTTATGAGCTCACTATTGAATACTGACATTGTTTACATCTTTTTATTTGGAATGTTTGATGAACTGCGAGATTTGAGAGCTAGGGCATCATTGCTATTACCTTCAAGGCATTGTGTGAAGTGTTTGATCTCTCTTTATTTGTTTTGCTATTGATATTCACTATGTGGTACTCCCCATTTATGATCATTTCACGAGGAAATGTCTTGATTGCTCACGGGCTGCAAGCTAGGGCATCATACATTGTTCATGAGCTCACTGTTTAATACTGGCATCATTTACATCTTTTCATTTGGAATGCTTGATGACCTGTGAGCTTTGAGAGCTAGGGCATCATTTCTATTACCTTCAAGGCATTGTGTGAAGTGTTTGATCTCTCTTTATTTGTTTTGTTGTGAAGTGTTTGATCTCTCCTTATGTTATGTTTGCCTAATGCTGCCCTAGTTTACGTAAGTACCCTTCTCAAGAGGGAAAGATTGTTTCAGGAAACTTCATTGAGCGGGGTTACCAGAGAAAGACAAAATACCTTATCAAGATTAATGAGTAAATATTCACAAGCCTTTGATTTTCTTAAATCTCTACTATCAAAAATAATATGACAAAATTTCTATGACAACAAAAATTTCTACAATGATAATATAAAGTTCTATTTATCATTGTGAACACTACATTAGAAATGTCAGACAAAGGGATGTTGGAAAAATGGTCAACGCTCCCCTTGGGATTCGTGACATGGCTTAATCACCTCTTGTGTCTTCTATAAGTCTAGTGGTTGTATCGGGCATTAATAGGTCGATATTTTGGTGCAATGGTAACTACTACTTGTAACAAGTGGTATCAAAGCTAGGTTATAGGTTCGAATCCCCTCGGGTAACACTGAGGGGGAGATTGTTCGAAAAATGGTCAGCGCTCCCCTCTGGATTCACGACATGGCTTAACCGCCTCCTGTGTCTTCTATAAGTCTAGTGGTTGTATCGGGCATTAATAGGTCGATCTTTTCGTGCAACGGCAACTACTACTTGTAACAAGGGATATTTTGCATGGCCTAGTAAATTAAAATAAATTTGGATGCTTAAGATTCAATCTGACCATGCTATCCATCTGATAATGATTTGGATAAGTTTACTTTTAACTTTATATAGGATTTCAATGGTGATCTCTGATAGCACTAAAGTCAAATAACTTGGGCCAATCATAAAGTTTGCAAGTAATTTACTTTGTCTAAGGTAATTTAATTTACTATCATATTTGCAAGTAGACTACACTACTCTAATATTTGCAAGTAATTTTGTTTATACTTCATTCATAAATTGAATCATACAACCCTTTTATCTTTTTGAAAACCAAAAATTGATTCAACTATGCCATTATTAAACTTGGAAGGCTTTGTCTACTCTGGCAAGTAGGCATAAAATAACATGTGCTGAGACAGAGACTTGAAAGTCTCAAAGGCACTCAATCACATAAAAAAGGTAAAAAAATGAAGGAAAGAGAACACAATGCCCCTCTGCCTCATTCCAACATCACAGTTTCTCATTTAAGTGATGTTTACAAAGTGGATCAAAATGTGAAGGTTTTTTAGATTCACCCAAGTGGTTTTGAGTCAGTTTTTCAGATTCCTTCAGAAGAATAATCATCACATAATTTAACATTTGATACACAAGAAAACTGTTTTGACCTTGTGAACAAGTTTAATGCAAAATTCGAACATAAAAATCCACTGGCACATGGTGTAAAAACTCCAGACAGTCCTTAAACTTCTGTAATGAAGCCCTAGAACAACTTTTACTAAAACCCTAGAATTGATTTCCAGTTAAGATCGTTAATACAAAAGTTGGGAAGGTTTGGGCTAATGAGTAGTGCTAAATAGATAGGTTGATGTTACTAGAGTGTAGGAAATGACCTGTTACAATCAGCAATGAAAATTTGTGAGATTTACTTACACTGCAATATAAAACATTCAATGGAATAGAATTGAATACCTGCATAACTGTTGGTGACATCTACTATTCCACAGAATGTTGTTTCGAGAAGCACACCAATAACTCTTTTGTGAGTGTCCCTCGCCACTCTATTGTAATTATCCATGATGCTCAATAATACCAGAGGATGCACTACCACTTTCTCAATTGGCCTTGCTGAGATCTGTTGTCTTTATCACGTCCATCTTCCTCTATTTCTACCAGGCTGATCTTCTTCTTCTTCCCTTGTTTCTTTAAAGGACACCCCTCTCTACTCTATGTATATGCTTCCAGTGGGATAGATGAGAGCCTCTTCAATCTCCTTATATTCTAAACTTTGAGACTGTTCAACCAACTTTATATATTACTCTTTACTTCCCCAC
This sequence comes from Chamaecyparis obtusa, assembly GCA_027943335.1. Taxonomy (NCBI): domain Eukaryota; kingdom Viridiplantae; phylum Streptophyta; class Pinopsida; order Cupressales; family Cupressaceae; genus Chamaecyparis; species Chamaecyparis obtusa. The sequence goes on along the minus strand of BSBK01004968.1, from coordinate 1,418,805 downwards.
TATTTCTTTCCAAAAAATGTTGTCTTCCTCGACATGAAAGGATGAGGAGCATACCTAACTACTTACCAGCAACTTCATCCCTATTTCTCAAAGTGTTTCCTTTCAAGAGGAACACCTACAAAATGTGCATCCCTTCATATCATGTGCTTTTTTACTTAGGGTCATTTTGAATAGATGATATATTTTTATATTAAGTTTGTATTAAAAGAAGGTGCAATAGTTATGTCGATAGTATTATATACTAGTACTTGTACTGAAAAGAGGTGCAAGGGTTACGCCGATAAATAATGTTTGTAAGTAAATATGTTAGAGTACAATAAAATTTGTGTTATTATTGACATAAGCACATCTTATAAATGGAGATTTAATTCAAGATTCTCAATGTTTTCACTTAAAAATAAATATCAAATGACATTAGGAGAAGACAAATAGAAGATAATTTGTTTAAGTATCAATTTCTGGATTCAATTGTGTAGCATTTTTTTTTACCATCAATGTTTCAAATCATACTACATGATCCATCATCAGGATGCTAGAGAGAAAAGAACATAAAATGATATGTTGCAGATCTGGCAGACAATAAAAAGAGGAGGGAGAGAGGAAGAGGGGAGAGAGAAGACAGGTGCACAGAGATCCACAATGACAAGACCTACAACCAATGACAATTAAAGAAGGGGGGAACATCACTCCCAATAAAATAAAAAGAAAAAGAAATAAAATTGATATAGTGCAAATAGAAATTGAAATAAAAAGAATCAAACACTTCACACAATATATGTTATTTTATAAGATTTTATTAAGACTAAATATATCATTTTATGAGCTCACTATTTGAGCACCTCATGTCTCTATTTGATTGGTCAGTGCTCTATTTGTTATATTGATGCTATTAGATCAAATAGGGACATCATAATAAAATAATATATTTACTGTTTTGAATTTGAGCTTATAAAGATTAAGATATCCTACTGTTTTGAATTTCTATGTGCTTTGAGCGAGTGAAATTTTTGTAATTTTGAAAAAGAAAGTGTCATTTGTAATTTTTGTGAATTCGAAGAGCTGCCGTGAAAACGACATTGCACTTTTGTGTGGCGTGAAGAGGGCATTGTTTATGAGCTCACTGTTTGAGCACCTCAATTTCATTTTGATGACATTTGTTGATTTAATGGCACAATATGAATGTTAATAGTGGCATTGTGTTCAAATAGTGAGCTCATAAATAATGCATGATGCCCTAGCTTGCAGCTTGCAAGCCATCAAGACATTTCCTCATGAAATGATCATAAATGAGGAGTACCACAATGAATATCAATAGAAAAATAAATAAAAAGAGATCAAACACTTCACACAATATATGTTGTTTTATAAGATTTTATTAAGACTAAATATATTGTTTTATGAGCTCATTGTTTGAACACCTCATGTCCCTATTTGATTGGTCAGTGCTCTATTTATTATATTGATGCTAATAGATCAAATAGGGACATTAGTAATAAAATAATGCACTTACTGTTTGGAATTTGAGCTCATAAAGATTAAGATATCCTACTGTTTTGAATTTCTATGTGCTTTGAGCCAATGAAATTTTTATCATCATGATGAAGTAATAATGCATCAAATATCTTACTTATGTCCCTATTTGATTAGAGCGTGCTCTATTTGTTATATTGTTGCTATCAAAGTAGAATGACAGTGGTGATTCAATGCATCTACAGCCTCAACAACATGTTAGCATTGATCCAATAATAGAAAATACATTACAAATGTCAAGCTTAGGGTCTCAATGAAATAAATAGTATATAAAACAATATATGGTGCACAATAGCAGCAAGCATGCAATGACAACAATAACATTGCATGATGCCCGAGCTCAAATTCAAAACAGTAAATGTATTAATGTATGATCTAATAACAGCAACCTCATTGATCATTACCTTTCACTCCTCCATCATTATAGAAGAGATAACTACCTACAACTAGGGCATCATGCATTGTTTATGAGCTCACTATTTGAGCACCTCATGTCTTTATTTGATTGGTCGGTGCTCAAACAGTGAGCTCATAAATAATGCATGATGCCCTAGCTTGCAGCCCACAAGCCAACAAGACATTTCCTAATGAAACGATCATAAACGAGGAGTACCACATAGTGAATATCAACAACAAAAACAAATAAAGAGAGATCAAACACTTCACACAATATATGTTATTTTATAACATTTTATTAAGACTAAATATATTGTTTTATGAGCTCATTGTTTGAGCACCTCATGTCCCTATTTGATTGGTCGGTGCTCTATTTGTTATATTGATGCTATTAGATAAAATAGGGACATCAGTAATAAAATAATGCACTTACTATTTTGAATTTGAGCTCATAAAGATTAAGATATCCTACTGTTTTGAATTTCTATGTGCTTTGAGCGAGTGAAATTTTTGTAATTTTAAAAAAGAAAGTGTCATTTGTAATTTTTGTGAATTCGAAGAGCTACCGTGAAGACAACACTGCACTTTTGTGTGGCGTGAAGAGGGCATTGTGTATGAGCTCACTGTTTGAGCACCTCAATTTCATTTTGATGATATTTGTTGATTTAATGGCACAATATGAATGTTAATAGTGGCATTGTGCTCAAATAGTGAGCTCATAAATAATGCATGATGCCCTAGCTTGTAGCCTGCAAGCCATCAAGACATTTCCTCATGAAATGATCATAAACGAGGAGTACCACATATTGAATATCAATAAAAAAACAAATAAAAAGAGATCAAACACTTGACACAATATATGTTATTTTATAAGATTTTATTAAGACTAAATATATTATTTTATGAGCTTATTGTTTGAGCACCTCATGTCCCTATTTGATTGGTCGGTGCTCTATTTATTATATTGATGCTAATAGATCAAATAGGGACATTAGTAATAAAATAATGCACTTACTATTTTGAATTTGAGCTCATAAAGATTAAGATATCCTACTGTTTCAAAACAGTAAGTGTATTAATGTATGATCTAATAACAACAACATTATTGATCATTACCTTTCACTCCTCCATCATTATAGAAGAGATAACTACCTACAACTAGGGCATCATGCATTGTTTATGAGCTCACTATTTGAGCACCTCATGTCCTTATTTGATTGATCGGTGCTCAAATAGTGAGCTCATAAATAATGCATGATGCCCTAGCTTGCAGTCTGCAAGCCATCAAGACATTTCCTCATGAAATGATCATAAACAAGGAGTACCACATAGTGAATATCAACAACAAAACAAATAAAGAGAGATCAAACACTTCACACAATATATGTTATTTTATAAAATTTTATTAAGACTAAATATATTATTTTATGAGCTCACTGTTTGAGCACCTCATGTCCCTATTTGATTGGTCGGTGCTTTATTTGTTATATTGATGCTATTAGATAAAATAGGGACATCAGTAATAAAATAATGCACTTACTGTTTTGAATTTGAGCTCATAAAAATTAAGATATCCTACTGTTTTAAATTTCTATTGGCTTTGAGCGAGTGAAATTTTTGTAATTTTTAAAAAGAAAGTGTCATTTGTAATTTTTTTGAATTCGAAGAGCTGCTGCGAAGATGACACTGCACTTTTGCGTGGCATGAAGAGGGCATTGTTTATGAGCTCAGTGTTTGAGCACCTCAATTTCATTTTGATGACATTTGTTGATTTAATGACACAATATGAATGTTAATAGTGGTATTGTGCTCAAATAGTGAGCTCATAAATAATGCATGATGCCCTAGCTTGCAGCCTGCAAGCCATCAAGACATTTCCTCATGAAATGATCATAAATGAGGAGTACCACATAGTGAATATCAACCAAAAAACAAATAAAGAGAGATCAAACACTTCACACAATATATGTTATTTTACAAGATTTTATTAAGACTAAATATATTGTTTTATGAGCTCATTGTTTGAGCACCTCATGTCCCTATTTGATTGGTCGATGCTCTGTTTATTATATTGATGCTAATAGATCAAATAGGGACATTAGTAATAAAATAATGCACTTATTGTTTTGAATTTGAGCTCATAAAGATTAAGATATCCTACTGTTTTAAATTTATATGTGCTTTGAGCCAATGAAATTTTTATCATCATGATGAAGTAATAATGCATTAAATGTCTTACTTATGTCCCTATTTGATTAGAGCGTGCTCTATTTGTTATATTGCTGCTATCAAAGTAGAATGGCAGTGGTGCTTCAATGCATCTATAGCCTCAACATGTTAGCATTGATCCAATAATAGAAAATACATTACAAATGCCAAGCTTAGGGTCTCAATGAAATAAACGGTATATAAAATAATATATGGTGCACAACAGCAGCAAGCATGCAATGACAGCAATAACATTGCATGATGTTCGAGCTCAAATTCAAAACAGTAAGTGTATTAATGTATGATCTAATAGCAGCAACCTCATTGATCATTACCTTTCACTCCTCCATCATTATAGAAGAGATAACTACCTACAACTAGGGCATCATGCATTGTTTGAGCTCACTGGTTGAGCACCTCATGTCCTTATTTGATTGGTCGGTGCTCAAACAGTGAGCTCATAAATAATGCATGATGCCCTAGCTTGCAGCCCACAAGCCATCAAGACATTTCATCATGAAATGATCATAAATGGGGAGTACCACATAGTGAATATCAACAACCAAACAAATAAATAGAGATCAAACACTTCACACAATATATGTTATTTTATAAGATTTTATTAGACTAAATATATTGTTTTATGAGCTCACTATTTGAGCACCTCATGTCCCTATTTGATTGGTCGGTGCTCTATTGGTTATATTGATGCTATTAGATAAAATAGGGACATTAGTAATAAAATAATGCACTTACTATTTTGAATTTGAGCTCATAAAGATTAAGATATCCTACTATTTTGAATTTTTATGTGCTTTGAGCCAATAAAAATTTTATCATCGTGATGAAGTAATAATGCATTAAATGTCTTACTTATGTCCCTATTTGATTGGAGGGTGCTCTGTTTGTTATATTGCTACTATCAAAGTAGAATGACAGTGGTGATTCAATGCATCTACAGCCTCAACGACATGGCAGCATTGATCCAATAACAGAAAATACATTACAAATGTCAAGCTCACTATCTCAATGATATAAATAGTGTATAAAATAATATATGGTGCACAACAATAGCAAGCATGCAATGACAACAATAACATTGCATGATGCCTGAGCTCAAATTCAAAATAGTAAGTGTATTAATGTATGATCTAATAGTGTGCAACCTCATTGATCATTACCTTTCACTCTTCCATCATTATAGAAGAGATAACTGCCTACAACTAGGGCATCATGCATTGTTTATGAGCTCACTATTTGAGCACCTCATGTCCCTATTTGATTGGTCGGTGCTCAAATAGTGAGCTCATAAATAATGCATGATGCCCTAGCTTACAGCCTGCAAGCCATCAAGACATTTCCTCATGAAATGATCATAAACGGGGAGTACCACATAGTGAATATCGAAACAACAAAATAAATAAAGAGAGATCAAACACTTCACACAATATATGTTATTTTATAAGATTTTATTAAGACTAAATATATTATTTTATGAGCTCACTGTTTGAGCACCTCATGTCCCTATTTGATTGGTCGGTGCTCTATTTGTTATATTGATGCTATTAGATCAAATAGGGACATAGAATTCGATATCAACCTATCATATGTCCATTTCAAATGATATAACTCCATTTGAATAAATGCCCATATGAAATCTAGCGTAATACATTAATCTTATAGCAAATTCATGATTTATAATGCCCCTTGATTTATAGTGAATTAATTTTATAATGAATTCATGATTTATAATTCAGTTGTAGTGGCTCAATGTGTTTGAACTCAAGAATACCCCTTACTTGGTTTCCTACAAAGCCTTTGGTGAAATTTGTCAGAAAATGAGAAGCTATGAGAAAGTGACATGAAGCTAATGAAAGGAGGCATCTCCAATTTTTTTTTGCAGATATACACATTAAGGATCATGTCAGATAATACAAGGAAATTCGATCAAAATAGGGAGACAATCATTAGATTGTTGTCTAACTTTCAAAGAGAAGGCCATGACAAATGTTATTGTCCATGCAAGAGTTGTAATGGCTTAAAGACAAGAAAAATCAAAATCAAAACAACAAAGAGACATTGTAGGGAGAATGGTCATATTGAAGGGGGGTTTGTTTATAATCTAGTGGTAAGTTGTTTGTTATATTATTTTCATAATTAATATACATATGAACCATGGAAGGAGGTTTGATTATCATCATTTTTATATAGGTCGATCTCCCTAGTGTGAATATAGAGGAGCATGGAGGTGTGAGTATTGAAGTTGAAGATCATGATCCCATGGAAGATGACGATCATGTGCCAGAAAATACATTTGAAGATGATGGCATGAATGCATTGATCATTGACACATTTGGTACTGGTGTTGTTGTTGCTGCCGCTGTCAATGATGATGATTATGATGAGGATGACATTGATGACGTCCATGATATACCTCTACTTGAGAAGGCAAACACTCCCCTTTACGAAGGCTCACAATCTACTCTTCTCTCTGATGTATTGTTGTTGGTGAATTTGAAGGTTGTGAATAGTTTATCCAACATAGCAATGTCACGTATGCTAAGGTTTAGCATATATGTCATTATAGTCTATAAAAGGTGAAACATGTACCATTAAGATTGTTTATAGTAATGACTTATATTATTTGTTGCAGATTGATAGGTGACTTTCTGTTACCACCATCAAATGTTATCCCTCACTTGTACTGAGAATTATGTGCCACTATGAAACATATTGGAATGGAGTATGAAACAATAGATGCTTGTCCCGAAGATCATATTATTTATTATAAAGAACATGAAAATGCAACAAAATGCCTTGAATGCCATACGAGCAGATATTGAGATGATCAAGTGACAAAAAAGGTGTCTCGCAAGATTCTTCGTCACATCCCCATTATTCCACATCTGAAATAATTATTCAAGTGCAATAGCTTGACACAATTTATGGATTGTCATGCACGCAACAGGAGTCGAGATGACATTATTTGAATACCTGCAGATGGTTTATCATTTATGGACATAGAGGAAAAGTGGCCACACTTTAAAGAGGAACCTCAAAATCTTAGGCTTTTTCTAGCAGTAGACGGTGTCAATCTGCATGAAGAGATGAGATCCGTTTGCTCGGTGTGGCCTATTTTTGTTATAAACAATAACCTTCCTCCATTGATGTCAATAAAGAGGGAGCACATTATGTTGGCAATGATTGTTCTAGGTATCTTATTATTTTATAGTTATATACATGTAATTATAAGTCTTGGAGTGAAATGGCCACAATAATTATCTAATGTTGTTGTTAATTCAACTAGGTAAGTACCAAGTGAAAGATATGAATGTATATATTGCGTCTCTTATCGACGAGTTGTTGGTGTTATGGAATAGTTTCACTATGTATGACATCTCTCGGCCAACTGGACAAAGAAAATTTCAATTCCATGCAATGTTTGTGTGGACAATTCATGATGCCCTAGGGTTGACACATTTTTGTGGTATGTTATGGTAAAATCTAGTTGTACGCAATAATTCAAATTCTAAAAATATACATATTTAATCCAATTTTATCGTTATCTTGTAGGTCTTCAAACAAAGGGAAAATTTTCATATCTAATGTGTGGTCCAAAGATGAAATCTCATCATTCTAAAAATTTAATAAAATAGGTGTTTGATGAGTATAGGCAGTTCCTCCCCAGAAATCATAACTATCGAAGTGCGGAAAGACATATTTTCAATGAGAAAGAAGAGACTACATCAAAGCCCCGAATAATGACACCTCACCTATGGCAGTTGGAATATAATAGAATTAGAGGTAATATCATTCCATGTAATGGTCAATGTTTGAAAATTATATATTTTGATTATGTTTTGTTGGCTAATTATGTAGTTGATGATCTTGAAGGTCATGAAGGCATCACCAACCAGCTTCCAAAGAGACTAAAATGTTATCCCAGAGAATTTAGTAGGCTGCCCTACTATGAGCATCTACAAATTGTGCATTTGTTTGATACTATGCATATTGGAAAGAATGTAATAGAGACATTGTGGAAAATATTGGACGGAAGGCGTGACAAAGAAAAACTTGGCAAAATTTGTAGTGACATTCATGATTCCAATCATGCAATGAAAAATATCATCAAATCAAATAGCAATGGAAATTGGATTAATGCAAGTGCTCTTCCTTGGTTATTAACAGAGCAAAAAAGTAATGTCATTAAAGAAGTGATCCAAAAAAATTGATTTCCTACAAAATTTGTTGCAGATATAAGCAATCTCATATCAAAGAAAAATGATTTTGGGTCAGGAATAAAAACGCATGATTGGCATACCTTCATCAAGGTAAGTCATAGTCTTTTGTATTTACAATATATTTGTGTAATTGCATTCAATTTTCATTGTATAAAATGATCAGTTGGCAATTGTTGTAGTATTTGCTACCCCTATCTCTCCTAGAGAACTTCGACAATAATATCAAACAAGTGATATATAATCTTGGAAAATACATGAGGTAAGAAGTGATATTTGTTCAATATATCAAACAAGTAATATATTGTAAAGTCTTGTATTTATATATTTATGTCTTGAATCCCTTGTAGGTGGTTGTCATCTAAAGAAATTTATAAAGAAGATATAAAATATTAGAAGAAAAGAATTTGTCGATTAATATGTGAAATACAAAAGTGTTTACCTCCAGCTTTTTTCAATGCACAAGAACACTACCTCATACACCAAGTTGAGGATATTGAATTGTGTTAACCTATACATGCTAGGTCAATGTGGATGGTTGAGAGACACTTGAAATTTTTTAAGGCTTTGGTACGAAAAAAAGAATGTCCTGAGGGCTCTATGGTTGAGGGATATATGATATACTAGATGATGGTGTACATTACTCAATATCTTCATAATCTTGTAGCAAAGACCCATATAGATTGCATTTTGGATCTCGACTCAATTAAAAAATTTGAAGGGGAGTACTTGGTGGACAACGGTAGATTCAGGAAATTGAGAGGTAATAAATAATGAGATGTTATTGTAGTTAATTAATTCTTAATCTTCAAAATAAATTTGTTGTAAGTCATCTATTTACTTTTGTATAGCTACTAAAGAGTGGGATGTAATATATTTGTTTATTGCAAACCATCAAGATTGGATGACAGCATGGATTGCACGATGTCAACATGATGGTCATAGATTAACATGGGAATCCATGTCTTTATTGGTTATACAAGCTCATCGTAATGGAGATCTCAATGTTACACAAAAGGAAATAGATTTAGCATATGGTTTAAGAAATCACCAGGTACTTATAAATTTATTAATTAATCAACCGTATGTTTTTCAACTCGTGATGCAATAATTTATACATGTTTGACATTATTGCAGGTCAAACACCACAAGGCTATGTTTTGCAATGGTTATAAATTTTGCATCAAAAAGTTGGATGACACGAAGAGAACTTGTGATTCTGGGATAAGTGCAGTGTTCCAGGTGACTAATATTTCATCTAAAAATGACTTACATCCTCGAGAGTCGCAAAATTGATACTATGGTATTTTGGTTGATATACTTGATTGGGACTTTAATTCCTTCAAATTAGTTCTCTTCATTGTGAAATGGTACAGACTACGACTCAATAAAAATAATTCCGATATAACTATTATTGAACATGACAATGGATTTCCAATGATTAATACAAGGTTGTTTGAGCCAGTTGGAGAAGAGCCCTATGTTCTTCCAAGCCAATGTGAGCAGATATTTTACTCAGAGGTTTCACATAAATCGGGTTGGTCATTTTTTGTTAGACATGATCCAAGAGGAAGGCTGATAAAGTATAATGTGATGGAAGAAGATACCAAGGAAGATGAAGAAGTGGAAGATGATGTAGATGATGATCACGATCAAGATCTAGTTGAAGAAGAATATGAAGAAGAAGACGACGATGATACTGCTACTGATGACGATGATGCTACTACTGATGAGGATGATGATGACGATGACGATGACGATGATGATGATGATGATGATGATGATGATGATGATGATGATGATGATGATGATGATGATGTTGATGGTGATGATAATGACAACGGTGATGATAGTGGTGGTGATTATGTCATCGATGACAACAATCTTGATGATGAGATGGATGAAGAAGAATATGAATGACATGAATGAAATGTAGATTTATGCCAGATGTTTTGCATGTTCTAATGATTGTTTTATATGTACTACTCTTATTCACCTTGTTTTATATGTCTTAATGATATGAGAGTTGTTTCTGCTAATTTTCTATTTCCTTGCACATCAATGATGTTAAATCACAGGGGATTCTCTTTGTTCCCTGTAATGGAGTGAGCTAATTCTGAATTGTTTAGTAATTGCTTTTTATTGCATGGTTGTCTTTGGTTTGTCATTTTGTTTTGAGTGTCTAGTGATTTAAACCAAAGACTTCGACTTAGTCAAAAAATGTGCAAGTCTACATTAGTATGTCTTTTTTTATTGTAATTATAATTAGTATGAATGAACAAAATAATGACAATGCAATATTTGTGATAATGCAATATTTATCGAAATAGCGTCGATGACTTTGATCAATGTGCCTATGTGTTAATGTGGTATTGGCCCATGCATGTTGAAGACATCACACACAACAAGTAATCCTGGGTGTCAATTTTGGGTTTTCCCAAATAGGAAAAAGGTCTGGATATGTAATTATATTTTATGTTTAAAAATAATGTGACAACTAATTAATCATTTTATGAAGAACTGATGTACATTTGGTATTACAGGGAAATAGTGGATGTCAATACATTCAGTGGGTCGATCAAACCACATTTACATCTACCCCATCTACATCTATACCTGATGTAGAAAATGAGTACAACTTGTGCAAGGCTCAAGAGGCAGCTAGTGCCGCCAAGATTGCTTCAATGGAAAAAGCAGAAATCATATTTCTGCGATGCCTTCTTTGTGTAGTTTGTGCACTACTTTGTTGGGACCATATGTGTAAATGTGGTTAAAAGAGGGCTATTGTAGATACTATTTTTTTTTTCAGAATTTCTAGTAGATACACATAAAGAACATGCACATAAACATGACAAATGAGAAACATAAATGTAGATATCACAACAGGTGAGAAACATAAATGTAGGCATCATGGTCACAATTTTTTGGAGACACAACATAATTGAATGGTATACTGAGATGATGCAACACATTTGGGTATACCACTCAATTATGTTGTGTTTCCAAAAAATTGTGACCATGATGCCTACATTTATGTTTCTCAGCTGTTGTATCCCAAGACCCCTTATGACCCTTTACGATTCCTAAGAATACATCTTAGCGGTCTTAAAATGTCGTAAAGGGTCATAAGAGGCTCCTAGGAGGGGTCAGATGAGCTTCTACCTTCACGTGGTTGGCCTTGTTGAGTAGAGAATGTTAAACTATTCTCGAAACAAAGAGAAGCTCAATAATTTAAGATCTCAATCCACGTACAACAAATATATATCGATCCATCTCAATGGCTACCAAATCAACAGATCTCTGCCAAGAACCCAGTCGCAAAGAAACACCACAGACCGCACCGCGAACCCACTGTGAAGAGGCATCCAATGTCTCATAAGTCACATCAAATGACCCACTTTTTGTAATCTAAGTCTCTTAGCTCGGTTCACCAAGAAGAAGACTTCTCCCAAGTCATCACAGACACCATAGTGATCTATGAATCTCCAATGTGCAAGTTCTACATGTCACTCTCTCGACATCACATATAACTCAATAATCCATGAGCCGCTACCGAATCTACAGCAAAATCATCTCCGAATGATCCATAACCAAATCATGAGCAGGAACCAGATCTACAAGAACACCCTTCTGAATCGATACCAATCCGATCGACAAATATATATATATATATATATATATATATATATATATATATATATATATATATATATATATATATATATATATATATATATATATATATATATATATATATATATATATATATATATATATATATATATATATATATATATAAATGATTTGTGTCGCAATTGCGACGACCATAAAATAGTGATGGTTATCTGTCGAAACAATCCAACATCCAGTCATCGCATGTACAACATCGCTGTCGGTAAAAAACTATAAACAATGGATAGCTATCGTAAAATTCTGACGGGTCTTCGTTGCATGTACAACATCGCTATCGTTAAAAACTACAAATGACGTATATCCATCTTACACTTCTGACAAATATCCGTCGTACTAACAGCATCTCTGTCGGCAAACAAATTATAAATGACGGCAACCCGTTGGAAGATTCTGACGATTCGTCATCATTTTTATTTTTTGCGATGGATAGGCGTTGCAATTGGGATGACCACAAATAGGTCCAATGCCAAGTTCACCTTGTTGGCACCCCCTTCTTGCGACGTCCATTATCATCGTAATTATGACGCCAATCGAAACTATTGGTTTTTCTAACTGCGACGTCGGGTGGTGTTGTTATATCGACGGTAAACCATCCCAATTCAGATGACCTGCCGTCGAAAAAAGGTCTCAAATGTACTAGTGAGTTGATACAATCTCCTACTCCTCAAGAGACACTCCTAGAAGATGATTGGGCGTCATTATATTTTACACCATCTTTCATGTGATAATTTAAAGTGCTTGAATTTAAAAGGCCTCCTATGTCACTTGTTCAACCCTCTCAACCTAATATTGAAATTTGTAAGCTTAAATGGACATTGTTTACGATGTGTGCAACAAAGAATTGAGACTCATGAGAAACTTGTATCACACTTTCCTGGGAAAGGTTTTGGTTTCCAACTTCCTTTTCTTTATCCCTTCCCTTATTACCTAATACTTATATATCTTCTATTCCTTAATTTAATCAAGATATCATTTTCTCCAACCTTTTTTGTGCCAAGTTGATAACCCAATCCAAATGAAAGAAGAAAAATAGACAAGATCTTGAGAACTTTCCTTTTTCGTATGTATCATTGATATCATGACCACTCTACTAATGAATATTGAGTTTTGTATTGTGAAATAAAACTTATTGATCATGATATCATTTATGTAACATGTGATAATAAGTGGTATTTTGATAATGATTACTTTAAATAGCATTTAAGTTCCTATTATGTTGCTCCATACTATGTGACATTTTTATCCCATCCTTTAAGGGGCTCATTGCCATTCGTGGTAGTACAATTTCTATTGCAATCATACTTTGTGAGAAATATAATAGTCTTTCTTATCCTTGTCTCTACGTCTTGCGGAAAGTGTAGTATTTCAATCTCCTATCCTTTCTAAGGATCCACTTTCCCTTGGTTTAGTAGTATTTGTTTATCATGTGACATTTTTTCTTACATGGAATTGTTTGTTTTTGCTCATGAATTCTCTAGTATGCAAGAGGTGTGTATCCTTGATCACAACCTCTTCATTTTTTGGAAGCATATGTTCATTATAAATAAATCCCTTCTTTGGGGGCTCAAAGTGTGTTATCCTTCACCAAGAATACCTTTTCCTAGCAATGAGGAGGGTGTAGATTCTTGTTTTCATTTCCCTCTTTTGGTCAATCATGTCATTTTTTTTCAAGATCTCATTTTGGAGGTAGATATCTTTAAGAAAATATCTCTTCCTTGCCTCACAAGAGTTGTGTCCTCTTTGGCTTGGATTGTATGTACATTTTTTTATTAAAGGATATATCCTTCATGTTGAATGTTTTTATCATTGCTCTTCTTTTTCTTAAGATGTCAACATACTCCTATCATGTCATCTTAACAAGGGGCATATATGGCCTCCTTGTTGTAAATGTTTTGGTTATCTTTATTCAAAATATTTTAGTTTGAGTTCACTAGTGTAACATAATTTGTTATGGTCAAATGAATCTCCTTCGCACCATTTTAGTGGATTTCCTTGGATATAATTATTTCCTTGGTTATCCTCGGGATTGATTGAACTAGTATACCACAACTCACTAGACAATTTGACCTTTCCCTTGTGCAGTTTTTCAAGATGAGTTGACTAGCTTGCTAGACCATCAACTCTCTTTGTACCAAACCATCTATTACAATGAGTTGACTAGTATAATACAATTTTCTTTCAACTCTTCCTTATCTATTCACATGAATCATCTAGCATAGCGTAATTAATGAAATTTGAAGTGTTCATGAGGATTTTTCAAAGTGCACAAAAGGTGGAGAAAAAATTCCAAATCAATCAAAAGAAACATGAGCTTACCTCATTTTAAAAGTATTAGTTCTTAATGAGAAAATCATGACTCATTTAATGCTCAAAATATTTCAATCTTGCTAAAGATAAATTGAAAGGGTGGTGAACAAGGGCCACCATTTGGGTTATTTATTTTCAAATGAGTACACCTTTGGTCACTTTCTTTAATCTTAATTTTGAACCTACTAGTTACATTTGTTCAAAAATTGTTAAGGCTCATCTTCGTGATTCCCTTCAAATCCAAAAAATTAGTATTATCACAAGGTGTAGCATGTCCTTCCACACTTAAAGAATAAAGGTTTTTTTTTATTACTAGGATTTCTCATAAGAGTATAAAATGGTTCATTAACATTTTCAAGAGCAATACTAATTTAGTTTAAATATAAATAATGTATGTTGTTATAGCCCACACATATTTCTCCTCATTTTATTGATCTATCAATTTAAAATAGATTAGGATAATGCAACAAAGGTTATCGAGTTTTCAATGAACCCATTAATTGTGTCTTCTTAAAGGTCTCTAAGACTTTTGCTTCAATTTGTTTGAAATCAGCTAAGTAGCACTAGTTCAACTTTGGTTATGGTCTTTACAACTTCTATAACCCTTTTTCTTCTTTGACTATGATATCAAATGAGCATACCATTTCATTCATTGGTTGTCTTAAGTGCTCAATTTATATAACCTTGTTTGTATCTTATGCTTCATTAATGATGTCAAGACGAAACATATTTTTTGTTTATCGATATAAAATGTATGTTGTAGCCCTATAGATTGTTTGAAAGTTTTTGTATTGTACTAATCAAAATTTGCTAGTTCTTGGTTTTAAGTAATCCTTGGGTTGACCAGTCCTAAGAAATTGTTTGAGACCCCCTTACAATGACACCTTTTTAAACACTTTCCACGCCTTGTGCATTCTTCCCTAGTTGAATTTTCTTCTCTTTATTTTCTATGAAGGATTTAACACTTCAAATTTTAATTGGACTTTTTGAAAAGTGGAAGCTTACTTATATGCATCAAATTTTATTTTCATATAAAACATATATAATGGAATTGTTTGATAAAAATAAAATTAATATTACATACCAACCATATTGTGGCAAGGTAACACCTTACATTATGCTTGGTATCTATGTTGTATGTTGATGTACAATAATATTTAGTTTCACATAAACAAAAGATGGCATGTAACATATGATTTTATAGACAAGTATAATTTAGTCAATTTTATGGCTATCATGTAGCAACTAATTTTTCCCACAAAGAATTCAACATTTATAAAATTTACAAGATTTTTTGAGAAAAAAAAAAGATCAAACAAGCCTAACCTAAACTAAATTAAATAAGAAGAATCACTCAAACAAAGACATTAATTGGTTTGTCAAAATAAATGCCTTTTGCGGTCATCTTAGGATGTATCTCACACTTATGAAGAACCAACTAGAGATTGAGAGGGGATAGGTGTTGAATGAGATGTTGAAATTATTCTCTAAGGATGAAAGAAACCTCATTTATTTGAAATGACTATAAATGTGGCCACCCTAAAATAGATAGTCAATTTGAATCTATGCCCCTTGATGCTCAACCTCGTGCTTAGGATCAAGAAAAATGTCGTGTGTCCTATTGGTCTCCAACCGGGCTAGGTTCCTAATAGGACATAACTGTGAATATGAAAAGATTAAATAATTATTGTTGAATTCACACTTGCAATCTGCTTATTTATCATCTATCTAGTCAGAATGGTGTGATTTTTATAACCCATTTTAAAAAATGGCCCCTTCCTCTTTATGTTCATGTTGCTCATGATGTATTGATTTAGGAGGGCACAGATTGATGTCAAAACCTAAATAATTTTTTCTACCTCATACCAAAAAGGTCTTCATCAAGGTTCTCCTTACTTATATACATGATAGATCTCATCTTAACTTCATGTAGCTTTCATGAAGGTTTGAAGAAACACTAGGGTCTTCTCCCTAGAGTATAAATTATTATTTGATGTCATATTCAAATTGATGAGAAACCTCATTTATATTAATATTTGCATTCTCTGAATCAATATTTTCCTTCTATTCTTATTCATTTTTAGACATGCCTTCATGGATCATCAACCCATCAAGGTCATTTTGTTTATGCATGTGGTCATTAGTATGTTTTCCTCATCTTTATCACAAAAGGAAGGAAGTTGATTAAATAAGAGCACAAACTCCCCATTTTTACCATCACCCACTTGCTTAGATTTTTGTTATTATAGCTAACTATACCCATTTTCCTTTTGTGATAGGTTTGATATTTGATCTTCATAACACATGATGACATAAAAATGAGAGGTTACTCTCCTTTTTTTTAAACGCCACCCTCTTTGACTTTTCAATAGACAAGTAAACACTTCCAAAAAATGATTTTTTCAACATACACAAATATTGAGGATGCAATAGTAAATGTTATTGTATAATGAGAAATGGGGAGAGAAATACAATAGGTAATGTGGTAAATGAATTACTTCCCCATTTCATTGATTGCACATTAGGAAGAAAGGATGCCTCCAAAAGGTTGAAGAGGTGACTCAAGCACTAATTGGAAATAATACTTGTACTTCCCTAAGTAATGTAATGAATGAAATCAAAATGATTAAGTGATGTAATAGATCTATTAGAAAAATCACTAAAAAGATGCTTAAAACATACTATAACAGATAGATGATGAGCTAAAACTAAAAGAAATAGAAGTCAAAAGACAAAACATACCTATGATAGAAATTTGAGCTAAAAGTCGTTGGGACACATTGAGTTTTGTGACGTGTCTCCAAGACAAGTCAAGTTTGGTGACGTCTCCCTGATGTTTTTAGCTAAAAATTTCATAGAACCTGTGACTGTACCTGTTCTACCCATATATGATCTGACGATTGTGTATCATGTTCCTGCACATGGAAAATAAGGAAAAAGGTTGTGGAAAGGGGTTTTCCTTGGTCAAACCCTTTTTAAGGAATCAACCTTAGAAATAAAATAAATTGCATAAAGGAATGAACGTAAAAAGGAAATGGAGGTTTCATGGAAGGTAAATAATTATTATTGAATTCACACTTGTAATTTGCTTATTTATCATCTATCTAGTCAGAATGGTGTGATTTTTATGACCCGTTTAAAAACAAGGCCCCTTCCTCTTTATGTTCATGTTGCTCTTGATGTATTGATTTAGGAGGGCACAAATTGATGTCAAAACCTAAGTAATTTTTTCTACCTCATACCAAAAAGGCCTTAATCAGACTTCTCCTTACTTATATACATGATAGATCTCATCTTAACTTCATATAGCTTTCATGAAGGTTTGAAGAAACACTAGGGTCTTCTCCCCAAAACATAAATTATTATTTTATGTCATATTCAAATTGATGAGAAACCTCATTTATATTAATATTTGCACCTCCAAATCAATATTTTCCTTCTATTCTTGTTCATTTTTAGACATTCCTTCATGGATCATCAACCCATCAAGGTCATTTTATTTATGCATGTGGTCATTAGTATGTTTTCCTCATCTTTATTACAAAAGGAAGGAAGTTGATAAAATAAGAGCACAAACTCCCCATTTTTACCATCACCCACTTTCTTAGAGTTTTATTATTATAGCTAACTATACCCATTTTCCTTTTGTGATAGGTTTGATATTTGGTCTTCATAACACATGATGACATAAAAATGGGAGGTTACTCTCATTTCTTTTTAAAACACCCCCCTCTTTGACTTTTCAATAGACAAGTAAACACTTCCAAAAAATGGTTTTTTCAACCTACACAGATATTGAGGAAGCAATAGTAAATGTTATTGTATAATGAGAAATGGGGAGAGAAATACAATAGGTAATGTGGTAAATGAATTACTTCCCCATTTCATTGATTTCACATTAGGAAGAAAGGATGCCTCCAAAAGGTTGAAGAGGCAACTCAAGCACTAATTGGAAATAATATTTGTACTTCACTAAGTAATGTAATGAATGAAATCAAAATGATTAAGTGATGTAATAGATCTATTATAAAAATCACTAAAAAGATGCTAAAAACATACTATAACAGACAAATGATGAGCTGAAAGTGAAAGAAATAGAAATCAAAAGACAAACCAAACCCATGACAAAAATTTGAGCTAAAAGTCATTGGGACACATTGAGTTTTGCAATGTGTCCCCAAGACAAGTCAATTTTGGTGACATGTCCCTGATGTTTTCAGATGAAAATTCCATAGAACTTGCGATTGTACCTGTTCTACCCATATATGATCTGACAGCTGTGTATCATGTTCTTGCACATGGAAAATAAGGAAAAAGGTTGTGGAAATGGGTTTCCTTGGTCAAACCCTTTTTTCAGGAATCAACCTTAGAAACAAAATAAATTGCATAAAGGAATGAATGTAAAAAGGAAAAAAAATTATTTACCTTCAATCATCTTCATGGCTTACGTAGAGATCACTCAAATCCATGAAGATGATTGAATGTGATTAGAATTCAAATATTCAACCTTGGAAGGAGATGTAAAATCAAAGATGCCTTAACAAATGCATAGATTTATGATTGTCACTCCTAGATCTTGAATGTAGATATGCTTGATAACACTTGCTAAGAGGAGAGAGAAGATGGATGAACGAATTGATCTCCTTGCTTCATTTGAGAATTCCTCTACTTAGCCATCATGGGAGAGAAACTTGCATCAAATGGAGAAGATTACTTTGGATTTGAATGATCTTGAAAAATTAGAGACTTGGAGATCTAGTTGATCTTGGATGTTTGCCTTTAAATCTTGAATCTGATTGCTCTTTCTTGCTTGAGATCTTGATAGATTGGTTGTTTAAAATGCTTGCATATAGTTTTTGGATACAAAATGAGGAGTGATAAGGGGTTCTTATACTACCTCCATTCTGAGATTCAAATCTGATCTAGGTTGACCACAAATAAAAATCTCAAAATAGGACCCTGACAACAGGCCCTGGGGAAAGTCTGGGCCCCAAAACCTAGGGACATGTCATCATTGGCAACATTTCTTAGGAGCGTGTCGTCATTGGTGATGTGTCACGAGTAGAATGGGCTCAAATTTTAGGGGGAGTTCAGGGAGAGAGAACATGAGCGGAAGAAGAAAATATAGCTTTCCAAGATCAAGCATAAAGAGCATTCGAACCTCAAAATATCCAAAATAGAATCTAATAGTTCCTAAAGAATCCAATTATGTATGCTAATTTTTTAGGACTATACATTTATACCCCAATTTAAAGAGAGTATGAGACTAAATCATGATCGTGGTAAAGTAGATCAATGCATAATAACAATCTTATCAAGGTCAAGGAGAGAAAGAATTATCAAGCCCCAAGTGACTCAAGTATTCATCAAATATGAAGCTAAGATAAGAGATGCATCACTCAGAAGGGAGAGAAGAAAAAGGAGAGAGAGAAGCATGATCACTAGACTACTAAGGGACTACCTTACTATGGATCACACAAAGGGAAACTATTGCAAAGATAGTATTTAAGGTCTAGCAAGTTGTGTTACACTAGTCAATCCATAAAAAATGATTAGTCCCTAAGGAAAGCATTATCTCCGTAGGGATCAAGAAAAGTAATCAAGCCTAAGGGAAGTTTTATCTCCTTAGAGATTAAAGAAGGATGATCAATTCTTAAGGAAAGCCTTGTCTCCTTTAAAGCATCTAATGAAAAGATGAACACAAGGAAAGCATTGTCTCATTGGCCATCTACAAGGGAGGTTGCATTGAATCATTGTGTGTGTGTGTGTGTGTGTGTGTGTGTGTGTGTGTGTATAAAATGTGAAACATAGATCAGAGTGTATTTCCCC
The DNA here is from genome assembly GCA_027943335.1 of Chamaecyparis obtusa. Classification (NCBI taxonomy): domain Eukaryota; kingdom Viridiplantae; phylum Streptophyta; class Pinopsida; order Cupressales; family Cupressaceae; genus Chamaecyparis; species Chamaecyparis obtusa. Next base: position 1,398,604 of record BSBK01004968.1, on the reverse strand, counting down.
ACATTAAAGTTATTGCAAAGGCATTAACAGTAGCAATGACTTTAACTAATCATACATGCACCCAAAAGATACATTTCCATTATGAGATGCCCCCAAGGAAGGACAAATCAAGGGAAATTGACACATGCCAAACGAGAGAATGAAAGGGATCTACTAACTTTGGGGTCAGTATGATCATATGATAATGCATGAGATATTATATCAAAATAAGATATCATCATCCCCTAAAGGTAGTAAAACTGTAAGCACAATGGAATAATATCACATAAGAGTTATGAAGAAGAGCATTTTTGGGTCAACATCACAAAGACCAAAAATAATAGTAAGAGTTACGAAGAAGAGTATTTTGGGGTCAACATCACAAAGACCAAAAATAATAGGTAGCTACCATTTTTCATCATCCATAATTACACAACACAAAGGCACATTTACAAATAGTGGAAAATGCTCAACATAACATGTAACAACATACAAATTAATTGAGATACAAATAGAGGAATGTCACAACAATTTGATTCCATTATCACCTTGCGCCAATAGAGCAACAAGGGTTGTTTAAAGAAATCTAAACAAAATATATAACATGCAACACATCACATGGGAAACACATTACAACAGGAAAACACAAAAAATCAACCACACAAGAGGAGCTAGTCAATCATATCACCTGCCCCCCTATCTTAGCCTGTAGTGTTTAGGGAAGGTGGACAAAACGCAAGAGGAGCAACATCAAGCATGGTGGATGGAACAATTTCCAGTTCTAAACAAGGACCATGCTATGAAGATGGGTCACTTTTCTCATCACTAGGATTAAGAGATAATTGTTGTAAAAATATAGTTGGTGAATCATGATTAACATCAATAAGCTCAAACATGTCATCAGAATCACTAGCATGAATATTATCGTTAGTTGCATTAGGATCATCAAAAGCATCATCATCAAGAGTATCTTCTTCATCTAAATTAATTGTGATAGAATCCAAGATACGAATAGAATTGTCATGTTTGTTCAAGATCATCTTTTTCAAGTTAACTTCCTCCTTTGGCTCAAGCATAGGTTAATCAAAAGGAATCAAGGAATTGTTAGGTGTTTTGGGTAAAGCAATATTTTGGGAAAGCACATTGACAAGCTCTAACACATTATTTACGGTGGTTGTCATGAGAATGGCAATTACATTTGGTTTTTCTAGAAATTGGGTTTGGTTCAGAGTCAATCAACATCGGGTCATTTTCTCATTTAGGGGGAAGAATGGAGGGAATCACACTAGGTTGAGAGATAACATCAATAGAACGCGTATAAGATATAGGAGGTGGAATTGAATCATATATAGGATGTATAGGTGGTGTAGGAAAAATTCCATGTTTAGGACAAGGAGATGGAATATCCTTAGGTTTGCTAAATGTTGATGGCTAAAATTACTTTTAGACACAACCTATGGGAAGCTTAGTGAATGGGGGGGGTTTTGTGATTTTACTAAACAACTTGTGGGATTTTAGAATTCGATTCTTCATTTTTATGTTGAGAGGGAAAGGGAAAGAGTAATACTAATCTAAAGGGTGGTGATACGTTGAACTTTAGGAATAATTTAATAAACCAAAGCACAAGCTATCCCAGGAAAATGGGATCTCAAGGAAACCTCATAACATAGGCACTAGGCACAGTCATAGATAGTTAAAAAGCCTTAAAACACAGGACATAAAGTGAACTATATAATGACACTTACAAAATAGAAAATATTAAAGCATAATCTACCCAACAAAATTCAAAGATACATACACTTAAGTCAAAACTAATATTTAATCAGCATAAAAATATTCATGAACAATGAATCTTTAAGAGACCAAAGGGCTAGAAGCATGATTGAATGTATTTCACTAATTCAATTGCACACTACAATTTGAGGCTACAAAATAGCTTTCAGAATTTTCATGAAAAGTCATGTTCTTTCTAAAAAGTTTTCGACATATTACAACACTTTGTATTATATATCAGCTAAGTAATGACTTGATCTAAATAACAAAAAGTAGATTTGAAAGAGAAAGCGGTTTCAAAATGTGTGCCAGGTGGCTCCCTTTGCAAAGAAAAGAAGTTTCAACCTCCATCACATTTCCTAAAAAGATGACAGCTAGCACTTGATTCGTTAACAAGATCAGATTCTCCATCATTTCACTCAATCATTACTCCTATGTAATCATCACAACAGTTTCATTGGTAACTGTGTTTAAACTAAAAGAGAACTGAGCTTGCGAGCATGAGACTCGTGGATGCATTTCGCCTTAGCCAAGGGATGACACATGGCAATCGGGCACAAAAGATACTTCAAAAAGGAAGTTGAACTCTCTCAAAATCCCGTGAGACGACCACATGTAACTTTACGTAGTGCATGGGCCCACTAACAAAAAGGTATTGCGGTTAGCGTTTCGACCTGCACAAGGCGCTCAAGCGCTACTTTTGGCAAAGTGAAAAGGAAGCTCGATCCAAAAAACACGTCATGCTGACAGGTGGAAAGTCTGCGTAGCTCCATAAACAAAATCATTACAAAGAGGCATATGAAGTAGCAGCAAAAAGGTTTTTCTTTGTGGAAAGGTGAATTTTAATTCACACTAAACTCACAAATCTTTTGGATCTTATAGGCTTGATATTATTGGAAGAGGTTATCTCTACGAGGTTGAGTTGGTCGAGGTATAGAACAAAAAAAGAAATCAAGGTCAATAGACTCTCGAGGCACAAAAGGTTGATAAAGGTTATGGTTAACAGTCATGATTTGTTCATTCCAAGAGGTATTGAACATGTCGCTCTTGCTCCCGCTCTCTTGTGTTAGGGTTCTTGAACATGGATCAAGTCTAGCTGATGACGATGCTTCCTTGAGCCCTACTTTGGTGGTTGTTGCCCTCTCTCCTATCTCTATTGCTAGGTGTGGTCTACGTCCACAGGTTGGGGGTGATCCCTTGCCTTTTTCTCCCACGTGTGTGTCTTCCATTCTGGGGGATGTTGGGGGTGGTTTTGTCCTGGCCTCGTCTCATCCTTCTGATCGTCTTCCCCATTCTTGTTCTGGGGCTTTGAGATCTGAGTCTTCCCATGGTGTTGTAGGCATGATTCCTAGTGTTTCTCATGCAAATCGTGTTGTTGGCAGGGGGAAGGGTAATGGCTCTAAGCCTTATTCCCCTGAAATAAAACCTTTTCCGATTTGTAAACCTATAGATATTTCATTGGTGGATAAGACTGTTGATGATATCTTCCTGACCATCTTAGACCTCTAATCTAATGTGATTATTTATAGATTTAAGGGCTTCTGTCCCAATCTTGCAGGTCTCCATGCTTCAATCTCTAAGCATTGGAAACCCATTATCTTTGATATTGTGCAAATCTACCCAATGGCCAAGGGTTTCTTTATAAAAAAAAATTGATACAGCTATGGATTGAAAGATTATTCTGTGTGACCAATTTTCTAGTTGGGAGGACCAATTCCCTTTGATGGTTAAACCCTAGCATCTGGACTTTAAACCTACCTCTGAGACTTTCAGTAAGACGCCTTTGTGGGTGAGACTCCCCAATCTCCCACTTCATCTTTGGCTAAATTCGGTCTTGGAGGCAGTGGGTGAGGTTCTCAAAGACTTTTTGAAGGTGGATTCAGATTCGTCTGACCTTCTTCACTCTACCTATGCTCATATCCTAGTGGATATGGCTACCTCTAAGGGGATTCTTGCGAAGGTCAAGATTTTTTCTCCCAAGGGTAGTTGGGTTCTGCCTTTGGACTATGAAGGAGTTCCTTTTAGATGCAAAAGGTGTTTTAATACAGGGCATATTACAAAAAAGTGTGATTTTGGAAATGGAAAATCGAAGAAGCCCTCTTCGTGGTGGAACAATGCCTCCTCCCAACATTACACGGTTCTCAAGCGCTCTTCTCAGATCGATGAGCAGGGTGCTACTGTTACTGGGACCCAATTTTTGGATGTTGATGTAGTTCCCCAGCTAGCTTCTGAAGTTCCTGTTGGTTCTACTCCTGTTGCTCTTGTTGGTTCTTCTTTTGTGGGTCCCTCGTTGGACGGTGCCAATGCTTCTACTAGGGGGCAGTTTTTGTTGGCTCTGTTGGTTCGGCTGATATTTCTTCTTTGACTGATGTTGGTTCTGGGCGTGTCCTAGATTCTAGTGGTTGTTCTCCTATTGTTATTGATGGAACTGCTTTGGCTGGTCACTGCCATAGTCTTTGCTAGTGTGGCAGTTGTTGCTGGATTTAGAGGCCCTGTTGTCACTTCCTCTTTGTCTGATTATGGGTGTGTCTTGGACTCTAGAGTTTTTTTGGTTGAGCTTGTGTAGTGTGTTGGTCCTATTTTGGGTGTTGGGAGCTCAGTCTTGGCTTCCTTATGCTGGCAAGATGTGGCTACAAAGGTGGAAGAAGGATGGATAACGATAAAAGGTAAATTATCAAAATGATCCTCACCTTCTTTTGACATGACTCTTAGGTCCCATAAGAAGGGGACTAAAGGTAAAACTTAAAGATTGGTTTTGGTTCTAGGTTGTTGAGCTTATTTTATTATTCTCTGGAAGCATTCTAATGTGTGTATTTTGGGTAGACTGGCTTTTCTTCTTGTTGGTCAGTTGTGTATAGGGCACTTAATGCTAAATTTGAAGTCGTATCCTTGTTCAACATTTCGAGGTTCCTTCAAAACTAATTTTTATATTAATAAAAAATAGTCATGATTTTTCCATTGTGAGGAAATTTCAAACACTTATGAATAGGAGAGGCCACAACTTTCATGGAGGTAAGCCAAGAAAGACCAAGTTTGACTTGAAATTGATCAGAATTTGGGATCATAGTAAAGGTAACATCTAAATTTTTACCACCATCTTCAATAGGACCTGAAATGGAGCCATGTGAAGGATAAAGGAAACCATTGGAAGTTTGGATCATAACATCAGATTTATCATAAAAATCACATTGCAATAGTCTATTGAAAAGATGTTCTTTAGTTATCCCATTCACCATGCATGTAGAATTAGTTAGGACACCACCAGAATGAAGGTTATTAACCTTTTTAACAATATAAAGAGGACCATCGGGTGCTTTAATCATCTTAGTAGGGTCAAAGGTAATGAAAAGTTCAAGTTTGGGTATAGGTTTAGGTTTGGTTTGATCAATGAGGTTAACGACATTATTGGCTTCATTACATTTATCATCATAGTCAACAACATGATTGGAAGAAGGAAAAGGTTGGGTAGACGCAATGGTATTGGTTGAATGAGATGGCAAAGCATTGGTATAGATTTACAAGCTTTGGTTAGGAGTTTCTACATATTTATTTCACTGATCATTAACACCCTCAATAGATATAGCATTATAATCAACGAGGTCTTGAATAATAGATTTCAAATAGAAACACTTTTCAGTATCATGATCGAGTTGATGATGGTATTGACAAAAAGCTTTATGATCAAAGTGTTTGGGTAAAGGTTTGGATGTGTCAATTGGCTTAACAGGAGGAAGAGTTAACAATTTAGCATTAATCAAATTCAACATCACATTATGCAAAGTTTTAGAAAGCCGAGTAAAATTATGTGCAGGCCTAAATATAGATGACAAAGGAGACACACCTTTGAATGTTGTTGCCACTTGTTCATCAACATTGTTGGTTGAATTATTGATCTTAACAAAGTTATTTGGTTTCTAAAACTTGTGAAAAAATTTGGATGCAACATCACTCTTAGCAACTAGAGCCATTGGAGTATTGTTCTTAAACTGACTCACTTGAAGTTGGTAATTATGAAGCACTACACATAGTTGAGAGGAAATTTTAGAAAGCAAAATCTTATCTCTAACGTATTTTTATAAATTAGCAATGAAAATATGTTGCACATTAATATTAGACACATGATAAGAAATATGAGCATGCAAATGCTTAAATCTACCAATGAAATCAATTACTTTTTCTCTAACACCTTATTTACAATACATTAAATTAGTTAAAGAAATCTTAGGACCAAAGTTATTTTGAAATTGTTGGATGAAAGCATTAGCAAGATTTTGGAAAGAATCAATAGAGTAAGGAGGCAAACAAAAATATCATTACAAGGCTTTGTCTCGAAAGGTTCTAGTAAATACTTTAGCCATGAATCTATGATCATGAGAGAAATCACTACACAATGTTTGAAAGGTTTCAACATGAGTCAAAGGATCACCTTTACCATTACAAGTCTCAATATGAGGGATCTCCATGTATCGTGGAATAATGACACGGATGATATCCAAAGACAAAGGACTAGCAATATCACAAGTAGGAATGTTGAACTTGGATTGAGTCATTGAAGAAATTTGTTGTTGCAAGGAAGACACAGTTTGAGCCCAACTATTAATGGTAGAAAGAATGGCAGGAGGAGATATGTTTGAAACATTTGGAGCATTGTGAGGAATGGATGGAATGGTTGAATGTGAAAAGGGCACACTATTGTAAGTGGGCATTGATAAAGATAAAGAAACACATGGCACACTTGAAGGGATAGTAGAAACAATAGGGCTAGGAATGCTAACATGTGTAGGATTGAGGTTTTGAATAAAAAAGTTTATGATAGGTGGAGCATAGGTGGACACACTAGGAATTGAGGTAGAAATAGGCATAGACATCTCAACACTAGTGGTAGGTGGAATGAGACTTAGTTCTTGAGCACAATCTCTAATTGTCTTGACATTGTTATCAATGAGATGAGAGATACTACACATGATGTTAACACCATGTTCTTCATTATGAATTAACTTCCTTAAGCCCTCTACAACAAAAATGACTTCGAGATTAGAGTTTTCTTGTCCTAACCATTGTTCAAATTTCTCAAAGTCATTGGAAAGTTTTTGGATTTGCATGGGATGGACTCTTAACATCTTATCTTCATCATGAGAAGAATGGGAATATTTTTTCTCCATGATAGGATTGATATCACTAGTATGTATATTGGTCTCATCAAGATTCCTAGGACAAAGAGAAGGCTCGAAATTAAAAGAACCCGTGACTCTATGACTTCTCCTAACCAGAATGTTACAAGGACTCAAAGTAATAACACTCATGCACAAGGGAGTGAAACAAAAGATAGAGATCTAATGCAATTGTAAGATTTGAAAGAGATATGAATTAACAATATTTTTATGAAAAGAAGATCTAACTATAAAATTTAAAGATTTAATGTAAAGCATACCAAGTAGATCTAGATCTAATTATGAGAATGGGAAATGTGTAATGCATACACCAAATCAGATTTGCAATGTAATAGGCCAGGTTCACCAAAATGTATAATGGGAAATGGGGAGAGCAATACAATAGGTAATGTGGTAAATGAATCACTTCCCCATTTCATTAATTGTAGATTAAGAAGGAAGGATGCCCATAGTAGGCTAAAAGATTCATCCTTCACTAAGTAATGTAATGAATAAAATAAAAATGAAAAAGTGATGTAATAGATCTATTAGAAAAGACACTAAAAAGATGTTGAAAACATACTACAACAAACACATAATGAGTTGAAACTGATGGAAATTAGAAGATGAAACAGACCTGTGACAAAAATTTGAGCTGAAATTGGCTAGGACACATTGAGTTTAGCGACGTATCCCTAGGACAAGTCAAGTTTGGCAATGTGTCCCTGATGTTTCTGGCTAAAACTTTCACAGAACCTATGACTGTACTTGTTTTGTCTAGTTCTGATCTGATGACTCTGTATCTTGGTCTTGCTCATAGAAAAATGGGAAAAAGGTTGTGGAAAGGGTTTTGCCTTGATCAAACCCATGTTTAGTAATCAACCTTAGAAATGAAATAAATTGCATAAATGAATGAATGTAAAAAGGCAAATTTATTATTTACCTTGTATAAACCCTCATGACAGATGTAGAAATCGCTCAAATCCATGAAGATGCTTGAATGTGCTTAAAATTCAAAGAGTTGACCTTGGAATGAGATGAAGTATCAAGGATTCCTTCACAAATGCATAGGTCTATGATTTCCACTCATAGGTCTTGAATGTAGATATGCTTGATAACACTTGCAAAGAGGAGAGAGAAGATGGATTAATGAATTGATCTCCTTGCTTGATTTGAGAATTCCTTGACTTGGCCGTCATGGGAGATAAAGTAGCATCAAATGGAGAAGATTTCCTTGGATTTAAATGATCTTGAAGATTTGGAGACTTGGAGATCTTGATCTTGGATGTTTGCCTTCAAATCTTGAATCTAATTGCTCTTGTGTGCTTGAGATCTTGATAGCTTGGTTGTAAAAAATGCTTGCATATAGTTGGTGGATACAAAATGAGGAGTGATAAGGGGTTCTTATACTAACTCCATCATTTTTGGATTCAAATTTGATTCAGGCTAACCACAAATGAAAATCTTGAAATAGAACCCCAACATCGGGCCTCGGTAAAAGTTTGGGCCCCAAAACCTAGGGATTGGTCACCATTAGCGACGTGTCCTGGGGACAAGTCACCATTGGCGATGTGTCCTAGGTAGAATGGGCTCAAATTTTAGGGAGAATAAGAGCGGGAGGAGAAAATATAGCTTGCCAGGGTCAAGCATAATGAGTATTCAGACCTCAAAATTGCCAAAATGGGTGCCTAATAGATCCTAAAGCATCCAATTATGGGTGGTAAATTTTTAGGACTATACAGTTACATCAAAATATGGCACATGTATGATATATATAAATAAAAATGAACAACTTAGGCACATAATGGAATAAAAAGAAAAGAAGTCACCAAAATGTTGATTAAATCTATGGGATATTTCACAGGAAGGGTTTATTCAAAACCTCCACATAAGAAAGGTAGAGAGATACATTAGATGTGGTTATTTAGGGACTTATGTTAATGAAACCCCCATTTTTGTGTTTCCACCTCCATAGATAACAAAGGAGAATACACATAAAAATCACAAAAGGTGAATGTATGTGGTATTAAAAGAGACCTATCTAACAAGGGCATTAGGCTACCAAAATCTAGACAACACAACATTCCAAAGATAAACTTAAAGTTGCATTTTCTAGACTGCTAGCACACCACATAGACATGAGAGAGAGAGAGAGAGAGAGAGGGGGGGGGGGGGGGTTCATTGACCCTTTTCAAATTAGAAGTTTTTGAGCCATAATAGAAGGTCAAAATTCACTTGTGATGCTTGACCTAGCTAGCAAGGGCATTAGAGTAGAAAAATATAGAGAACATAATGTCCAAAGATCAACTAAAACTTGCATTTTTTGGAATGCTAGTACACGACTTAAACCTCCACATATAGAAATATTGTCCAAGGAAAAATGGACTCAAAGATCAAGGAATGGTCCAATTTTGCTGAAGAAAAGAGTTTTTAGAATAATCATAGTAAAATTGCAATAATGTGTTTTCTTAGGCTAAATGAAGGCCTGTGTAATGTGAAACTGCATGTGTATGAAATTTGTGATATTACATTTTGCCCCCACTTTATCAAGCATATATAATCTATGAAATATGTTAGTTAATGTTCAATAATATAAGGTTGGAAGGGTTTTACCTAGGATGTGTAGATGATTTAGAGCCTTTTATCCGTGTGAACATATAAAATAATTGTCAATATGTTTTCTTCCCTATATCCAAGTACCTACAAGAGTATTCTAGGTCCTCCAATGGAGAACAGACATAAACATGCAACTACAAGGGAAAATAAACAATCATAAAAATACTAAAATAAAATAATGTTATTTCAAGAGAAAGAAATGAGTATGCCCTCTTTTTTATTTAAACAGAGTTGAAAATGCCATACTAGAAATTGTTAATAGTAGGGTCAGTAATTAGAACAAATGACACAACACAATTACTAGGTCAAATAACCTAATGATGAAGAGAAAGTTTGGACTACAAATCCCCACTATTAATGGGGTTGGTGGAGTTGAACTTTGATGGATCATCAAAAGGTGGCCTTGGCATTTAGGAGTCGGATGTATAATAGAGGATTGAAATTTGGTCAATTCATTTGCAAAGTATCTTGTAAGGTTCCCAGGAGAATAATAAATCTAAACTACAGGTCATCATTCTCAAACTGAGATTGTGTCTAAAATTGAAAGTCATAAAGATGGAAATTAAGGGTGACTAAACTTAAGTCATAAATGCTATCGGAAAAGAAATGTTACAAGGTTAGAAACTAAAGTCCTTTTTTTATTATTTTGCATTAGAATTGATTTCCAAGCTAATTACCTTCACAACTAATCATATAGACCATAATGTTAATAAGCTCACTATCTAAACTAGTAGTTGACAATGTTGATTCATTTTGGAGCCCAAGTGATATGGGAAAGTGGAGGGATGGTACTTATGAATTATAATGAGACACATGGCTATTTGAGCTTGGAATCGATTAGTGAACAATGGGATCCATTCAGTGGAGAGCAATGGGTGGTGAGTTATTTACATCATGCCACATCAAATGGCATTTGTGACATGCTAGTAAGATACAAAGGACTACAAAGTAAAAGAAAATCAAATTTCCCTATGGCTTGAGTGAGATATAGGGGAAGAGCACCAATTACCATCCATGTTCCAATAACTGCACACTCCGCATGAACTTGACCCCCCAATTATTAACTTTAAAAAAACCCAAAAATATGATAACTAAAAGTCCAATAGTAAATTTATCATGCATCAATAGTTGCCCACTTGTGCCCCCAATAATGGATATTTTTGAATGACTACTAGGACATTTTTGAAAAACTAATGGGATATGTGTGCATAAGTATTGGCAACTTTTTAGGTGGTTGTATTGCACAGTTATTGGGGCATCTTTAGGTAATTATTGAGCAACACTTTCAAATGACCACTTTTTGACCCTTGCACACATTTTTCAAAAAGTAAATTAGGCATTTTATTTGTCATTAAGGACCCATTTGAGTCAAATCATTATCATTTGATCTGTATATGGTCTACAAGATTGTAGTCTATAGAAACATAATTTCTTTATGCATTTTAGTAGCCAATATGTCAATTTTGGGATCATTTTCAATGATGCTTTATAATTACTCAAATTTTGTATTCTCCACTTGAAGCTAAAAGGCTCTCCTCTCGTACCTACATTAATGACTCTGTAGTAGGTCTTTTTCAGAGATTCTCATGGTCCTCATTGTCTTGTTGCCCCTATTTGTGATACATATGCCACCTTTTGTCTATCCTCATGAATGTTGTAGTTGGTGCATGGACTTTTCAATGGCCATAACTTCTTAGAGTTGTGTTTAAGAGCATCAAGTTCACCAAAATGTAATCAGTGGCATTTCTCATGGTTTTCAAGGGTGAAATACAAAGATACTTACAAATCTTCATGAAATCTTAATGGTCTCTATGAAAAGATTTGTGCTCAAGTTTATGTTTTGATTGCAAACTTCGACTGAATGTCAAGTCTCCTTTCATGTCAGTGCATTTCTAGTATGTTGTTGCTTATTTTCTCCCTCTAAGTAGTTCTTTGTGTGCTTTGTGTAGTCTCAGGTGTTGAGGATTGGAGGAAGATCCCCTTCATGTTTTGGTCATCTACAGACTATTTTTCTCATGTGACCAACTTAATCTAGCTATAGTGTTATTACTTTATGTATTACTTGTATTAGCTCCTTATCTTAATATATTTTAAAGCCTTGTGTGTTTTATCCAAAAATAAAAAAAGGTATCCCATAGTGTGCATTGTTACCGTCCAAAAGTCAAAATAATAGTTATAAGCAATTAAATTGCTTACAAAGATAACAAAAAAAAGATCATCAATATTGGCCACTTGTTGTTTAGGATCTGTAAGTGCACAAAATTAACTATAATGACTATTGTTACGCTTTCCTTAATATTAAATAAATAAATTTTGGTTCACTCGACCATTATTTTCACATTCAGCTAGGTCGGATTATGTTAATTGGCTCAAATACAAGTTATACATTATAAAATGGGCATTGGCTAAATTACTCCCAAGCTTTGCCGAGGCATCTCACCTTCACAATAATGGACACCCCCTATACTATTGGTGTGCTCTCAAAAGTAAATTGTCTTGCTTAGTGAGATTTCTCATCATATGTTGAAAATGGTTTTTATATCTCACCATTGACTCATATTGATGGTGTCGAAGTGGGTACTAGGAGAAGATTCCATGGTTGTTGATAATCGCCACTAAGTAAAAGCTAACATATTATGTTCACTCATGCCATCTATGTTGGGTTTAAAGGGATCTGAAAGAATAGTTTTTGCTCTCATTCCTACACTTATAAGGAAGCATTTTTGAGAAATCTAGAAGAGGTTTAATAGGCAATGAGACTAGACATTAATATTTCTATTATTACATTTTCAAATAATACAATAAAAAAGTCTAAGGAGTTGAGCTTCATTGGTTAAAAGCATTGGGTTTTCATTGTGGAGACTCAAGCTCAAATCTCCATAAGGACATCTTATTGTGACTCTTGGTCTCCTTAATTGAACCCAAAGACAAAATTGCTTTAATTTATTATGTCAAAAATAATTTAAAAATTTATTTTTCACTTTTTTCATAATAAATATTCTTGAAAAGGGCCTCATTTCATCATCAAAAAACTAACTTCAATTATAGATTATTTAATTAATCAATATTAATACAAAATTATAATATTCTAAAAGATATCTCTCATATATATATATATATATATATATATATATAATAAGACTATCAACTCTTAAAATTATGCTCCTATAAATTTATATGACCACCTGATTATTAAAACAAACTTTTAAATTTAACCTAAGATATAAAATCAAATTTTAAACAAAACGAATACTTATCAGAACATTTTCTAAAATAGTTATACAAAGTCCAATTGTTATCCACCCATTTTAAAAAACAAATTATTGGCTGTTTGATACATTTAAACATATTTGAGAGTTGAATCATTTTATCAAATGACCGAAGTCTAATATCAGGCCCAGAAAAAGAACACAAGTCTAATATAATATATTTAAAATATATGCAAATTGCATATATTTTAATAGTTTGAAAATAACCCATGTAAATTTTTGTATAAGGTCAGGACCTATGGTCCCGGGCAAGGCTGGAGGTTTTCTCAACCCTGCTCTTTCCTACCAGCACCTGCAGTGAGCGGGGTCACATTGTAATATAATTATTTATATTAATAAAAATGTCTAGTGCTTCGGCCTTTTACCGATCAAAAAATAAAAATAAAAATAGTTTGAAAATAACAATTCCTTAGCCGACCCGTCAACTGCGAATGTTCCCCCTGCCCCTGCCCCTGCCCCTCCGTTGACTAAAATTTGTATGTTCTTCATTTAAATAATTATGTAGGTAGCGTGTTAAAATTGAATAAATAATCTCCTCATTCCTCTAGTTAAATGTCTACTAGGTGGCATATACAAGAATATTATGCTATTTGTTTCTGATTGTCATTATGCTATATGTTTCTCAATTTAATTAGGTAAGATTTATTAAAATTTTAAAAATCTCACACAATCAAATTTATAAATAAATTATTATTATCATTATGCTATATGTTTCTCAATTTGATTGAGTAAGATTTATTAATATTTTAAAAATCTTACACAATCAAATTTATAAACAAATTATTATTGTCATTATGCTATATGTTTCTCAATTTGATTGAGTAAGATTTATTAATATTTTAAAAATCTTACACAATCAAATTTATAAACAAATTATTAGTATAAATATTAAATATGTTTATCAAAACAAATAATAAGTGATATCAATTGACACTGTTTTATTTACCTCAAAATTATTTTATTTTACTTTCATTATATTTATTACATATATACAAAGACATTTCAATTTCACTTTAAATTATATTTATTACATATATACAAAGACATTTCAGTTTCATTGTATTTACATTTTTTTCCTATTTTCTAAAATTCAATTATTTACAACTAATTTTTTTACATTTAATTTTAAACTTTCTATGATTATTTAAAAATGATAAAAAATAAAAATTATAAAATATATATTTTAATTGAATTAACCATTCTTAATATCATCTAATAGTTTTTTTTTTTGTTGTTGCTAATAATGAAATGGTAAGTTGATTTTTAAAAATGTATTCATTTTCATTTTATATCTAATGGAACTTATTATTTTTTGGGTATCCTTGCGACCTAACCCAATGCCCAACCTACCTTGCTTTGGTTTTATTTAATGCCAAGTCGGAGGCGGGAGGGGGCAAGCTGAGGCGAGACTAATCCCACCAGCCGCGCAATAACCAGCATGGGACCCACCATGTGGGGCAAGGTAAACTGACTTGGTACTGGACAAGGCTTGAACCTGCATTGATCGGCTATCCAACAACCCAACGGGCCTACACCCTGGGGTCATAATTTTAATAATGCCAAATTTTTGTTTCTAAGTGGTGTTTGTTTTGAAAATGTTATATTGGTAATTAATACTAATATTTTGACATGTAAATTGTTGTCAATTTTAAATTAAAATAAGAAATTTTGTAAACACACTCCACTCTTGCTCCTGCTGCCATTGTAGAATGTCCCTAAGCAATACCAAGAATGTAATTAATTATTGAATAATATAAATAAACTAGTCACTAAAATGACTTCATTGATATAAATCTTAAATTCAAATTTTCAAACAATTAGTACTGGAAACTATAATTTTTCCAATAAAAAATGATAGAAAAGTAAACAATAATAGCAACCGTTCCAAATGAGCTATATTTTGTTTAGTTTTAAGTGCAAAACATTGTTTTTAACTAGCTAGTTTCAATCTTATATTCATTGTAAACTTTTAAATCTACTATGACATTTCATTCCTGGAGTTGCAGAATTCTAGATAACTCACAACAACTGAATGGCGTGTTATACAGAAATGAAAGGCGAATGTAAGAATCAAATCTTCAATTAGACTCAGTATCACAAATTAAAAATCAGACACAGATCTTGAGCACGTAGTAGATAATACTAATTATACTTTTACCAGCTTTACTCATATTTCATGACTTCAATTCAAACCATGCCCACATCATTATTTGGTGGGCAAGAACTATATCAAATGGGATCAAAATTCTAAGACATACACACCATAATTTGTCTTGTTGGGGTGATATATCATAATATATTATGAGTACAAGTATTCCTCTGACACATTCACTCATTTGCTAAGCTAGCTGCTCATGCCTCGTAACCCTATATCAGTCTAATTCTATATGATGGCCGGTATATAATTCAACTCATTCCCCATCAAGTAGATGGACACTTCAAAAACATTTCAATGGCAGCAGGCTATTAAAATGGAAAGGACAGCTCCATTAAGGTTATATAGTCATGGTACTCTAATTTAACATATTAGAGATCCAAATACAATCGAACAAGCACCAAGGAAGTAAACGGCACCCGCAATCTCCACTCTCTTTTCTTTTTATTTAGAGTTCTCCCTTTCCCTAGCAACTCCCTATTCAACCTAACATTAGCTAACTTCCATGTACAGTATCCTAATTCCATTTCAACATTATCTAGTACAAAAATGCCATCATGTTCTTCGCTTCCATCATCTTCTATGGCAGCCTCCATCAAGTATATATTCTGTTCTTGGCTTCCGTCGTCAGATACGGTAGTCCCCGTCTTATATTTAACATACATAGGCAAATCTTTGAAACGTAACAAGTCTTTAGGCACTCTAACAACCCTTTCTGCACCTGGAGTTGAAACCTGAGAGAAAAATGAACCAGTCAAACTTGGCCTATTATAAAAGTAGGCTTTTTTAAGAAAGCTTTTCATTGATGAAATTCAAATCTTACACATTTGTCTTTTATTGATGAAATTCAAATTAAATCTGTAAACTTTCCATTGTTCTGATACAACCTTTGAACCCAATTAATTTACTAAGAACCTTGATATCATAGTTCACCGACTCGGACTCAGAGAGCACTCAGCAAGCCCAAAGTTTTAAAATTCGCAAAAACTCGGGAAAAACTCAACAAAGGGAAAAACTAGGCAACTTAGAATGTACTAAGAATTAGTATCTCTTAAAGAAGCTTTTTTTTTGGTAAAATTCAATTACAAAATGTATTAAATTAAAAATTGACATCTTAGAAGAGAAAATGCAAGGTTTAATAGCAAAAACAGCATGTGAAAAACAGATTTCAACCAGTGTTTTACCTATGTTCACATTTGTACCCATGTCATTTTTGCATCTATAAAAACACTAGTTAAACTTCTGAAAACTCGTCCAGTGAAAAAAACAGAGTACTTGCCAACTCGGAGAGTACTCGTAGAGTTTGCAAACTATGCTTGTTATAATAAGTCTAGTCTCTCAGGCATCTTTGGGACAGAATATCTAAAAGCTCAAAAGAATGTAGCATACTGCCATACATCATTATCATAACATTCAGAATTCCAAACTCGAAATAGTAATGAAAGCACATCTAAGAAATTTACTAGTAAGAAAATGAATGGCCATACAAGGGAGGAGTTTTTAGTTTTAAAATCTACTTAGTGACCAAAGCTATAGATATGGCTAAGCCAAATAGGAAGGGCTATATATCAAAGCAAACTAATGATCTAAAAGATGCAGTCAATAAATAAGAAACAAATACATCATACATATAAAATGTATATTTACAAACTTCTCAAAATGAACTTTAAATAAATCCTGAGAGATTGTACATACAGAAGATACTCAGCAGACATAAATTATAATTTCGTTCCAAATTTCTGACACATGCAGTACCTGTTTCTAGATTTTGGTACAGTGACACACACATATGCATCTATTTGCATTTGCCAGTGATCCAAAAAGGATCGAGGTGAATTACAGAACAAGAAAACTTGTCTTTTTACAAAATTTGGAGATGTGCAAGTACCTGATATTTTATGATAACAGATTTGTAACAAACTGAGAGTATCCAGAGAATGCAAGATCACCAAGGCATTTGTCAGTCTACCATGCTGTTTGCCTATCTATTGCAGCAAATCGACCCCTATATGAACCACATTTGAATCCACTCCATACTCAATTCCAGTACAATATGTACCTAGAAACAGCCAATTTTCAGGCCAATTTGGTAACTTAGTAATATATTACCGATTTGTAATCCCCAAAGCTTACTCTTGTAGGCAATCACATAACAACATGTCACCAGGAAAGTCCAATATAGAGACAAGGAGCACATCAGCATCTGCATCCCCATACCCACATCTCCTAGTGAAAAATATTAATTATAATATAGTTGCACCCTTATCAATTTCCTAGCATATAGTGATTTGAGTGGCATTCTTGTACCAGTACTCACACCCTCAAATCTCCAAGGGAAGTGTCGAAGTTAGGGGTGTTCCTTCCCTTTGCAATAAAGTTCTATTGCATGCAGATTGAGGAGACCCCATCTTGTTTTGCAACATGAAGACCTAGGGCAAAAGTTGCAAAAAACTCAAGAAACTTGCCAGTCAGATATGAGGCCGAGTGACTCACCCAATACTTTCCATGATTTATTGTAAAAATATGAGGCATTTTTTCCTCAAACTCACCAAAAAAAACTTGTGGCAATTTCCTCATAACTCACCAAAACCCTGTGATTTTTCCATAAAAACTTGCCCAAATGAATATAAAGCTTTTTTTAACCTAATGTAAAAAAAATTAAGTCGATTTTCATTTTCACATTTTGTGGAATGGATGGTGTGGCAAGCATGGGATTGGCAACCAGTAACTCAATTTTGTTTCCTTTCGTTTTTGTAATTTTTGCTTTCATTTCTATCATTCCCTTGTTTGCAAATTGATTGAGGGAATCTCCCTATTGTTAATGTTTCGAACCAGAATAGCATAACATGCAATAACTAGAAACTCAGAAAAGCATAAGAACGGATGACACAAATATTTATCCTGGGAAAACCCTCCTACTCGAGGGAAAAACCCAGCCACACCCGAAAAATTGATCCCTTTTATTGAGTTCTCAAATCAAATACAATGTTTTCTTGCTTATGATTGAAGACAGTGACTGTCAATCAATAAGACTTATTTCTCTTTGAATATAAGAGTTTACTTGAAAATGAACCATCAAACATGAGTATATTGCAGACACTCATATACTCACATTAATATAAGAATTTGATCTTACACAGATCAATTATACAAAACACAGTATATATCAGCTTAGTAAGCACCCTGCTGTAGCTAAATCCTCTGTAAAACTTCTACTAGCAAAACATTACACTCAGCACCTACACACACAGGCAGCTCTCACTACTCACAAACACAAGCAGCTCCCAATAAGCACACACACATGTAGCTCTTGAACATATGTGACAAAAGCCAAAAAGCACCCCAAAACGCTATTAGCGTTTGATCTATATATTGAATGAAAAACGTAACACCACTACCAAAGCTGAAGAGTCTTCATAGAAGATCAATTGTCGGCAGTTATAAAACTCAAACGGCATCTTCATCACATGAGCCGATGACTTCAATACATGAACCAACGACACTTCCCAAATATGAACCGATGAGATAATGTAAATCGACAGCATGACCATGCTGCCAAGTCATCATATGATGCTCGACATTACACGCACTATGCCAACTCACGTTATTTACAATTCTTTTCAAAGTACTTTGATCATGATGAAAGATAAGAGACAGAAGCTATAGCTTGAGACAAACAGGGACTTGGACGGAATCAAGACTTCGAAGATAAAGTCATACTTGCAAAATAAACAGCTCCCAAACAAAGTAGAGAAACAGGAACAAAGAAGAGCACCCATGTACAATGAACAAACAAGATAAAGATAATCACTATCCATTACTACAGATGAGTTTCGCAGAAAAACCACAGCAGATTACCACAGATATAATGATCTCTCACGCAGCTACTATAACTTTAACACCTATAGGCTTGAAATTTCATAGTTTAAAGTTAAACTTTAAAATTTAAATAAAATTTAATGTTAAACAGCCAGCCAAGACAAGAGACTATTGGATTACGAAGACAGGGGGGGTGAATCAGTAATCCCTGATCCCAAATAGCTAAAATACTTTTCTATGATTAACTCAGTAGCAGCTCGGTAACATCACAGTTCACTAATTACCAATAACAGTAAATAAACTATAACAATCAATAAATCATTCATACAAAACATTCATCACATATAACACCAATATTTAACGTGGAAACCCAGCTTTGGGAAAAACCACTATGGGAATTATCACCCACTAAGAAAATACTCTTCTAAAGTACGCTTGGTTAAGAGCCAATCTGATTAAAGATTACAATACACACTGTTAGGTGTGACCCGGTCAAGGGATTTACCTCAGATCTATTAGGATCTTCACCCTGTTAGGAGTGGCCTTGTTAGAGGGCTTAAAACACTCTTTGGAATGTTTACCTTTTTCAAGGATTTTACAATAATACTGTTAAGTCCACTCTATTAAGAGATTTTCTCTGTTACAAATGCTAATAAGCAACAGTAATAAAATTGACCTGTAAATTTGCAACTATCTTTGCATATCAGATCCTTGTTTGCTCTTCAATCTTCACTTCAATTTTTCATTATCCACTGGCATCAACACTTCATCAAATCTCTGTCTTCCCACTCAAAATCTCTCTGTTCCTCTTTCACTGCAATAGTCAATAACCCTTCAACTATTCAATTTGTCAGCCATTTGTCCATATAAGATCATCCTTTATATAGACAATTTTTGCCTCTGAATCTCATCTATTACATTTTCCTTTATTCAATCTTGACCGTTCAATTCATTATATCTTGAATTCGGATCTCAGTAACACGTTTCCTTTTCACCTAGGAACTTGAACTTTTGTAGAAACTTGTTCCTTCCTTTTTGCTGCTTAGATCTTGTCATAGATCTTCTCTTTGAATTTTTATAACCGTAGATCTTTGTAACTAACTTTCCTCATAATCATGATCATCCAGCTCATCATAGCTAATTATTAAATGTCGATTCAATTCTTATTTAATATATTTTCCTCGCTCAGTGTTCTTTCTTTGAATTTTGGTTAACTTCGCTCGGTGCCTAAACCTTTCTTTGTTGTTCGGTGTCTTGAGGTCCTTTCCCTTTACCGAGTGACTTTTCCTTTTATCTTTACCTTACCAAGTGACTTTACCTGCTCGGTAGCCAAAACACTTTTCCATACCGACTTGTCAAATCATCATTACCATGCTTTACCAACTTAACATAATCATATGTTAGGTAAAAAACAATTATATCAACATTCTCTTAACATTGTCCAATATGTATCAGTTGCCCATTTATGTTCTTCACCTTCATAACATCTCATTTCTTCTTCTCCTTAACTCATTCATCTTATATCATTACCGAATGATATGGCAAGATAATATAAACCAGAAATCAATTGTTTGACATCAATGACAAGACAATAACTGATATAACCTTTCTACTATCATCATGTAGTCCTCTTATCTTGGTCGGTCTTCATCATCAGCTCCATCAGATAAACAATCTTCAACATTACTATTAGTTATAGTAACAGAGACCATAATGGATAAACCCTTTTCTCTACTACGAGTGTTGATAGATTGATATATGCCAAAAGGTTTAATGACCTTTCACAGGTTAACATCCTTTTTTCCTCTCTATGCTGAACTCTAAAAATGCTGATTCAAAGATTAATAAACAGTCACATGTGGAATCAAAATATAAATTCGAAAATCTAAAAAACTTTTGTAGTTATTTCTTTAGTTTTACTCTACAGACATGCTTTGGCCTATTAGACTTATTTTTCTCGAGTTAGGAACTTGAATAATGGCAAAACAATTTCCTCAGTAGGAATCCATATTAAGAATATGATGTTTGTCTCTTTTTGCACAAGTGACAATACATCCAAGTACTCGATCAGGTCACCCATTAAAGAGTCTATTTTTGGTGTGGAGCCAAAATCTCCAAACATTTTTCTTCAAATCAAAACTATTATAATATTTTGAAATTTGCATACCACACAACAAATTTACAAAACAAAAGCTGGAATTACCTTGCAACTATTTAGCACCTTGGCAATCCCAAATGGAACTAGTCACATGAATAGGGGGTTTTTATTCTTGAATTCAGTTTGCCAAAAATAATTGTCCTCAGACAGAAAGACAAACGCACAAGGGTTGGAATTCATAAATCCCTAACCTCCTCCTATGCTCAACTCCTCCTTAATTAGGCAGAGGAGGGTATTGTAATTAACTATTATATTTTTTCCCCTTTTCCCTCCAAAATTTTATTTTAAAAAGTGTTTAGAAAGTCCTTTTAATTAAATGCTACTTTTGAACCCTAATGCAGGGGGCACTTTAATAACCTTATTTTTAATAATAAAACATAAGTTGGCTTTTTATGAATATAACAAAGTTATTTTTAGGACACTTAATCTAAATAATTAAATTATTTCCCTTATATCACCACAATAGCCTACAAGAAATAAAATAATAGGCTAAGGTTCTCTAAATGACTTATGCTTGGAAAAGGTACATGACAAGGGTGGCAGTCCTAACGCTTTCTACATATTTTTTGTTTGCAAACAATGTTGTTTGTCATACTATAATATATGCCCCCTTAATTGAAAGTTTAGCACTAATATGGTGAAATCATTTTACTAAATACATGTGAGCAATCAATGTCCATGAACCTATGGTTGAGTGGTAAGTAGATGTGTAATGACCCCTAATAGGGCCTTACTTAATTTTCTCTCAAAATTCCCAATTAGGATTTGGATTGCACTTCGGAATGTTAATTTGTAATGTTTCATACTAGGAGGATTCCGATTCCCAATAATTATCATACGTCATTATGCATTGAAGTCATATTATATTAAGAATAATCTCTAATTCATAATATATACTTAAGCTCTAATTCCTTATTTCACTCCTAATCACAGATCTTAAGAAAGATGGTAAATTTATTGTACTAGGACACTTGCACAGTCTACAAGTGGATTCCCTCAAGGCTCTACCTATCTTGGGATCTTTCCATCATGTGACCGATTTACCCGCCTCTTCCTACACACACTCCCTATCCTCTTAATTGTAATTAGTGAGTAAACAATGAATGGACTAAGTATTTTTTAATGACTCATAAAATATATATAATTTTGATTTACACTAATGTCGTCTTACATATATGTATATATATATATTTCTAATTTTATGTATACAATATAATTACGATTCTTTTCTCTATATATAATTCTGACTATACTGTTATTATCAAATATAAATACTATTCAAATAATTCTTCAATCTATTCGATGAAGACTCGGTATAACTTATATTTCTATCCATTTCCTTTCTCATCTCTTCCTTGAAGAGTATTGATTATAAATAATTATTCCTGGTTCTTCTTTCTTTTTTCTGTTTTTGTGTGATGCTTACATATATACACATATGGTTTCCACCGAATGGACGTGTCTCTCCCTTGTATAAGATCGCACCCATTCCAAGAATTAATACTAGGCTTTATTAATTATTCTTATTGTAAGCAACCTTTATTAATATGCGAATAGTGACTATTAACTACAATTAGTTTTCTTACTAGTGTCAAACCCTCATTATATCTTAATAGCAAGATTGATCCACGGTGGGTATGTCTGATAATAATCATGGTGAGTTCCGTAGATTATTAAAGTCGCAACATATCTTATACAATTTTTATAGGAACACTGGCCTCAATATATCCGCTGTTGTTCCTGCTTTATTTCTATCCTATGCATTGTAATACGTCAAAACTCAATCCATTATTATCTTACTTGGAATAACGAAACGCTGTTCTCATATAATAAATCCTAACCTTAGCTGGGCGACTTCATTATTATATGAGTCATTTCTTATTTTATATTAGCATCATACCCTATATCTTCAGCATTTGTTCGGTGCGAGATTAACATGGCCCCATGAGTATTCCTTACAAAAGTAATTACTCAAATATTTGTTCGATTGGTTACATGATACCTGGCCACAGCTGAAGCTTGAAGATTAAGGTTAGGTGATATCTTTATTATACCATTCAGCAATAATATATATTCTTTCATTATTATTGATTTTATTATTATAGATGACTTTGATTAATATATTCATCAATAGCATTATTCGTAAATTTATCACTAATATTTATAATATATTGACTAATATTTTTATTCATATAAATAATGTTTTAGAGACTTCTCAAAATTATATTATTTATAATTTACGATTAATAAATACTTATTTGTTCAATATATATTATTTATATATTTGATTAATTACTCAATTAATTATTTAATAATAAGATTGATGTTTGATCAATATATTCGTTTAATTAATTGATCTATTTATTTATTAAATACCTATTACATATAGGGGATATTACAAGGTGAAACCATGACAAGTCCCAAATTTGATCTTATGGGCATCTGACTCCCCGAAAAGAAAATGAATTTCTTAGTCAAAAATGTCCTAGAAGCTAACCGCTATTCAGTGAACAAAAGCTTCTTCAGCTGCGAGGTTTATTTTTTTAAATACCCAAATGAGGGTAGAAAAGACCCTCAGCCAATGGGGCACAAACAAGGGCCCATTCCCCAGGCAAATAATGCATGCACTTTATTGTCTTTGGGTTAACACTCATACTTGGAGCTTGCCTGGCTAGTCAGGAATTTGAACTTGGGTCAACATTGTGGTAAATGATCCATCTCTGAACTCAGCCTAGTCCACTTGACAGAAAAAGTTCATTTTTATTTGCAATAATTTTATAAAAAAATTTACAGCTTGTATCCCAACTTGATCACTTATTCTGTTTTCTAAGACTTCGAATTTATTTGCAAAAACATAATGGTTCCTATAGTGGAAAAAAATATTAAAAATATGTTTTTAAGTACCAAGTTTCATTCATAACAGAATACTCTTCATATATTAAGATCTCCTTTAAGTATGTTAATTTTAGGCAAAATTTAGAACTATAGAATGATATGTACAATATTAAGAATATGTTTTTTAAGTACCAAGTTTCATTCATAAGAGAATACTATTGATATATTAAGATCTCCTTTAAGTATGTTAATTTTAAGCAAAATTTAGAACTATAGAATGATATGCTGTACATGAATGGAAATTAATTGTAACAGTGATCAATTACCAGATTCAGTATCATGAAGTGAAATCAGCAACATAACTTCAGCCCTAGGATGGTAATTTGTCTATTTATCTCTGCTTTACTCTCATTTTTTGTGGCTCAAATTTGACAATGCAGCAAATTAATTTTTTGGTATGTAAGAACCGTAATAAACTGGCTAAAAGGCCTAACATACATGCATCAGTGCCCTATTAGACCAATTTCACTATTAACTTTTATAAGCTTGTCCATAGTATTCCTCTGACTTATTTAACTTGCATTACACCAACTACTAATGCCCCAAAACATTCTAATTGTACAGGTAAACATGTCAATGATTGATACATGTGTTCATAGGAAAACAGGCTATTAAAAGAGCAAAAGACACCTCCTTTTATGGTCAAACTACTCATGACAGCCAATTGATATGTCAGATGTCCAAATAAATTCGAACAAGCACCAAGGAAGTAAAAGGTATCTGTAATCTCCACTCCCTTTTATTTTTATTAAGAGATCTCCCTTTGCCTAGCAACTCCCTATTCAGCTAACATTAGCTAGTCTCCATGTACAGTAACCTGATTCGATTTCAACATTGTCAAGTAGGAAAACTCCATCATGCTGTCGTCTTCCATGTTCAGCTCCGGTAGTCTCTTCAACATATCTCACATACATAGGCAGGCCCTTGAAGCGTTCCAAGTCTTTAGGCACTCTCACAACCCTTTCTGCGCCAGCAGATGAAACCTGAATGAAAAAGGATGCAATCAAACTCGGCCTGTTGAACAAGCCGGCTTTTACAGAAAAAAAAATCCTTGGCAAATTTGTTTTATAACCTGTTTACCAATCACTTTGATGATTGTGCTTAGGGAGATCAGGATATAAGACCTGTACACTATTTACTATTCTAATTTAATAGCTAGCCCAGTTGGTTTATCACAAACTTTACAATAATGCTTTTTGAGGCTCTAGTCTCTCAATAGCTTCATACTATGAGATAAAATGCCTAAGCTAAGAAATCCTCACTGAATCCCAAATCCACATGTTAAGTGCTACTGTAAATTCATCCAAGGAAGATTCAAATAGGCAGAGAAGTAACCAACAAGGAAATCAACTCAAGTTTGTTGTGTTTCTTAACAAACCAGTTATCATGAGATGAGAACCATCAGTTTCTATTTTCTGTGAACAATGTCCTTTTATTGTTAGCTCTGAAGGGCTGCAGGTACAACTACTCTAATTTTCTTTGAAGTGAAATCAAAGTGCTGCAAGCATCTGCAAGAGAATGAATATTATAATTATCATTTCCAAATTTTCAACTTGTCTAAGGAAGTCTTATCAAGACTACATTTTACTAATATGGAGCATAAACTGATGTCATGATACTCCTGCATTTATAGAGATCCTTAATTTAAAGCCCAATAATAGTATATTGTCCACTCCTCAGCCCTAATTAGCAAATCAACCTTCGCACAAATTTTGGGAGGCAACTCTTTCAACTTTGTTATAAGAAATGAAGTTTAAATTACTCTTTGATACTATGTGAACTTTGTCATTTGAGTTTGAGAACCAGGTCTGGCCAAATTGAATGGGTGCACATAAAGAATCCCTCAACACATCAGCTCAAGTAGATTTGTTCTTACTTTTGATGATATTGTTTAAATGTCATTTTTTGTAGGACTCTTTCAGTTGTAGATAAAACATCTTGGTGAAAAAGATACCCTTACTTGGCCTTGTATTCCTTGTAGTTAGCAATAGATTCACTCTAAATGTTCTGTCATGTCCCCTCTTTAAGCAAGACCCATTTTTAATTGCTATTAGCTCTTTTGGTCCCTTGAGAGCTAGTTAGCTATTCAAGGGGGCGCTCTTGTGCACCTAATTTTGAATTTATGTTTGTGGTGTAGCCGACTCCTTTAATAGGTGTTATAGTTTCATATTTAAGAGAGCTTATTGGAAGGTCATTATCATCAATTCAGCAATTCATCTTCTTGTGTTTGTAATTCCTATTTGGAATTTGAATTGTAGAGCAGTTTCAGAGATGAGAGACCCTCCCTAGTTTGCTAATTTCTTCAATTAGGTGAAGTCACTCCGTGACCTAATTGGACTAATTGCAGTGATACCTTTCCTTTTGCAGATCAGAGGTTTATCAAATGAATGGCAGTGATACATCCCTTGAGCGATCAGATCTGAAGGTCTATCATAGCCATTGAATCTTTGGTCTAGGCAAATTCATACCTCCTTGTGCGAACTTGCAAAAGTATTACAAAACATCTATAATCAAGTATTGGCAAAGGTTCTATACACTATGACAACTTTCAATCTGATTGGATCTCCCTTCAAGCGGTTAGGCTTTTAAAGAAGGAACCTCGCTCTTTTACGGATTTCGCATAGACCCGTGCACAATCGGTCATAACTTTTAAACCCGACACTTTCTCGCCAATTGCTTCGGTGAGATTCTTCTAAATTTGTTTATCACCAACATATCCAAAATTCAGCAAAATCCAACGGTGTATTCGTGAGATATGGTCCTCGTACTGAGACTGTATTTTCTGAGACAGACACACATTCACCATCAACAAACTACTCTCTTACATTTGCAACTTGGCTCTGATACTTTGTTAAGGTTTTTAGGATCGTTGCAAATGTAATAGCACTGCCTTTATAATATGTGTTTTCCAAATGCAACAATCTCTTGCATTTATATTGAGAATGACTCAAGAAGAGACATGTCCCTTCATGGGACATGTCTATTCAGTATTATGTAATTAATATAATGACAATTATGATTATATGTATATATACATACATACATACATACATATATATATATAATATCTCTTGAGTATTTTATTAATTTCTCTAATATTTACATAATAACAATATATATATATATATATATACATCTCATATATACTAAATATATATATATATATATACATATCTTCACTAGTATTGACTCACAGTGTTTATCCGGCTGAAGCTACAAAACATCAATAACAACATTGTCCATTCTCAAAAACAACTGAAGAAATCATGTTAATAGATCTTCTCGATTTGACAAAACTATGAAAAAACTGTGTTTCGATCACCATCCTTCAGCCAATTCTCCCTAGATTTTTTCCACTAATGGACTTCCCTAGCTAGAATCTCTTCATACTGATTTTTTAAATCTTTCTCTGTGAGGAAGTCGACTTGATACATACCTTGTGAAAGAACTTTGTTGTACAAAGCTTCAAGTTGACCCTCCAATGTTCTTTTCTCAGCAAAGATATCTTTGAGATGTGTCTAATCCAAACCTTCTGACCGTTCTTAACAAATTGGAGTTTTTTAAAAAACTGAAACCTTTTGTTACCAAAACAAGGGGGGAGTGATTCCACCAGTTTGTCACCATCTCCTTGAAACCTTCCCGCAACCACATCTTTTCAAACTTGAAAGGGCATCTTAACGAGATTGCATCCTTATGCAGCAAAAGAGCCACCAGGAAGTGGTCTGACCTAGTGACGAGGAGGATTGATGCTTCAAAAATTAGAGGAAGAAAATTCCAGTCACCTGCCAAAAAGAAGCAATGCAATTTCTCCACAATGTTAGAAAAGCCTTGTCTTCTATTAGTCCACATGAATACCCTGTTCTTAGTCTTCACCCCCCACATCCTATTCCTTGTAACAAAGTTCTGAAAATCAGATTGTACATTGCTCATTAACCTCTTCCCTCCTCTTTTTATCAGCTAGATCAAGTGTGGCATTGAAGTCTCCCCCAAGGATGAAAATTCCCTTCTACATGTTGCTCATAATGTTTGAAATTGCTCTCTACATAGCCTTTTTTCCCATCTTAGTCAAGCCATAAACATTGAACAAAAGGATTGAGTTTTGCAAGTGTATCATCATGTTCACTCTTACTAACTGCCAATTCTTGGCCTGGGAAGTGCATTCAACCTTAACCGTTCTTGGATTCCACAAAACTCCCAAACCACCCAAAGCGCCATCTGAGTTAACAAAGGTTCCTAACTAGCAGTTCCTAATACCTAAACAAACTGTAGCATCCTCCTTGAGCTTGGTTTCTTGTAAACAAACAACATCTGGCTTTGTCTGATCAAAGCACTGTTTGATTAGGTGCCTATTGTCAGGGGCATTGCAGCCCCTGACATTCAACGTTAGCAACTTCATTGCTACCTAGGAGAGAACAAGTCTCTCCCAGATCTCAACTTACTCTAATCTTTTATATTACCAGCCAATTCCAAAAGCTCCAAGCTAGATCTTTTGCCTCTTGATCTTTTGCCTCCCATCTAGATTTTCAGAGATTTAGCCTTTGTCTAACTTATTGTTCTTTTTTCCATTATCCCTTCTCCATCAAAAATCCCAAGAGGATCCTCTTCACATTCTACACTAGACTATCCTCATCAACCTGCACATCATCTTGATTAGTTGCCTCCTCTCGAATTGGAGACATATGGATATATTTGAACACCATTTCGCTCGGGCCAGTCCCCAAATTCCCAATTTCACTAGTAGGATCCTATTGGAACTTTGAGCAGTGCTCTACTTTCTTCTCTGTTGTCTCTAAAGCTCGATTACCTCCCTCCTCTGAACCTTCAATACTCTCCACATTCTCCTTCCTGACTACTTCATGTCTACCTGGACTGCATTGTTCCACATTCTCCTCCTTTGTAGTTGCAGCATATTCAGCACAAAAATTTGAACCTGCTCATCACTTTCCTTAGTATCTGTTTCCTGGGTTTGGAGCAATAGGACTTGCCTAGGTTCCTCCACTGATGGAGTATCGGTGATTCCGCCATTTGAGATACCCTCCCCTCCAACAAATGTATCCATCCGAATCTGCTCTAGTTTTGTCTTTGTTTTTTCCATCCCACTTTTCTCCGCCAATCCACCCTCTTGGTTTAAGACTCCCTCGTTCGTTGTCTATGTTTCCGTCTTCACTACTAATGTAGCTTCCATTAAGTTTTGCTCTAAACCTTTATCCTTACTCTCCATGGAACATTCTTCAGTCGAATGGCCCTAGGAGTGGCATTTTTCTATTATTTATTCAACCTCAATCTCCTACCACCAAATCCCTTCACTTGTCCATATTTCCAATGTGTGCGGAAAAGGTGGGTGAGGCTTCTAGGAAATACAGATGCAAGCATACATACTAAAGTTTTTCTTCTCAATCAAAAATCTTCCCAACTTATTACCCAGAACTTTTAGGGTTTCTTCATTCCAGTACTCGTGGGGCAGATTATACAACCTTACCCAAACTGGGATTTCTTCTATCGAGACTTGCTTAGGGTTAAAGTTAGGGGTCCAATCTTTATTAAAAAACTCAATACCTCCCATCATAAAGGGCCCATTATACATTATCCATTGTTTCTCTC
This sequence comes from Chamaecyparis obtusa, assembly GCA_027943335.1. Classification (NCBI taxonomy): domain Eukaryota; kingdom Viridiplantae; phylum Streptophyta; class Pinopsida; order Cupressales; family Cupressaceae; genus Chamaecyparis; species Chamaecyparis obtusa. The sequence continues at coordinate 1,369,189 of BSBK01004968.1, read as the reverse complement.
TAGCATTCCCAGTAATGACAAGAAAAAACCCATTTGGGAGGGATTTCAGAGAAAAATGCTTACCCCAGTTTTCATCACACCATTTTCGAGTCAGAGGGTAGCTAGGCGAACCCCCTCCCCACTTCATGTAGAAGGCCCTTTATTTGAACAGGTTGATTGAGTCTCTCCAACCATCAGATTCAATGCGAACTGTAACAATCCAGTTACCGATTGTCTCTAGTCTTTCCTTCGTTGCCTGGGATGGCTGAAAAGGGTTCTTTGGCCTCCATTCCTTTCTCTCCAAATGCTTGAACCCATCCTTATTCCCCTAGAAAATCCTTGAGAAGCCCCATCGGTTTCGGTTTAAATGTCTCTTTATTCTTCAACGGTGGTTCCATTCGACCTCTGCTTTCCACAAATCTATGCGGAGCCTCCCAAGCCCGATCACAGAGGCACCATGCTAGGAGTGTCCCTCCTTGCAGCCACTGATTTCTGTTGAAAGCTCGTTCGCCATGAAACCCTACCTCTCTGCCTCGCTCCGCCATTATATAAAATTTAAGCTAGGGATGTACTCCCTAGGCGGAATGCATCATTATAGTAATGTTATATGCAATTGAATTACTTATTATTGAATCAATTATTAGAGATGAAAATTTAAGTCTGTTTTGTTGTTTAAATTGATTATATTCTAGGATCAATTATAGGTGTCTCAAAAATATATATGCACTTAAGAAATGTAATATGATAAAACTAGTTGTATTAAGGATGACATTTAAACCCTAAATCTATCATATAAAAGGACCAATCTTACCTTGTAATATGTTTAATTTATCTAGTCATATCTTAACTAAATATTTACCTATCCAATGGGTCTTATATCTGAATTTATACAAAATACTATATTATCATTGGAAAATAACAAATGCACAATAAAATTATATTAAAGGTATGATCCTCTTTATTATTCTTGTACCAAGAATATATTTAATCGATTTTTGTATCACTCGCTATGTTGTGATCCTATTAGTAGGAAATCTACTTGAAGTTGTGTCTTCAAAATATGGTACAAGTGTTAAATGGATGGAAATCTATTGAAGCTGGTTAAAAAAATAGCTACAAAAGAATAAATGTAGCTTAGGAGATTAATGAAAGAATTTCCTCTGGGTACTAGTAAAAATGCCACCTTATGATAAGCACGAGCTATTTACTCTTGCCAAAGACTATTGTTCAAACATGCAGAAATAATGACATTGAAGATTATGGGAACTTCATTCAAGGAAAAGGTTTTCCATCATGAAATTACTCTTGAATTCTATTAGAATAATCATCACATAGTAGGTATACTGTGATCAAGAAGAACAACGATGGAACCCTCGTAATCACAAAAGGAATTCTTTATGCAATGCAATACCAAATTCTGCAAATTCAGATATCGTCTGGCCTTAACAAGTTGCCTTGTGAGGGGGAGTGTGCATGGAAATGACACCTCCTAGTGGCTAACTCTATATGTAAGACCCAAGGGTACAAATAAGACCTACAAACATTTTACATGTTTTATTATATGTCTTTTGAACATAGCGTAATTCTTCTCTTTGTAATTCTTCCACTTGTAAAGCACTCTATTATATAAGGCCTACAAGCACTATTTAATGAACTTGGATGAGGCTCGTTTGAGAAGACCTAGGCACTTATAAAAAATTCACAAGATTTCATTAAAAACATCATTACTTAAAACACTAGGATTATAAATAATGACACTATGACTTTCATGTAATCTAAAATACATGATCTTCATTTTAACATATATTTATGTCCATATTTCTCTCTACCAATTAAAACCTACATTATTGGGGTACTTCATTCTTTTTATAAAAATTGGCAAGTTATGCCCCCTAAAAACATTAAGGGGGCATACTAGAACAAAATGTTATTAGAGGTCATACACTTATATCATTTATATATTGTTTAATGTAAGAACCCTGCTGGTTCTACCTCCTAGAACTCAACTTTAACCTTTTGACATTTCGTCAAACAATTGGCATGCAATGTTAAATTAAGATTTCTGAGTGTATATGGTTTGCTTTGTTTGTATTTAAATGATTTTTTGCAATTCCCAAACATATAAAAATGCATGAAATTTCAAAAGTTAAATAGACTATTCATCGAACCTTCATTTTATTATCACAATGCAATTCTTCCTATCAACTTAATTCATTCTCTTACAAACAAGAGTTGCAAATATGTATGCAATGCTGATAATATATGTCTGAAACTAATTATGAAGAAATTGTATTAATTTGCATGCCTATAGCATATTCCAGATCAGATCGTGTTGGCTAAAAAAATTTAAGCCGCTGAGACTACACCTTACAAAATTGTAACTTTAGGCAACAGTATAGTGAGATAAATCTCTCCTCTCAGCAATAGGGGAGGCTCTCTTCTTACCACAGGTGGCTTCAATAGGATTAAAACTGAAATTAAATAAAGGGGTGATTCTTCCAATCTTTTCCTCTTTTTTCAGGAAGGATTCACAAGTAACAACTTTCTAATTCTAAAAAGATCTCCTAGTGCTACGATATTACTAGTGACTCAGTAATTGACGTAAGAACAACTCCTAAAGCAACAGTTATAATTATATTTGGTAGATTAAGACAACGGCCCAGAGTCTCTTGCGATTAATCATATTTGAAGAATAACAAGAACCAATGGTGAGGCTCAAAGTCTCTCACTAATAATCCTGAAATTAAAAGAAAACACTCAAAATTGAAGCTCAAAGTCTTCAACTCCTAGTATTTGCAGCCACTATTAAACTATAGCAATCCTCCTCCTGTAGCTCAAAGTCTCTCAAAAGGCGAACTGAAACTCAAATGATTTACACAAGTTAAACTATAAAGTGAACTTGGGAACGATTAAATAATGTAACATAAGAAAACATCATTCAATCACAAGACTTGCAACATAAAGTTTGGAAAATCTTGTTTCTTTCATTCACTTCTGAAAATTTGCGAAATGAAACACAATTTTCACCACACAAGCTTCTCAAGCATAGCTTTCTTTCCTAAAACAAAATGATAAATATTTACAATGAGCTCCCTTCTTTTTATAGGAAAATAGGAGAGAGAAAAGTGGAGAGAAAAGAGAAAACCCTCAACCACTTTGATTTATTCAACAACTAACTCATTAACTACCTTTGACTTATTCAATGCTACAAGGCTTAAAGCACTTGTAACATGATTACATGACACTAGTATACAGGAATATATTTTCCTATATTTACAATCTTTACATGCTCTTCATGCAATCTGTCAATCACATGCTATCAAAATAGAGAGAAAATGTGTCCCAGACACTTAGAAATCAGCTTCAGAGGGTGTTTACGTAAGCCTCAAACTTACGAAGAGACTCATGTATAACAGCTGGATCAAGTGCGCCTATATGCTGAGCAATTGCAGTTACCTTGTGCAGACTATGTGACTTCGTATAACTGGTCACTTGGCTCTAGAGCTGATTCAAGGATATTTTTTAGTCCATGAAATGGTCAAGAATATTGAGACTGAAATCATCTGCACCAAGCTGTAGACGAATTGTCTCCGCAAACTTTGTCATCACAATTCCTTCATCAATCAGCTCATCCTCCTCTAAGAGCATTTCATAGGATAGTTTATTGAACTCAACTTTAATTTGATGTTCCTGTTCATTCCATGAGTTCAATGCTGATTGCAATTCTGTAACCAACTTACTTAGACCCCTTTCTTCATTAATCAGCAAATCTAAGGATTCAAAATATGCATCAATAGAAGAAATGATTTCATATTGACAACTTATTAAGATTGAATTCTTGTATGGTTCTCCAAACATTCAGATTTTCATTCAAGACTTTCAGTTGTCGATGAAAGGATGAAATAAGCTCTCTTATCTCATTGATAGTTAAGCGTACAGGCTTCAAAACCTTGTATGAATCCTTGATAACTTGCATACCCTGTGTTTCTAATTGATCACACCATTCATCAATTTTTTTAGCCTTCTTTCGATATTTCTCATAATCCTCAAGGCTTGATACTGAAATGGGAGCAACATTCTGAGAATTATTCATCACTTCAATGGTCTCAAGAAGATGTGCATTCTCTTCTTTTAATTTGTTCTTTTTTTCCCATAGCTTATCATTTCTCTGTGTAAGTTGAAAAACGACATCCTGACCATCCTGTTGACAACCACAGCGTGTCTGCTTACCAAGCTCTACTCTAGTGAATTTGAAGTCAGAAATTTGCCTCTCTTCTACGGGTTTATCAACCAAGGGCTCAGCAACCTCAGCATACTTGTTTTCATTAATGGTGAGCAAGATGTTGTGCAAACTCCAACTGAATGGAATAATTTATCGACACCTTGGACTCAAAATCAGCAGCAAGAAAGAAGTTTCCATCAAGCTGAAGGTAAAGAAACGGAATCATTCCCAACATGCATGAAGGTGAACACCAAGTGAGAAATCATCTATTCCTTCTAAAAAAGAGGTGTTACTAGTTGAACACAAGAATGTCTTCATTCTAGAATGATTCTCAAAAGGATCAGATGATGACTTCCGGTGTGGGGTTGTGGGTGAAGATGGTCGTATTACAGAAGTTGATTTGAATGCCATCACTTGTAAAATCAATGATACAAAAGAAGGTATAAATGTGTCTCTTGATAAAGAATCAGAGGAGAAGATCTTAAGAGAAGAGGATATGAATGCACAAAAGAATGGTCAAGTCAAATCTAGTGAAGGTATGGAAAATTTATATTTTCAGCCTGCATGTACTCTAAATGAAGATTTCATTTGTGTGATAGAGAAAGAAGTAATTCCTGATAAATTTGATCCTATGATGGTGGAAAGCGATATTCAGAAGCCACAATCACCAACTATGCACCCAAAGTTTGAATTGTCTTGTTGTTTGCAAAAAGGGTTTTTGATTCCTGATGATCCTCTTGTGTGTCCAAGTAAAGAAATGATTAATGTTTATCTAAAAGGAATGTTACAGCAATAACAGAAATAGAGGAACATTCAGAAGAACTTGAAAATAAAATTAGTTGGGGTGGATGTAATGTGTTATATATACCAGCAATCTTTTGTAAAAATTCTCAGGTGAGAGATAATCCCTTTTTTGAGCTGTATGATTCTCAATCTATTTTCGAAGATTCATTCTTTCCTCGTGACAAAAATGAACTGGAAATATGTATATTTGGGAATGGTTATGAAAACACTGGTTTTAAACGAATGTGGCATAAACAAAAAGGGGAAAACCATAGGGACACTAAATCTGATGTTTTGGGCTGCCCTCAACAAATAGAGAATGATTGTGCTCATGTTTCTATTGATAATTATCTCCTTGAGAGTAGAACTATTATACCTTTCCTGCAAACCATAGTTGATAATTTTCCAGCTTAAGCAAAAGAAGATATTGAATTAGCGCTCAGAAGAAACAAGCTGACTGAATTGATTGTTGAAGAAAAAGTGTCGGTTCCTCCATTGGGTAATTATTTTGTGATTGACAAGGCTAATAGCAATGATGATATTTCTGAGTTTTGCCAAGTGAAATCTTATTTGAATCAGGTTACACAATCAAGTTTCTTTCAAGAAGATGGTGTTTATTTGTCTAGAGACAAGTATGGAAGCATGCATGGTGGTTATGTTCAAGAGATATATTATGAAAAATGGCTTTTTGGCTGCAAACTTGCACACGGGCTTCTTATATGTGGCGAGTCGTCATTGGACCTATATGATAAGTCTGAGTCTGCAAGTTCCTCATGAGAAAACATCTCTTTTCTGCAATGGGTCCTACTTTTCCCAACCGGACAATGGATTTGCATGATCAATCTTGGGCATAATCTGAGGTAGGGGTTCGCTGCCATGCATATATTTGTAAATAGATTTTTGGTGTGCTGTAGGTTGTAGGAAGTTTTGGCTTGTCCATTTTTGTTGTTCCCTGTTCCCCTCCACACTTCTGCAAGCAGTTCCTTGTATTCATGCCTTTGACTCTGTTGCCCAATGAATTAAGCATTGGTCTATACCAAAGATTCTAGTGTTCTCCGCTTCCAGCAAGAGAAAGTAGTTTCCAATCAGAGCCAGTTGTTGCCAGATTATCTGACCCCTGTTGAAAATTTACCAATGTCTTGTCTTTCCTAGCTTAAATGGATTTATCGAAGTTGTTATCAAATGATGATAGTGATGGTTCTTGGCCTTATGTGGAATAGAAGCGTTTTACTCTATGAAAAACAACGTTTAAAGTTCCTATTTCATTAACAAAAGGGGGTGTCACTCAACATTGGATCAGGCTTGATAACCCAATGGGACTTTGAGGGAACTGAAAAAGAACAGACAAGCTGAGTTTTGCAAGTCTCGAAAGCTCATTTGAAATGATAATGGCAGTGTCACGATCAACAAAATATAAAGTTCCATCAATCTTGTCCGATCCCGACAAAGTTCCTAGAACCCCATCGGAACCTGACAATGTTCCCGGAACATCATCAAAGTCTAATGGTTCTGTAAATGATATCGAGACTCGACATATGGAGTTGAAATGGCTTTGTTCTTTAGTGGACGTCGAGACCCGACATAGTTCCTAGAACCCCATCGAAGTCTGACGGAAGTTTGGGAACTGTTCTTTTTCACTTGATTTCCCGATGACATGTATGGTTGGGCGACTTACTATTGCATTTGAAATAGAGAGAAAGTGTTCATTAGAATCAGGACCCGACCAAGGCCATAAAGTAGCATTCAAAGAAATATTTAAAGTCCAAGCTTTATCGGGCGGTAAATGGAGTTCAGGAAGTCACTATCAGGCCTGACATCATTTCTAGAAACGTTTGAAAAGATGATATGCTTAGTATGGAGGTCGGTGGTATCAGAAATTTCCTGACATGGCTTCCAGTTGCCCAAATCATCCTAATTCCATCAATCCAAGGTAAAAGACAAGTTGCAGCAAAGGAGTCTTCAGTATATGTTGCATGTGTAGCAAAGGTAATTGCCACTATAGAGAGGAACTCTAAAGAGAAAATGCCACAAAGCAATTGAAGAACGACATCATGACGAAGAACCTTAGCGGCAGTCGCAGATGAGAGAGATCTATTCCTTCTACGATGATTGCAAGATCAGGTACTTATGCGGACAATGTTGAAGCCTATGACAGCGAGCAAAGACTATCATATCTATCAAAACCGCAAGTGGATGAATTGAAGCCTCGGTTTGCAAACACATTCTCCTGAGAAACATAAAAATAAGAATCATGGAATTCTATACGAACTGCTTTGCTCTTGATCCTTATTGTGTTGTAACAACCATCATGGACATCTTAACTTATGGCACTAATGCGGCACAAAACATGCTTGGCAAGCCTAGCGGTCGAAGGAAGTTGAAGAGTCCTTTTAGAAATTAAAGAGAAATAAGAGTCCAGAAGCCAGTTATTAAAACGGAAAGATTGGGAAACTGAAAAGACAAAGAAAGAAATCTTTAAATAGGAAATTGAAGGACATGTACAGGCTCCGGGTTTTGATCCCCCCTTTCCCTGTGAGGCATGAGTGAGACTCGATCAAAGTCCTGGTCATTTTCTTTAGATTATAATTCTATTGGTGAAAGGGGAGCATATTTTTTTTTGTTCAAACGCTATCTTTTAGATATAGGGAGGTAATAGTCGGTGTGCTATTATTTTTCATCGGAGAAAGGAAGTGATGTAACTTGGATCTGTGAATTTAATTATGTTCTTTCTGATTGTAACTTCTCTATGAAAGTGCAGTCATCTTTGATGAGTTTTCTGTTCTTTGGATTATGCGTATGTGTGTTGTGAAATCTGTGAATTTCAAGTATTACATACGGCTAAAGGAGAATTGGTAATCTTTCACTTGGTTTATCTCTTGTGAGTGCAGGGATGAATAATCTGTGAATTATTAGTCTCCATTCTTTTATTACTAAATCTCTATTCGCATCTGTGCCATGGTGATTGGCGAATGTTAATTGCCTTTCCTGCTTTCTGGTTAAAAGATTACCCCAGAAAAGTAAAATCAGATCATAAGAGAGGGAGCTATACCTCTAAAATTCAGAGAAAAAATCCCTAAATCAATGGCAATTTCTCCAATTGTTAGTTACTTATTCATCTTTCATTCTAGGCATAAAGGGTTATTTTGTAATTATCTTGAAAAGACCAATCTGTTAACTAACAAGGAATAAATTGGTAAACCAAAGGAGTAGGATTCTTTTAAAAAAACATGAAGAATTGAAGAAAAACAGTCAATAATTACTTTTATTTAAAATTGAAGGACATTTCCATAGCATAGATGATAGAGTTTAGATGATAAAGGACTTATATAAATTATTCAAAGCACTTACACAACCTCCTCTTGATATATTTTTAACTTGGAGGACTCAATTTTAACATTAATTTTGTTTCTATAAATTTCAATCAAGCTATGATTTGAAGTAGCACCAAAATATGATGTGGGCTTTCTTATTTTTCAAAATCAGAATGAAGCTTTCTTCACAAAACATTGTCACTAAAAGAAAATCTTCATATTCATACAAGTAGAATTCATTTTCTAGAATTCTCTCAAGTTCTTTTCATTATATATACTCAAAAACAATTATATACAGAGTTGGCATGATATACACATATGTGAAGTGATATATACATATGTATATACCAAAACAACTTTATATATGTTGAACTTAGAGACTGAATTGCATGAATTATTTAATTTAATTGAGTAGAGTTTTATAAGATCTTATACGTCATGATTGACAAGCCTAAAATGATTATTGTAGGGTTCTTTGTTTTCTCCAAAAAAAACTAAGGTAAAACTTTGTTACCCTACTCTTTTAGATCATATTGCAACAAATAAATAAGGCAGCTTTGTTACAGTCATCTTTCGTTTCATATTGCAACAATTAAAATATTTGAAATTTATACAAACAAAATCAATGTTAAAAAAGAAATAGTATCGATCAAGCTATACAATATATTCAATGTAGAAAGAAGAAAATTTTGTTTGTAATTGCCTATCTCCCATGCTACTTCCCGACTCTACAACACTTCGGGACTTTGCAAAACTTTCGACCCAACTTTCCCGGCTGCGCCTTCAACATCGTGCATTGATTTTGTAGAGAATCACATCACATTTTTGCAGGTTTTTCCCATCAGCGTTAGGGTTTCTGCTAGTTTCCTGCAATTTTTTTGCTGATTAACAATCGCTTTTTGTTGATTAATCGCCTAATAAATCACAAAAAAACATTCAAAGTCATTGACTGAAAACTCCCGATTTTGGGGGGAATAAATTGTTGCACATGCTAACTCTCGATTAATCATGTAGAATCGAGATTTTTTGCTATTTTCTGCCTGTATGCTATTAATATATATTAATAGCCAATAATAATTTAAATTTTGAAACCACTTTATAATATTAATCATAAACTATATAGGCTCGTTGCTTCCCCATTAAAGGGCCATCTATAATAGTGCATAATAGTAATAATTTTAAAATTACTGTATAATTACATATTTGATCTTATCAGAATCCATTGGGTGAGGCATGCAGAGAGCTTAGGTCATATTCAAGCCATGATTTAGAACAAATTCATTAGCTGCTTCAACATTATCTCACATGCCCCACAAAATTTAGGATGATTGAGGCCCTTTCAAATTTCGTTGATGACTACCATTGCTCCTCTTGTTCCTCTGTTTAGAGTTTTCCATAGGTCAAATAGAAAACTAAAGGGACAAAATTACAAATTTTTCCCACGTCGATTTCACATTGGCTCCGCTTCCGTCCTAGAATCAACCCTATTTCTGAGTGATTCGTCGATTTCGTGAGTATTTTGTAGGGTTTCGTTGGTATTTGCAATGATTTTTTACCTTTTTTTGCCATTTTTTAGGGATTTTAACATGATTTTAATGTGCTTCAAATGCAAAAAGGTCATTGAAAATCGAGTCAACGATTGGTCAACAATTTTTTCACGAATCGAGATTGACTCTAGGATTTAGGATTAATAAAGTATAATTGGGATTTTTTGCAGATTTTTGCTTCTATGGTCTCAAGTTTCAACAACATATATATTAAAATACAAAGATTCTTAACTTATTAAAGAATAAAACATAAACTTAACTCTAAAAAAAACATACTGAAGAGAAACATAAATATTTAAGTTTAAAATATTTAATAAATTTTTTGCTTCATTTGCCTTCAAAAACTCCAATTTTGAGAACTTTTTGAATATGGTAATTGGTGATGAAATTTTGGATGCCATCAATCTTACCATACACATGTTTGATCCAATAGATTTCAGTGCCAATTTTTTGTAGCTTAACATTGAGAAATTGGACCAAACAAGGCATCCAAAAGGTGTTGTAGCTCCTCGACCAAAATATGAATTGCTCAACAATTTTTGGTGTTGTTTGTTATGACTTGAACACTGTTTTGAGACCTGACTTCCCCAATGGCTTGAAAAAAAATATTAGCAATAAATGCACCATCCTTCACCTCCCCTCACAATCCACTACCTTCAAAAATGTTTCCTCTTTAAGGAACACTACACTAACATTCATCAATGACTTTTTTTGCACCCTTCCATCTATTAGAAATAAGTGCACTGTCCTTCACCTACTCCTCATGATACACTACCTTCAAAAACATTGTCTATTAAAGGGACACTACGCTAATATTCATCAATGGCCAATTTTTTTGCATCCTTCCATCTATTCAAAATAATTAATACCTCTCAACACAAGAATCCCTTTTGGGCTTCAATGAACCTCCAAAAACTTCACCTCCTTTTTCAATAGGATGCTAAGTGTTAATCCTAACCGGTGACTGAGAGGGGGGGTGAATTAGTCAATTCAACTTATTTAATCTTTTTCTTTTACTTATCATGTTAAACTGAATACAGCTATTGTGTGATACTGAAAAAATGTAATGAATGCTTAAGTAACTTGAACAAAAATCACATACACAAGCTAACACAGGATATATACGTGGAAACCCTCGGTTAGAGGGAGAAAACCACGGTGGGACAGAACTCCCGAACTTCACTACTGCAATAATAAAGTTGCCCTGTTAAAGGCTTACAAAAGCACTGGTTAGAATGCTACCCTGTCAAGGGATTTCGTATAGATCGGTTAAGATATTGACCCTGTTAGGAGTCGCCTCTCCAGAGGACTTAAGAACATCAATCAAGATGTCACCCGGTAAAGGGATTTTTACAATGGAACCTGTTAGGGCCTACCCTGATAAAGGGATTTTATGAACTTCACACAATAAAAGAAATGATCTTCTTTAGACACTCAATCTGTCGATCAGATCATACCTGTTCTTTTCTCACTCTACTTGCCTGTTCAATCTCTTTCTTTCACTCGTGGTGACTGTAACCCTTCTCAAAAGACTCGGCTCTTCTACTCTACTCTCTCTCTGTGCTCTTGATTTTCAACAACAATGCTTCTAATGCACGATGACCTGTATATATAATAATCTCCACATTACCACCGAACTGTGGCGCCAAGCTGTAACTCTTCCAAAACGTCGTTGTTCTGGAAAGCAATCCAAAAATCTCACATGCAGAACTCTTGATCAAGCCAAAACGCTCGCATACAGAACTTCAGTTCATCCCAAAACGCTCGTAGAGAAAACTCCAGTTCATCCCAAAAATGCTCCGCAAAAGCCAGATCTGATTATAAAGCACGGACTGATAGATCTGCTACCTGGTGTGCTACTAGTTGAGTCATCTGCCTCTTGTGGTGTTCTACTGGACCGGTTGGTCAAGACCGGTATTATTGTGACCATTGTAGGTACATTGGTTACCTGGTAAGTTTGATGGTTGTCGACTGGGACAAGTACCGGTTCAGCACTGTTGCTCTAACTTAAGGACCGGTGTGTTTGATGTTTGCCAATGATGACAACTAAGCATAATGCCAACAATCTTCCCCTTTGGCATTGGTGGCAAAACATATCATAACTTGCAAAGGAGTATATAAAATTGAAGCTCTCATCAGAATACTTCCCCTGTCAGGTATCATCCTATCAACTGATACTTCCCCTATCAACTGGTGTAAATATTGCCATTACTTCCCCTGTATCTGGCTCTACTGATTAGTTTCTTCTCTACTGACCATACACCTGCCATTACTTCCCCTGTATCTAGCTTTGTAGTCTCTTACTGACCAATCTCTTCCATATCTCTTCCAATCTTCCCCTTTTTGCCTCTAAGGGACAAAGGGTGTAAAAAACTCATAACTGAAGCCGGTTGAAGATATCCTTATAGATTTTCTTGGCGGAAACTAGGAATGGTTTCCATGCAGCTATGACTTGGTCGAGGTTATAATTCATTGCTTGGAGAGAGACAATTAGGTTCTCCATGTCCTCAATTGTCTTGTAGTCTAGATCACTGAGAAGTGTGTCAGCATCTTTTGTTGTTTTATGCATCATATCAAAAGTGGGAGTTATGTATAGCTGAAATCCAATGAGATCTTGCATTCTCTTTGTATGCTCCTCGGATGCTTTTCTCAGTGTGAGAGCTGAACTGGTTAGCTCGCGACTATACTCTATTGTTGAAGAGGTCTTAGGATTGAAACGTGACGTTGTCTCTTTCAGCTCTTGTGTTGTCTGATTGGTTCTCTATTTGACCAATGGGGTCAAATACCCTACCGTGTTTCATCCTGACTGGATTTGATTGGTACTTAGTCGAGTACACGATCCAAGAATGTGGTTGGTAAAAGGTGTTGTTACTCCAATTACAAAGGAAGACCTGAGGAGAGTAACAAGGTTCAATTCTACAGGGGAAGCCCTTCCCCTAAGAACAATTGCCAATAGTGAAGTCACCCGACTCACTAAGTCAAGGTATGACAGTCGTATGATGACTGTTACAGACATTGAAGATGAAGGTGTCCAGTTCGCCGCTGCGGTGATTGGTTGCAAAGTTTATCAATGAAGCAGTCTCAATAGCATACCTGGTGGAGCTATTCATGCAGCTCACAAAATCATACACGACAACGCCCAATACAACATATGCGCTATGCTTAGAAGTCAAATATTTGAAAACCTGAAGAAGCTCGGAATGGTTAAGAAGAAATTCCTGAAGTATGGAACACTGATGGTATGTCGTTTCTTCTATTATCAAAAATTCTTTCTAGGGGTGGGAAATGTTACATGGGTAAGAAATAGACCGGTTATGGTCCAAATAGGAGAAATGATTAATACTTTGGGAAATCGGTTTAATAAGGTTATGTTTGATTATTTCTAAGATTTTCAAACTAGAATGCATGAAAGGGAAAGGATTCCATCTGCAATTGTAGATACATACAAGGATTATGTTTGTTTCCTTGTGAGCACTAATCATTGTATTATTCAGCCTGTTGAGCCAAGAACCAAATTTGCACCAAAACTAGGTTACGAAATTTCATCAAAGACTCCCAAAGCATATGTTGAGGCACTTCAGGAGAGCAACCTAGATCTTTCTGCCAACCGGTTCGGCATTTATGATAAGATAAGTGCAAGTTTGAAGAAGAGTGAACCTTCAAGACAGCAATGAAGGTAACTGCTAAAGAGTCTCCTACGGCAAAGAAAAGAAAGGTAGTTGTGCCTAAATCCAAAGTTTAAAAGAAGAAGGTGCAATCGGTCACAACCGAGCAATCACAAGAAGCTGACTCAGAAGAAACTGAGACAGAGCAGACCGCCACTTACATAAGAAGAAAGAAGACTGGAAAACCGGTAAAGGAGGAGCCAAAAGCAAGAAAACCAACCATTGATGAAATGGTTGAAGGCATAAAGACTACAGGTGGGTTGGGATCGGTTGGAAGAAGACACAATCTGTCTTATGATGAAGACAGAAGGAAAATCGAAGATGCTGTAGTATACAACCTACACAAGTTCAAGAGAACGCCTATTGAGATTCATGGCTCAATTCCTGCAGAACTGCATGAGCTTATTGAAGGAAGATGGAAATCCTCAATAGCAAAGGAGAAAGAGCTTAGAATTAAGGCACTAGTGGAAGTGCAAAGTCACTTGAGCCTACAAGAGGCAACCAATCAAGAAGAGGCGTATAAACAAAGTTTTAAGATCAGAAAAAGGATTGGTCAAGTGTTAATTGGAGAAGTTGACGTGGTTCATGACGTAGGAGTTGCAATCTGGACAACCATTCTAGAGAAGCAACAAAAGGCTGGAGTTGAATGTCAAAAGTCTTTATTAAAACCAGAAAAGGATACCGGGAGCGGAAAAGGCATTCTAGGCATTGATACACTGGTCCACCAAAAGCCAACAACAGAATCAATTACTGTAGACATCACTGAAGACACTGGTGGTGATCTAACTCCACCAACTATTCTAGCATCTCCAGAAAAAGGTAAGGCTAAAACGCTTACTGTTGATGACATAGTTGATGAAATATTAGATTTTGGTAAGGTTAGCAATGCTGCGAAATGGTACAGTGCCTTAGGCACTGATGATAAACAAAAAATAGAACTAGCCCTGTTAGAGAGTTTTCTTGATTTCAATCGGGGACCCAAGGATTACAGATCAATTGTCCCAGGTGAACTTAATAAAAGGCTAGTAGCAAAATGGAGAGGAGTAGCAAAAGATGCAAAGATCATAAGGGATGTTCTAGAACACGTAGAACCAAGTCTAGATGAAGAAGAAATCAAAATTCTCATTGAAGTAAAAGTATTGAACCTGGATTCTAGAGATAGAGTGGCCAAAATCATAAATGGCCAAGAACAAGAAGTGTATGAAGAAATAGTGAAATTATGGAAAAGTCATGATTTCACCACTCCAGCAAAGAGGCAAGAGAAACTGGCATCGGAACAGGTATCTACAGAGACACCTCATTCAATAGGTCCTCAGGATACATCTCAAGTTCAATAGGCAAAGGACACGGTCCTACCTGAACAATTCACAACTGGTGAACAAGTCACAACTAGTGATCAGGAAACAACCGATGAAAAGGTCACAACCAATGAGCAAGACAAAACCGGTGATCAGGACACAATCGGTGAGCAGAACCCAACTGGTGTATAGGCTACACCAATCAGACCGGAAGGACAAGAAATAGGGGAGTAATCAGCAAGGATGGCTGAAGGACAAGATACTAATAATGCAGAGATGACCAAAGTTACCTAGCAGGTCGCCGAACAGGAAGAAGTAGAGATATAGGTCGACGAGGTCAACAGAGAAGAAGAAGAAGAGCAACAAGCAGACAAGGTAGAGGAAGAAGTAGAGCAACAACAAGAAGAAAAGGTGGAAGAAGAGAAGCAACCAAAAGAAGAGCTCGAAAAGGGCACTAAACACAAACAACCAACAGATATACCAAGCTCATCTTCATTAAAAAGGAAGCCATTTGCAGAAGACCCTGATTCCAAGAAAGGAAAAGTAGAAACTCCACCAACTGGGGAATCATTGATTAACATTAGAAAAATGTCAACAAGGCAACTCAAGTTGGTCACAAAGAGGAAACAAGATATGGTTCTCAATAGTGTAAAGAATATTCTATATAATCTTGCAGACGAGCGTATTTCGCCTAGAGCTTTCTGTCCTTACAGAGCCCTAAAAATTTGCTCTAAATGAACGTTTCTCCTAACTCCTTTTGTTTGCAATGAATGAAGGCAGTTACTTCTTCAGTCAATAGCATGCCGTTTGGAATTGATGACAGGGCTCCAGCCATATCATTAGACCTGCTCTGAACTGGCATTATATCATATTCAAGTCGCTCTTGTTGATTGATGTCGAAAAGGGTTGCAACAGATGAAGACGATGCCATCTCGTTGGTTTGAGAATACACACAAAGCTCTATTAAACTCGCAGAATTTGAGAAGCAAAGATTGTGAACGTAGATAGAAAGATTACTCAAGTTCAAAGAAAATTTAGCACAAAAAGTAAAGTGAAATGAGTAATTCGGTTTCCCTTTTATATCCTCAGGCCCCAACGGTAATTAGCAAACGGTAACATTTGTTTAACAGTTACCGCATTTATGAGCCTTACCGGTTTTTACCTAACTTCACCTTTATTGACCGTTTCATCAATACTTTACATGTTTACCGCATCATCCTCGGTTGAAACATCAATCGTGTAACATCAACCCATCACCGAGAAGGTAATTAACCAAACCACACAGTTTACTCCTTTGATCGATTCTTTGGTCTTAGATCGATGTGTGCTTCTCAGTATCAACTTCCACTTAGTGAGAGTAAATCTCACTAGTCACTTCAAGGACAGTAGCATTTCTACATGTTCCCCCTTAAGCCCTGTTGACTTAATTTGATGAAGAGATATCATAATCGGTAGATGATGACTTCGTCTCTGATTTCTCTCCTTCTGAGCTCTTTGTCCCCTATTTGGACCATATCTTCTTCATTTCTTTCTTGGTCTCTTCTATTGTGTTTCCCTTATGATTGGGAGTCACATTCCTCTTGACCGGTTTAACTTGGCCTTTTCCTTTGTTCATTGGGCGGTTCCTGCAATCTTCGGCCATATGCCCAATCTTGTTACAATTGTAACAAGTCATCCCGGTTCCTTTCCATGGATGTACTCTCTTTTGTCCATGGGTGAGTGGCATTCAGTAGCTCTATGCCCTGATGGTCCACACGTAGCACACATAGATGTGCCCCAGTTTGCATTCCTGTTATGGAATACCGGTCTCGGTGGAGATTTGATTTGAATACCATGGTTGTAAACCTGGACTCTTCAACCTTATGCCCAAATTTATTGCAGGCATAGCAATAGCCTTTGAAGCTTCCTCTGCTTCCACTGGACGCACTATTTGATCGTGACCTGCATTCAAAGGTCATGTGTCCATACTTATAATATTTATTGCAGTAACTGTTAGCGGTGAACGATTTCATCAGTGCATTCCTACAATCATTAGACTTATGACCCGATTTGCCACAATGTTTGCAAGAAGGTTTGGAGATTCTTTTACCTTTTTCTCCGGTTGGTTTCTTCTTGTCCTCCTTGATTCCTTGGACTTTTGAGGACTCACCGGTTTCCTTGGTGCCTTAACTGATGTACCCAAGTCCTGTGGGATCCTTGTGCCTTCTCTGAGCTTTCAGTTGCTCATCCAGCTTCTCAGAACTCTCATTCTATTTTCTGAGCTTTTCATTTCTCTCATCAAGAGTTTTCAGATGTGTCTTAAGTTTTTCAACTTCAGCAGCCATTTCTTTACTTGCTTCATCTTTATCATGCAAATGTTCATGCATGATGGCATTTTCTTGAATTATGCCCTGCATGTCTGCATGTACTTGCAATATGAGAGCATCGCTCTCTCTTAGAGCATCTTCAACTAGGTTTCTTGCTCTCTCAGCAGTCTGTAGTGCTTCTTTAGCACTATTTTTCTCATCCTCATCTTTTTTGCTTGCTTCGATGAGTTCAGTCATTCTCAGTGCATGACCTTCCTGTTCTCTTTTCAAATTAGAGATTTGATCGGTCAAGTTCATGTTTCTCTCCATGAGTTTAGAGACTGCTTCTTCTGTTTCATCTAAACTACTCTGTTCAGATAATTCATCTATTGTGTCCTGACTTTCACTCAAATGTAAAACCAGTTCTTTTCTCTTGGCAATAGATCTTCTCAGTCTGTTTTCAAGAGAAGCAATCCTTTCATTTGCTTCCTCTAACTGCATCTGATACCGGTAACCCTCCATGAGCTTTACTCAAGCGGTTAAGCTTCTTTACCTGAGAACTAGGCTCTAATACCAATTGTTAATCCTAACCGATGACTGAGAAGGGGGGTGAATTAGTCAATTCAATTTATTTAATCTTTTTCTTTTTCTTATCCTGTTACCCTGAATACAGCTATTGTGTAATATTGAAAATGTAATGAATGCTTAAGTAACTTGAACAAAAATCACATACACAAGCTAACACAGGATATATACGTGGAAACCCTCGGTTAGAGGGAGAAAACCACGGTGGGACAGAATCCACGAACTTCACTACTGCAGTAATAAAGCTGCCTTGTTAAAGGCTTACAAAAGCACTGGTTAGAATGCTACCCTGTCAAGGGATTTGATATAGATCGGTTAAGATCTTGACCCTATTAGGATTCGCCTCTCTAGAGGACTTAAAAACATCAATCAAGATGTCACCTGGTAAAGGGATTTTTAAAATGGAACCTGTTAGGGTTCGCCCTGATAAAGGGATTTTATGAACTTCACACAATAAAAGAAATGATCTTCTTTAGACACTCAATCTGTCGATCAGATCATACCTGTTATTTTCTCGCTTTGCTTAGTTGTTCAATCTCTTTCTTTCACTCGTGGTGACTGTAACCCTTCTCAGAAGACTCGGCTCTTTTGCTCTACTCTCTCTTTGCGCTCTTGATTTTCAACAACGCTTCTAATGCTCGATGACCCGTATATATAATAATCTCCAGATTACCACACCAAACTGTGGCGCCAAGCTGTAACTCTTCCAAAACGTCGTTGTTTTGGAAAGCGATCCGAAAATCTCGCATGCAAAACTCTTGATCAAGTCAAAACGCTCACATACAGAACTTAAGTTCATCCCAAAACGCTCGCAGAAAAAACTCCAATTCATCCCAAAAACGCTCTGCAAAAGCCGGATTGGATTATAAATCATGGAACAGTAGATCTACTACCCAGTGTGCTACCAATTGAGTCATCTGCCTCTTGTGGTGTTCTACTAGGCCGGTTGGTCAAGATCGGTATTATTGTGACCAGTGTAGGTACACTGGTTACCTAGTAAGTTTGATGGTTGTCGACTAGGACAACTACCAGTTCACCACTGTTGCTCTAACTTAAGGACCGGTGTGTTTGATGTTTGCCAATGATGACAACTAAGCATAATGCCAACACTAAGAAGCTTCTCATAAACTTGAACCCTTGAGCCCTTTTAAAGCATCATCAACTGCTTTCACCATTTGTTGCAAATATGGGGAGCGAACAACATTTAAAGCTAACCCACTTACATAGACGCATCTTTCAATGTGTTGATCGGCAATCTCACAATACTCATTGTGAAATGCCATTTCCTGCAATCCCTTTGACCTCTTATGTGCTATAAATTGTTCTTTAGGTATGAACAAAAATAGTTGGCGCTCTACAAGTTAAAGATTAGATGGAAATAGAGGAAGAATTAATTCTTTGAGATCCATTCTTTAGCAAAAAAGGTAATTTGATTTACAACCTGCTATTAATCTTCTTTGTCCTACTTATTAATATATGCTATGACTTGTTGTGCTAGGATGGGTACATTATCTTTTCTTAAGCAATCTTTGATACCCACCCCAAGAATATCACACAAGTGGCCTTTCACCTAATTGTATGAGCTTGAATACTGAACATCGTGCACTTACCAAATCCAAATATAACCCCCACCACTTGGAACTAATTGTACCATGGTAAAATATTTCCAAAGGGGTCAATTTGGGTTTGTTTTGAAACAGAGTTGACTCATGGAGATTGAATTGACTATTATTGTAATCCCTATGGCAACTAATTCAAAAGTGGATAAACAACACATTTGAAACAAATGAAAACAAAAAAATTATATAGAACCTAAATAAGATTAAAACAATTCAAAACAAAACAAAAAAGTAAAAGAAAAATAAAACCTCTTTCGTAAAAATCTTCCTCTACAATCTCCTTTGTAGCGAATGGACTCTTTCACATGAGTAGGAATAGCAAGCCAATCACTTTGGAACCTTCATTGATGAATCTTCAACTCTATTTGTTTGATGGAAAGCAAGAGTGAATGTTCAACCAAAATGAATGACTTTTGTATTTAATAGTGCTAATTTAATTTTGTCTTCCAAATGCCTTGGAATGAGGTTTATACAATTAGGAGTGCATTCAAGTCAAAGTCAAATGAATTAAAGCATTAGAAAAATAAAAAAAATCTTTGTTTCAATTGTGGGTTCACCTATCTAGGTTCGGCCTAGGCTTTAATTTGTTCCTTGAATGCATCCTTACTGGCCTTGGATCAAGATCTAAATCAAGTACAAATTGGTCCCAAACCCAACATTTACTTCCAGCAAACCAATAACTCAAATTCTTAGATGCTTTATAAAGTATATACTATTTAATAACTATTAGATTAGTAAGTATATACAAAATAGTTTTGAATAGACTTGACAAATACCTGTTAAGGTATTTTGCTACCCCTCCTATATTTAAGGATCTTCTAATCATTGAGGTATAATTCAACTTTTAGAAATTTATAGTGAATTATATCACTATACACAAGGTGTATTAATGGCCATGAACAAATGAAAAGAAGTGATATCCCTGAGTTCTATCTATAATTCTATAAACAATTTTGTGTGTTTTATAATAGAATAATGTTTTATGGAGTTTTCTCTATCCATAAGGGTTTTCCCTATGTACATATTGTGAAATATGTTGAATCTATACATTTTGTAATTCCCATTCATTTATCTTATATCTTATTTGTGACAATTAGTAACCTAGAGATCTAAGTTTTGGCATTCAAACACATAAAAAAGACACTTCTTTTCGATATTATCTTTTATGCATTTAATGCTCTTAACATTTAATCATTTGGGGTGAAAGTTAGGATATTAGGAGACCTAACGTTTCTCTGACTTCCACTAAGGCTTCATTGTCACTTGCTTTGGTCTCATTCTCTTCTTCCTCTGCATCTGCAACATTGCTAAAAGTTACAACCTCTCCAAGCACAACTTTTTCGCCTTTGACAACCTCTCTAAACATCCTCTTCCCAGAGTCTCCATCCATTTTCTTGCTAACAAACAAGCAATTAAAATCTTCACTTGAGGGTACACACTCCTCAACTCTCACAATTCTCAAGTCATTTCTAAACCCCATTCTCTCCGGTCCTATTTACCATAACCAGTAAAGCCATTCTACATCCCTTCCATATGATAATTATAAATCAAATCTAAACAACAAACATCTTCCTCAAGGACTTTTACCAAAACTAGTCCCTTATCAAAATAACAGTTTTTATCTGCCTTTATACCCACACAAAACACCAATCAATTTAAAACTTACCAAAAATTAATTACACAAGTTCCAAGGCCAAGTAAAAGTTCACAATAGACCAAAGATCAAAGAAACAAGAGAAACTTTGATGGTGACTTCTTTAAATGTAAGTTTGGTAGATGGCAGTGTGAACTTGTTGAAGCACAGGGTGCTTCAGGAGGCTTAGGAGCTCTTTGGAATCAAGGGACCCTGGAGGTGACTGTGCTACGATCCAATCAATTTTGGCAACGGCTAAGAGTGTTTGTAAAACATTTCCATTGCCATATTTCTATTTTCAACATATATGGCCCCAACTGCAGAGCTCAAAAAAGGATTGTTTGGAACTCCGTGACGAGTGTCCTGGAGACCTTAGATGATGATGATGTTGTGCTAGGTGGAGACTTTAATGCAATACTCTCCCCTGAGGACAAAAAAGGAGGCAGAGGTTGGAGCGGTGAAAGCCAAAGGGACTTCAGTGCCTTTGTGACATCCTGTGGCCTTGTGGAGATTCCCCGGATAGATGTCCCTTTAAGTTTGAGTCGATGTGGTTCACGGCTCGCAATTTCAAGGACTTGATTCAAGATTGGTGGTCTCAAGCTCCTAAAAGATCAGGTAACAAAGCTTTTATTTTTGTCAAAAAACTTCAATATATTAAAGAGCAGTTAAAAATTTGGAATAGGCTGCACTTTAAAAATATTTTTGAGGAAAAACATAAAGTGGAGGAAAAACGCAATGCTCTAAGCTTAAAAGTAATTGAGAATGGTATGGAGGAGGCTGATTTTGAGGAAGAAAAGTGTTCACAAAATCAACTGGAAGGATGGCTGAAGGAGGAGATTTTTTGTAGGCAGAAATCTAGGGAGACTTGGTTAAAGGAAGGTGATCAAAATACAAAGTTCTTCCATAATTCCCTGAAGCAGCGTAGAGCTCACAACAAAATATTTTGTATTCAAAATGATCAAGGAGAAGAACTCAGGGACAAAGATGAGATCAACGCAAAAGCAATTGCATTCTTTTCAAAAAAGAAAGTCGAGCTTTGGGAGAATAGACATATATCAGAGGAAGTTCTGGATGTCATTCCTTGTATGGTATCGGCAGATCAGAATAGGGACCTAACTAAACCTGTTTCTTTGGAGGAAGTCAAAGTTGCCTTGTTTGGTTTAGGGAGGGATAAGGCCTTCTTTCAGAAGTTTTGGAACTTTCTTGGGAAGGATCTTTGGGAAGTGGTGGAGGAGTCTCGGGTGGGTGGATTTGTGCTGAAAGATCTCAACAATACTTTCATAGCCCTTATCCCGAAGAGGGATATACAATCTACCTTTGAGGACTTCAGACCAATTGCTCTTTGCAACACTGTCTACAAGGTTATCTCCAAGGTTATGGCAAACAGGCTCAAAAGTTCTCAACATAGTGATCTCAGTAGCTCAAAGTGGCTTCTCCCCTAGCCGATCAATTTTTGAAGGGGTGGTGATTGCTCATGAAGCAATTCACTCCATCAGAGCTGCGAAAAGCAAGAAAATGATGGTCAAGTTAGATATCAAAAAAGTCTATGATGAAGTGGATAGAAATTTTTTGTTGTCTGTTCTAAGGAGATTTGGTTTTGATAAAGGTTGGATAAGTTGGGTTCAAAGCTATATTACAACTCCTAGATTTTTTGTCTTGGTCAATGGGAGCCCTCAAGGTTTTTTTAAATAGGAGAAAGGGATCAAATAAGGGGATCCATTATCTCCCTTTCTTTTCATAATTATGGCAGAGGTACTAGGCAAATTGATTTCTAAAAAGCAGTTGGATGGTGTTTGGAAAGGCATCCAAATTACGGATGGTGTTGAAGCCCTCTCTCATTTGCGGTTTGTTGATGATACCTTTTTGGGCAGGGATGCTACTGAACAGGAAGCCAAAGTGATGAAGGAAACACTAGAGCTGTATGGGAATGTCTCGGGACAGCTTATCAATTGGAAAAAATCTGAAATTTATTTTTTCAACACCCCCCTACATGAACAAGTAAAGATCAGTTTAATTTTAGGCATGAAAACAGGCCTTCTCCCCAGCAAATATCTGGGCATTCGTCTCTTCAAAGGTGGTAACAAGTCTGAGCTATGGAGGGATTTAGTAAGCAAATGTTTAAAACGAATGGATGGATGGAAAGGAAAATGGCTATCCTCGGCTGGAAGGATCCTGATGCTACAAACAGTGATCTCAGCTATTCCGGTTTATTCTATGATGTGTTTGGATATCCCCAAGAAAATCCTAAAGGTGGTGGAAGCAAAAATGAGGAATTTTTTTTGATGTGGTGCGAAAGAGGAGGACAAGATTCCTTTGGTTTCTTGGGAAAATATTTGTAAACCTAAAGCCTATGGTGGAGCAGGTATTAGGAACTAGCAGATTATGAACAAAGCTTTAGGGGCTAAAATGATATGGAATTTGTATAGAAATCCCACGTGCTACTGGGCTAGAGTACTCCAAGCTAAATATCTGGACTCTTCTGATTGCACAAGGATCTTCACAATCAGAGATCCCCCTCGTGGGTCGGCTATATGGAACTTTTTGTTGTCATGCAGACCAGTAATTAATGATCATATCACGTGGCAGATTAGAAATGGTTGTGCGGCCCTCTTTTGGGAGGACTCATGGAATGGTCTTCCGGCCCTTAACGATATTCAGGATTTCTCCCATTTGAAGGATTATTTTGTGTCTAAGTGGGGGCCAAAAGTCAGTGACTATTTGGAACAAATAAATAGTGCTGAAGGTCAGATTTGGGTGTGGAAAAAGATAGACAATGAAGATCTATCTTCTCAACAGAAGGAGCTTATGTTGGGAATTTTTAAGAGCAGAAAGGTTACTGTTACTGGGCAAAATGATAGGATTAGATGGTGTGGGTCTCTTTCAGGGGAATATTCTGTAAAGCTGGGTTATAAAATGCTTGATGCAGGAGAGGCCCCTCAATTCTCTTCACAGGATCTTTGCTGTAAAAAAGATTTACTTCCTAAGGCGGGCATTTTTGCATGGTTGGCATGCAAAGGAAGGATCTTGACTGCTGAAAGAAGAAAGAGATTGGGTTTGAAGGGTCTTACCAGATGTGCCCTTTGTGAATGTAAGGACGAATCAGCGGATCATTTACTGATTCAATGTGGTTTTGCAGAGCAATGCTGGAATTTTGTGCAACAAAAGGTTGAATTGGCATGGACAAAGGGCTAACACAATTCAGGAGGTGTTTGATGGTTGGCCTAGGATGTTAAGGAAATCAACCTTATCAGGGATTTGGGCAATAACACCATCCATGGTTGTTTGGGAGTTGTGGAAAGAACGAAATAGGAGGATTTTTAGAGGAGAAAAGGAATCTATTTATAGGTTCACTAAGAGGCTGCAAAATGCAATTGAGGAAGTTGTCAGCACTTCAGCTACAAGGAGACAATTTATGAAAATCCCCTATACGAAAGATGATAGGGCTATTCAATTGCAGTGGCCGGGGATTAAATTCACCTCCCCCGCAGGAGCCCTAGTCACTAGGACAAGTTTGGATGGCAAGGAAAAGGTTAAATGGTGCCCTCCGAAGGATAGGTGGATGAAGGCAAATTTTGATGGGGCAGCAAAGAACAATCCAGGCAGAAGTGGGGTTGGTGTGATTTTCAGAAATGTAACTGGTGCCCCTATTTTGACGGTTTCGAAAGATGCGAGGATGGCACTAACAATATGGCCGAATGCAAAGCGGCACTATTAGCAGTAAGACTAGCAAAACAGAAAGGTTTTAGAAAATTACATCTGGAGGGAGATTCTTTGTTAGTTGTGCAAGCAATCTCCAATATGTCCATTAAGGCATGGCACTTAGAGAATGAGATTGAGCTGATCAGAGATATGTTATCGACCTTTGAAAACTATAAGGTCACCCATATCAAAAGGGAAGGGAATGAGGAGGCGGACTCACCTTCTAAGATAGCAGTAGAGTTAGAGGAAGTCGGGGATGTTGTGGTTGAAGAATTTAATCTTCAACAAAGAACGAAGAAGTAGGTGGTCTTTGAATGATGACGACTTACGTGCTTATGTCAGATGCCTACAACATAAGCAAGGTGGCAAAAGTCCCTTTAGCTTTTTTGCGCAAGTTGCGTTTTTCTTGCAGGAGCACACAAAAGAGAGTTATTGTTTGAAATGGCGACAGACACATCACAATGTAGAAATGATGATTGGCACGCTTATGAAAGCGTTTGATGTTTTTCGAAAGGATTGCTTTTAAAGCTTGATCAAGTTGTCTTTTCCAAAGTGTTTCAACTGTGGGAAACAGAGAGTGGTCTTCTCAGTTCTGGATGTGGGCTCCTTCTGGTCTGAAGGTCTCTGTTTCGCCTCACCATGGAGCAGACCTTCACATTTAAAACAAGGCGACAGCAGAAGGGGATTTATGGCCTTGTGGAAGACCACAGGGTGAAATTAATGATAAAATGCCCTACAAATGAGGTCCTCCAAGCCTTTCGGCAAACTTTAGGGCCATTGTTTCATAATGGGGATCGAAAATGGAAGCTACAAGTGGACATAGCTGCAATGATAATGGCTTGGGGTCTGGAACTGGGGGCACATGAATGCTGTGTTGCTTGGGTCATGAATGCTCTGTTCGAAGAGGATTTGATTGTGGGGATGGAATCTCTGCTTAAGTGGGCTCATCCCGGATGGGTCTTTAACTACAGCAAATGCTTTGTGGATGAAGAGGAAGGGGTGGAGGTTGGCATCTTCCCTTTTGTGCGTTGGCCGAAACAAGTGGACAGGGTTAGCTATTTGGCCGCCAGGAAAGATGGTTGGGAAAGCCTGAAACAGGGCATAGCAAATTTTCAAGCAAGCAAAAGGGTGATGCAGGTGCCGACTACCTTTCCAAAGAGGCGAAGGTCTACCCATCGCGGGCGTAAGGCAAGTGATGATAATGCCAGTTAAGATGGCACCAATGCTTTGAACACTCGTCGTTTTTTGTTTTCCAAACAACAGAGGTTTTTGTTTTTTGTTAACACTACTGCAAGATTTCAGTTTTAATCTGGTGATGCGGGCTCACATTTCGTGTTTGCGGCTGTTGTCAAGCCTTTTCTCTGGAGGGTGCACGGTAAAGATGTTTCGATTTCCTTTGTGGTGTGCTCGGGGTGGCGGTTTTGTGGTTCAGTGTTTTGGGGTTACCTTCTTGGGTCCCTTATGTTCATATATGTAATTTGATGTAAGTTGTTCTTAGGAGTTAAGGGTGGGGCCTTTTTAGAAAGCTTCTTTTTGGATTGTAATGGTTCTATGGAAGCAATGTTGAATGCTTCCCCAAACACTTGTATCTATTTACTATTAATAAAATACTTCTTATTATCGACCAAAAAAAAAAGACTGAAAAAATGTGCATATATATATATATATATACACAAGGAACATTAAATGGAGAACAGTGGCAATGGTTTTTATTCCAGCCAGTTGTTCTGATTGTTTATTAAGTGCCTAAACTCCAAGTACATTATCCTTTTAGCTGGAACATTAATATATCAAGAGCAGAGAGCTGAATTTGACAGCATTATGGACAAATTTAGATTTTCCAATAAATACACTGAATATAAGAGTGTCCAAGTACACTGTTCTTTCAGCTGGACTATATTCATAAATTGCAGGCCAAGAGTTTAGCAATTTGCAAAGATAAGCTATTGCAACAAATAAATTACAGATAAACAACATGGCACATCTGAGTTACAAAGGACACATTTTTATAAAGAAATTTCACCATCTTTCCTACAAGACAATCATGAGCAAGAGCTTCAAATAATTACCTCTAAAACTAAATTGTCTGGCAAATCTCCAGATTCTTTGGCTTTATCCAGATGCTTAGAATAAATGTTGGAGAAATTTTCAATTTCATCTATGCTGGGGGAACCATACCTGCATGAAAAAAGTATTCATATTGTTAGAAATTCTGCTGGTCACCCTGCAGTTGTTCTGGGCACGGGCACAGTAATTTGATAATTAGAATTAGAATATTCAGAATTTAAGACTAATTTTGGCAGGCTTTTCTTGGAGTAATTATGCAGCTTTTCTGGGCATTGAAATGCCTATTGATTGTCTTTGTTTTTGTCATATTATAACTGCAAGTTCATCTTAAGCGTTCATTATAGTGATTAAAGCTTTTTTCTTAATCTTTAGGTGCTTTTTGTCTTTTTTAGGGCTACAGCAACTATTTTAATTTTTTTTCAAAATATTTTATTTTGGGATCACTGGATATTTTTCGGTCAGATTTTGGTGTTTAAGAATATCTAAAAATAAAAAGATTTTATGTGCCTAGTTCGTGGGTTATTTATTAACTCTTGGCATCACTATTTTTCGTAATCCAACCGCAGACAGTGCTTTTGTGATTTTCCAAACAATAATTTTATTTTCACAGAATGCAGACTTATTCTAAGTTCAGTTTATTGATTTAGTTTCTCATGCGTTTAGTTTTTGTGTATGTATGTCAAAGCACTCTAGCTAAATGATCGATTGAAGGTCAACATTCATCAATTTTATAATTTGTTCAAACCCTATAGTGTAGAATCTGCATACCTTGCATGGAATTTTTTAACATGGATTGGAGAGGAGAATTTGAAACTTCCAAGGCTTCTACAGATGGAAATGGCTGTTGCCTATGAGGGGGAGTTGTCAAAGGGTTTCAGTAGAAGTGATGTGCAACTTTCAATGATTGAACCTGATCCATGCCTATGAGACGAATAAAGGCTTATGATAGATTGTTAAGTGACTGGAAAGTTGATTTTAAGCCTTAATAGTTGGCTGGTTTATTTCCATGGGTGTGAATCCTAAGAGCTGTTTACCCACTGGGGTAGACTAGTTTACTGGTGCATAGACATAATACAGGAAATATAATAAACACAAAATATATCAGAGAATAATAGATGCTTTCATTAATCATTCCAACATATGAGTACATTCCCTTCATAATAATTCCCTCTTCCTTCACCCGTAGGTGGTACATATTTATCTACCCAAAGGGGTGTGACCAAACGTCACCACCCAACCCAACTGCCCTTCGGTAATAACTAATTACCGTCAGAACAACATAACTAATACCCGACATATAATACGGTAGTCTTTCCGGCTAACATCATCCCCCCCAAAAAGAAAGTTGTCTCCGGCGACTCACAACAAAAGGGAGATGAAATACACCACATAGAATAAGAAAATCATTGAGAAGGGGTGGAGGGGCGTCCCTGAAAAAGCTGGAGTGCCGCCCTCCCCATAAATGTTGCTTCGAGTAGTTCTTGTTCCATCACATCACATTCCTCATGTGCCTACACCAACCTTGTCTCCAAAGCACGCTTTTCAACTATAGCCTCCACTAACTGTTGTTCAAACGATACTATCTACCCTGCCAATCTAACCTCAATAGCCACATGTGCCGCCTTCTCCACTTTCAACTCCTAGGTACGCTGAGCCAAGTGTCACTCTACTGCCTCCAACCTGGTGGTCAGCTCCTCCTGAACTCTTTGTGCATCCACCAAGACAGCCTCACGTCTAGCCAACACCTACTCTGAGTGCCTCAAAGCATAGTACCCCTCTCTCCACCTCTGGCGTGCAGACACTCCATGCCTGCAGCAGCTTCGGGTCTCATCAATTGGTCACACTCCCAAAGGCTAATAACTGAATAATTTCCTCATGCCGTTCCGATGCCCCAACTCACAATTGTAGTGTACCTCAAAAAGAAATGGGGGTCTAGGGGCAACGCCCCCAGCGGGGTCAAGGGGCAGCGCCACCGTGGGGTCCTAGGGCAATGACCAAATTAGCACCTTCAAACCCACACAGAAGTCTATGGGGCACACCATTTTTGTGATTTTCTTCCAATCCCATACTCTTTCTGCCAACCGCTTATGTTTTCCTCACTACCTGCTTACGTCCTTCCCTTCGGTACCATACGTAATTCACTGTAAACTGTTTTTATTTGTCGTCGTTTTTTTTTTTTTTAGAATATGCGCCATCTACCGGACCATGCGATTGAGAATCGCCCTCTTGCTACCACTCCTCATCTGTATGGTGAATTGTCACCGGTGACAGCCACCCTTCGGTGACTTCACCATTCGGTGACCAGCTTCACTGTTTGGTGACCACCATTCGCTGGCTTCACTGTTCGGTGGCTTTGCCGTTCGGTGGCTTCACCATTCGGTGACTTCCGACTTGTTTCTCTCTTTTTTTCTTTTTTTTTTCCACCGTACGATCATTCGGCCATTAGCCGTACGGTGTGGTTTTTTTTTTTTTAATAACTTCGTAGTCTAATTACCTTCCAGATGCTTCTTCGGTCGCCCGTCTGGACGGCTCTCGGGTCGCTGCCTAACCTCTCAAGGCCCTTTCCATCTTCTCGGGTGCTCTATCCCTCCACTCGGGTCTATTCTCTCTGAGTAAGGTCTCAATTTGGATCCGTTGATGGCCTCATGTATCTCCTCCAGTTCCTCGAGAGCCCACAACTTGACAGCCTTATCGTAGCCGACTTCCTGAAATTTTCTTGGGTTAATCTCATTCTTTAGAGTGTGCAACCGTTCCTTTAAGCTTTCCTTGTCGCCGAGTCTGTTTTCAATGGCAATCCAAAGGCTTGGAACCATAAATTCTATAGGGGCCACAGTCTCTTGCCCGTACATAAGAAGGAGAATAAAGATTTTGAAGGCTACCGTCTTCCACTCAGGATTCCAATCGTCACGGACATGAATGATCTTAGGTTCCTCTTTCTTGTATTCACCGTACTCGGGAGGAAATGTTTCCGGCTCTTCCTCAATACTTAGTATATTGCATGCTGGTCGGAAGAGTTCGTAATCCTCTATTTGCTAGTGGAAGAGACCGTTCAATGAATCTGCATCATCCTCTGAGTATTCCCCCAATCTTAGCACACCTTCACTATTCGGTTCCATTTTGTCCCTTCCTTCATCCCTTGATCGTTTTCTTCTTCGAAGTCAGATTCTGAGTCTGAAGAAGAGGCTATCTCTTCGCTCACCATCTAGGTGCGAAGGTCGATGATGAACTTCCTCCCCCCATTCTCCATCGAGAGGGTGTTTTTCTTCCAATTGTGGTTTACCTTCGCCGTGACCAGCCACCCTCAACCCAGAATGGCATCGTAACCCTTCTTTTTCAAAGGTATCACCATAAAGTCTAGTACAAATGGTTGTGAGCCACTGGTGACCTATTGTGCCATCAACGTTCCGAGGGGTTCGATACCCTGTTGATCGGCACCCAATAAGTTGAAGGTTGGGGGCCACAAGGTTGGCTTGCCCAATTTCTTCCATGTCTCCTCCGAAAGGACGTTCACTCCTGACCCTCTGTCTACTATAGTGTCTGTTAGGATGGAGCCAAGGATGCCCATCTCGACGACTGTCGACCTTCCGCTGTTTACAGCAAGTATCATCGAGTCAGTTGCAAACCCTTCGGAGATGTCCATACGTGTGGTATTCGGTTGCGTGGCCAAGTTCCCCAACAGTGTCGTTCCCAAGTGAGGCATGGTGTGAAGGAGGTCCTGGAGTTTCACCGGTACCTCTAATTGTAACATTTGTCTCGGAATGTTTTGTTCTGCCTCCCTCCGGCCCGAGGTGGTAGCCATCTCCCATGTTTCTTTTGGTGCCTTCATCGCCTTCTCTATTTCTTCCTTACCCTCCCATGCCCCTTGTTTTGCTTGTGATTGTGTGATGGCTAGTACCCCCTCGCCACTTCTCGTTACCTCAATGTTGAGCAAGTTGACCCTGGATTTTGGGCAGTTGGCATCCTCGTGGTTGCCAGGACCACACCAACGGCATAGCTTATGCGGGGTGTTGCCCTTGTTGTAGTCCCTTGCAAAGTGGCCCCACTGATTGCAAGCTCGACACTGGATCATCGGCCGACCCTTGGATTCGTATTGTATTTGACTCCTTGTGTTCATGTTGTTGGTATTGCCCCTTCTGTCGCCGTGTCGGTTACCTCCGTACCCGCCCGAGGATGCGTTATTGTTAGTCTCTGCCCATGATGTAGATGGTTGCTCTTGGGTAAATAGCACTTGTTGATTCCTCACCTTCATGTTGTATGGGCATTCCTTGGTGGAATGGCCCATGATCTGGCAAATGTCACAAAATGCCATTTTGGGACAAGACCCCTTTGTATGGCTGCTCGCCTTGCAGTCTGTACACCATATGTCAACTTCCCCCTTGCTAGTACCCCCTTTCATGGTCTTGAACTCCATCATTCTCTCCATGTCCTTTTGGAGTGCCATGACTTTTTTCTTTGACTCGCCATCACTGCCATTGTCATCGTCCAAAGTGTCATCTTCGTCAGAAGAGGACTTGCTTCTTTTCTTCTTGAAGGTCTTATGTTTTCTCTCCAAGTCCATCGCCCAATTATAGGCATCTACGTATGAGGTGGGGGGCACTATCTTCATTTTCCTCCGTAGGTTAGATTTCAGGCCCTCCACGAACCATATTTTCTTTAGGCCATTCGATGGCTGGCTATCCATTTTTCCGACTAACTCCTTCAGTCGACGACTGTAAGCCCGCACAATCTCTTTTTTCCCTTGCTTGGTTTCATATATTTCAGAGACGATTTCATTATCGTCTCGCAGGAGCCTAAACTCCTTTTTGAATTCCTTCTTCAATAAGTCCCAGGTGGTCACTCTGCTTTTGTCTAAGTCAGAGTACCAATCGATTGCTACCCGTCGGAGGGTTGCCGGAAACTGTTTCATCCATTCCGCCTGGTCAGCAACTCCATTCGCGTACCAAATTGTCTCACATGTGCGGCAATGCCGAACAGGGTCTTCTTTTCCATCGCCATGGAACTTGGGTAACTTCTCCTTGTTAGCCACCATATTCACCCTCAGGGGTGGGACAATGGTATGTACCACCTGTTGCGTTGCCGGTTGGGTCGTCGAAAGTATTTGTTGTGCTGGTTGTACGATAGGTTGGGATGGTCCTGCCGGCATCGGCACCCCGAAAATGTTTGGTACCGTACCACTTGATGTCCCCGAACTACTGGAACTGTCCAAGCCTAGTGGGCTACTGTGATCCCCGTGCCCCTCTGTCACTTCAATACTCTCGGCGGTTGTGGTATCCTGAGCCTCCCTCCGTGCGGCTTCCTCTTCTTCCTTCCTTCGGGATTCCCTTGCTTCCATCCGTGGGGTTAAGGTTAAGGACCCGAACAAGCTCCTTGTTTCCTCCAGGCGGTCCTTGTCACTTCTTTCGGCCTCCTGGTTAGATTCCTCCAGACGCTCGCCTTCACTTACTCCCTTCGGTAGTCCTTTGGCGCGTCTTTTGAATCTCTCCCTTCGCTCGGCTTGTTGTTGTGTGAGTACGACAATTCTAGCGGCTTGTTCTTCTTTGAGTTCCTTCTTTAAATTTCTATTTTTATTCAATTGATTAGCCATAAATTCTATTCAATCATCAATTGTCAGAGCATGCTCTTCTTCAAAAACTTATGTGATTCCATCCTCAATCGTCCTCACATTGATATTCTCCTCCAATGGTATTCCCATCTGTCCACTCATTCCGTCACTTGCCAGATTCGTTTGGCAATGGTGCTAGATGTTCACCCATTGGGGTAGATTAGTTTACTGGTGCATAGACATAATACAGGAAATATAATAAACATAGAATATATCAGAGAATAATAGATGCTTTTATTAATCATTCCAACGTATGAGTACATTCACTTCATAATAATTCCCTCTTCCTTCACCCGTAGGTGGTACATATTTATCTACCCAAAGGGGTGTGACCAAACATCACCACCCGACCCAACTGCCCTTCGGTAATAACTAATTACCGTCGAAACAACATAACTAATACCCAACATATAATAAGGTAGTCTTTCCGGCTAACAAGAACCTTTAATGATTGATGAGATTTGGACTTTTGAATCTGCACCTAGTTAGATTGAGGGTCTAGTTTCTTTTAGCTGATTTATTTTATTCCAAATGATCTAATAACTACAAACATGACTAGTGTTGTCTTAGAGAGTGTGACCACCTAAAGGGAGCCTCAAATATTACTCCTTGGAAGCATAGGTTGCAGATGCTAAAGGAGAAACATGCTAAAGGAGAA
Source organism: Chamaecyparis obtusa (assembly GCA_027943335.1). Lineage (NCBI taxonomy): Eukaryota > Viridiplantae > Streptophyta > Pinopsida > Cupressales > Cupressaceae > Chamaecyparis > Chamaecyparis obtusa. Next base: position 1,336,236 of record BSBK01004968.1, on the reverse strand, counting down.
ATAGATCTTTTGTTTTTTATAGAAACCATGATTTTACCTCTTTGATCATATTCATTGAACAAAGAAGATGGCCAAGGCAAAGAATTTCATCTTGAATTCTGTAAATTGCTCCAATGACTAGTAGTGTTGATTTGCACCTAGTTAGGTTGTTAATCTAATTTCTTTTAGTTGATTTGTTCAGTTTGACCACATTCCAATAACTACAAAGACGACTAGTCTGAAGAAGAGAGGAGTCAATACTTTGATATCGTATTAAGCAATACCAAAGATACATATGTAGGAAGATATACAATTGGAGTAATTGTATAACTTCCATAACAAACAATGGAATATTAACTGCAATGCTAACATTCCCCCCCTATTACATTGTTCCTAAAATTTTACCTCTATAAACACAGACATCACGTTGCCAAGGGACCCCCCTTAAGAATTACACAACAAAATTTGCTGATTACATAATATAAATACACATTTTAAGAAGATCTTCTCCATCGAATCATCCTTTGTTCTCTTTTCTTTTGGTAGAAGAGCTAAAATAATGTCTTCTAAGGTCTCTGAAGTAATTTGATTGTGTAAAAATAACATTATAGTATTTTGAAAGCAAGTTGTTTAATAGTATGGCCTTAGCATCATCATCATCATCTACTAGAGCCTTAACCTTTGTTAACTACCTAATGAGAGATCTCAAATTACTTATATGGTTTGACATTGAGATTCCATCTTTCATTTTGAACCTAAACAATTGAAGTTTTAGGGAAAACTTTGCATTAACTGCTTTTGATCCTAACAATTTGTTCAAATTATCCCAAATACCTATAGATTTTTTATCTAAATCTATGATGGAGTTTAAAGTCAGAAAGAGAAAGACCAATAATAGCCTTGACTTTATCATCTCTACTACTCCAATCTAATAACTTGTTTGGATCTGTAGGTACTTTTTCTTTTCCAGTTACTATTCCCCATACATTTTTATTCATTAGTTGCATTCGTATTTTCATTCTCCAAGTATGAAAATTGAATCCGTAATATTTTTCCAATGGACTATCCATTTTAGAAAATGCAAACTAATACCAGCCTACTTCAAATCCTTCGTGAAAAAAAACCCAAACATTAAATGCAAATGGATAGACTAGCCCCTCCGAGAACCAAAAGAAAGTACCTTGACATTTGCATTTTCTCCATTTTTCCTTTTTCTTCTTCATCAATCTTGGCATTAGAAGAAAAACATATTTGAAGGCAATCAATAGATCAATAACTATTGAATGTGTTTCCTCAAAAACAAATGAAGAAAATAACTTGGTCCAAAATAATCTATAGTTCCAATGCACCCTACACTTTTTGCTTCAAACCATCCTTATTGACTTCTATAGTCCAATATGAAAGGGACATACCACCACTTACACTGTTGGCATAAAGCTTAGTTGTCATCATTGGCAAACATCAAACACACTGGTACTCATGATAGAACAACAATGGTGAACCGGTAAACTTACTAAGTAAACAAGTGTACCTTAACCGGTCACATTTATACCGGTCCGGTCTTGTCCAACCAATCTAGCCAGACACCACAGGAGGCAGATGACTTAACAGGTTGCACACCGGTTTGTGTTCCGAATTGCAAATTTACCGGTCAGTGCTTTATAATCCAATCCAGATTTTGCGGAGCGTTTTTCAAAAGAACTGGAGTTAGCTTTTTTTTCTGCGAGCGTTTCAAGGTAAACTGAAGATCTGTTTGCAAGCTTTTTAATCAAGAGTTCTGCATGCGAGATTTTTGGAAGAGTTACAGCTTGGCGGCACCGTTTGGTGTAATTATAATAAGATAATTTCTTATAAATAGAGGTCGTCATGAAAGAGAAAAAGAGTTGTTCAAAATCAAGAGTGGAGAGCGAGCAGAGCAGAAGAGCATAGTCTTCTGAGAAGGAATACAGTCACGAAGAGTGAAAGAGAGAAAGATTCAACAGCCGAGTAGAGGAAGGAGTGAACAGGTATGATCTGATCGACAGATAAAGTGTCAAAAGAAGATCATTGCTTTTATTGTGTGAAGCACATTTAAATCCCTCAATCAGGGTGAACCCTAACAGGTTCTATTGTATAAATCCCTTCATCGGGTGACATCTTTGTTTATGTTTTTAAATCCTTTGACAAGGGGACTCCTCACAAGGTCAAGATCTTAACCGATCTCTTTTAAATCCCTTTATCGGGTAGCATTCTAACCAGTGCTTTGTAAGCCTTTAACCGGACAGCTTTATTACTGCAGTAGAGGAGTTTTGTGGTTTCTGTCCCACCGTGAATTTTTCTTTCTAACCAAGGGTTTCCACATATATATCTTGTGTTGACTTGTGCATGTGATTTATGTTTATGATTGTTTAAGCATTCTTTATATTTTTCAGTATTGACAGGAATAATAAAAAGGAAAAGAATAAAAGAAATTGAATTTACTGATTCACCCTCCCTCTCAGTAACCGGTTAGGATTAACAATTGGTATCAGAGCCTCGTTCTCAGGTAAAGAAAGCTTAACCGCTTGAGAAAAGATCATGGAGGGTTAAAGGTATCAGAAGCAACTGAAAGAAACAAATGAAATGATTACTTCTCTTGAAAACAAACTAAGAAGATCTCTTGCCAAGAGAAAAGAGTTGGCTTTACAACTAAGTGAAAGTCAGGAAACAATTGAAGAACTATCTGGACAGAGTAGTTATGATGAAGCAGAAGAAGCGGTCTCTAAACTCATGGAGAGGAACATGAACTTGACTGATCAAATCTCCAATTTCAAAAGAGAAAAGGAAGGTCATGCTCTGAGGATGACTAGACTCATCGAAGAAAGCAGAAAAGCTGAGGATGAGAAAGATAGTGCCAAAAAAGCACTGCAAATTGCTGAGAGAGCAAGAAACCTAGTTGAAAATGTACTAAGAGAGAGTGATGCTCTCATACTGCAACTACATGCAGACATGCATGGCATAAATCAAGAGAATGCAATCATGCATGAACACTTGCATGATAAAGACAAGGCATGCAAAGAAATGGTTGTTGAAGTTGAAAAACTCAAAGAACATCTAAAAACCCTTGAGAGGAATGAGAAACTCAGAAAGTACAATGAGAGTTCTGAGAAGCTAGATGAGCAACTGAAAGCTCAAAGAAGGCACAAGGATCTCACAGGACTTGGGTACATCAGTGAAAGCAACAAGGAAATCGGTGAGTCCTCTGGAGTCAAGGAAAGCAAGGACAAGAAGAAACCAACCGGAGAAAAAGGTAAAAGAATCTTCAAACCCTCTTGCAAACATTGTGGCAAACCAGGTCATAAATCTAATGACTGCAAGAATGCACCGGTAAAACCTTTCACTGCTAACAGTTATTGCAGTAACTGTTATAAGTATGGCCACGGGACTTGAATGTAGGACACGATCAAATAGTGTGTCCAGTGGAAGCAAGGGAAGCGTCGAAGGTTATTGCTATGCATGCAATAAATTTGGACACAAGGTTGAAGAATGCAAGTGTACAACCATGGCATTCAAATCTCCACTGAGACCGGTATTCCATAACAGGAATGCTAATCGGGGCACATCTGTGTGCTACCTGTGGACCATCAGAAATAGGAACACTGAATGCTATTCACCTATGGACAATGAAAGAAGGGTCAATCCATGGAGAGGAACCGGTATGACTCGTTACAACTGTAACAAGATTGGGCATCTGGCAAAAGACTGCATGAACCGGCCAATGAACAAAGGAAAAGGCCCAGCCAAATCGGTCAAGAGGAATGTGACTCCCAATCAAAAGGGAAACACCATTGAAGAGACCAACAAGGAAGTAAAGAAGATGTGGTCCAAAAAGGGGACAAAGAGCTCTGAAGGAGAGAAATCAGAGACAGTCATCATCCACCGATGGTGATATCTCTTCAGCAAATTTAGCCAAAAGGGCTTAAGGGGGAACAAGTAGAAACGCTACTATCCCCAGAGTAAATGGTGAGATCTATTCTCACTCAGTCAAGGATTAAAACCGGGAAGGATACACCTATCTAACACCAAAGAACCGGTCAATTGGAGAAGCTGATGTATCACAATCGATGTTACAACCACGGTTGGTGTAGTAAACAGGCAAAGCATCGGTAAACCGATTGATAAAGGTAAGGTTAGGTAAGGGTAATTAATACAGTAACCGTTAACAAAAGTTACCGTTTTCTAATTACCATTACGACCTAAGTGTATAAAAAGGAAAGCTGATTACTCATTTCAATTTACATTGCGTTTTGTGATTATTGTTTTATAAGCTTGAGTATTCTTTCTTGTTGTGATTCGCGATCTTTGCTTTGCGTATTCCGTGAATTTGTCAAGAGCTTTCTATGTGTTTCTGGTCTAGAGAAATGGCATCATCATCATCTGTTGTGAGCCTAATCGACATCAGACAACATGATCGACCAATGTATGATATCATGACAGTGCAGAATAGAGCGAATGATATGGCTGGAGCCCTATCATCGATTCCCGATGGGGTGCTGTTAAATGAAGATGTAACCGCATGCATCCACAGCAAACAGGGGGAATTGGGTGAAACATTCACACAGAGCGAATACTGGGCTCCGTGAAGATGGAAAACTCTAAGCGAAATACGCGAGATTGGAGACAACTGGATTGACCAATGGGGTCAAATACCCAACAGTATTTCGACCTGACTGGATTCGGTAGGTACTCAGTCGAGTACACGATCTAGGAATGTGGTTAGTGAAAGGCGTCATTACTCCAATAACAAAGGGAGATCTAAATAGAGTAATCGGGTTCAACACCACAGGGGAAGCTCTTACCCTAAGGACAATTGCTAATGCTAAAGTCACTCGACTCACTAAGTCAAAATACGACAGTCGTATGATGACTGTGACCAACATTGAAGACGACAGTGTCCCATATGTTGTTGTCATTGGTTACAAGGTTTACCAATCTAGCAATCTCAACAACATACCAGGTGGTGCAATTCATGCAGCGCACAAGATTATGTATGACAATGCTCAGTATGACTTATGCACTATGCTGAGGAGCCAAATCTTCGAGAACCTGAAGAAGCTCGATATGGCAACGAAGAAATTTATGAAATATGGGACTTTGATGGTATGTCTCTTTTTCTACTACCAAAATTTCTTTCCTAGAGTGGGTAAAGTTACCTGGTTAATAGGCAGACCGGTTATGGTCCAAATAGGTGAAATGGTTAACAGTTTGGGAAATCGGTTTAACAAAGTAATGACTGATTACTTTGAAGCTTATCAACTCAGAATGCATCAGCGAGAGAGAATTCCTTCAGCTATTGTAGATGAGTACAAGGATGAAGTTTGCTTCCTTGTAAGCATCGATCATTGTGTCATTCAGGCTATTGAGCCAAGAACTGAGTTTGCATCGGAACTTGGTTATGAAATCTCATCAAAGACTGCCAAAGCTTATGCTGAGGCACTACAGGAGAGTAACCTAGATCTCTCTGCCAACTGGTTCGACACTTATGAGGAGATAAGTGCAAATCTGAAGAAAAATGCACCTTCAAAGGCACCAAAGAAGGTATATGTCAAACGGTCTCCTACTCCAAGGAAAAGGAAGCCAGTTGTGCAAGAACCAAAAGTTCAAAAGAAGAAGGCACAATCAATCACAACCGAACAGTCACAAGGTGAGGACTCAGAGGAAACTGAGATAGAACAGACCACCACCTATTGTTCGGCAAATGGGTAGTTAGATAGTTAGCCGTCTAAGGGAGTTGCACAGATGCGACGGTTCGCTCGCATCCCCTCGGATATTATATGTATACATCCTTTCCTTGTGGAAAGACACAGATATAGTGTTGCGGACTTATGCTTGTACTGTGTAATTCATATATAATCAATAAAGCAATTATATTCTCTGATATTCTGTGAGTTACTTGCAATTCCGTATTATGTCTAAGCAACAATAAGTTTACCCCAGCGGGCAAACATCTGGCGCCGTTGCCTAGACGTACTGGGGAAGACAAGAACTGGATGGCGTGCGGACACGATGGGCTTACCAATTGGTGAAATTAATCCGGAAGCAGACGACGCACGTACAGAACTGTACAAAGGTGAAGACAACCAGACGAAGGAATTTAGAATCCTGTTCCAGGTAGCAATAGAAACCTACGTCCATCGGGAGGCCACCAAAGAGGAAGTCCCAACAAGTGTTGTGTGGGCTACGATTGAGGCTAATCCTGCAGCCCACCGATTGATAAATCACCTCCCTCACTTGTTGGCACAGGCATCGCTCGCACAACACGCTCGCTTGGAGGAGATTGCCCGAGAGGAACGCCGTCAGGAAATTCTCTGTGCATACCACACATAGGAACACCTCCAATGCTAGGAGGAAGGCGATGGCAACCGTAAGGGACTCTGAAATGTGAAGACCAACCGAAGGAGAGAGGACACAAACAATTGTAATGCGAAGTCATTCAATTGACAATGTTGTAAACCGACATAAATGAATAAAACAAGTGTTCTTTGAAAAAAAAAACAATGTTTTGTCTTTAGTTTTTGATGCCCAACCTCTTAAATAAAGATAGAAATAAAAAGGTACCGGATGATGAAGGTGAGGCCGCACAGAAGGCTTTAATTTCCGCACAACAACGTGAACACCGACACAGGTTGAGGCAACTTGCCCAGGACCAACTTGCCGGAGGGTTGCCCGAAGGGGACCTCAGAAGTGGTACAAGAGGTGCACAGGCCGACGAGGAACCATTCACTTCGCTCGAGCATCTGAGAGCACGGAGTAGGGAGGAACTGCTTGAAGAAACACGGTTGAGGAAGACCTTACTTCAGGAAGAGAGAGATCAGTTCGAGAGTTTGACCTGTACACCAGGTGCGGAGAACCAAACTCAAGGAGGAGACAGTACGGCCAAAGGTGTTATTGACACACAGGCAGACCCTCCGTTGGAGCCAACGACTCCACATAGTACAGTACCACCAATTACGCAGGCACAAGGGCAAGTGCCACTGGTCAAATACTACACACACTAACCAAGCAAGTGCGGGTATGAGTGCTAGCACAGGCGGTGTCGAAGCACAAAATCCACCGCGGACACAACCAGTCAAACCACCCATGGCGACCCATAAAGAGAAATTATCGAAATTTCATGGCGACGGTAAGGACGATCCAGTACAGCATTGTCGTACCTGTGAAACCATCTAGTCAACCAACAAGGTCACTGACCAGGATGAGTGGGTGAAGCAGTTTCCTGCCACACTGAGAGGAGTCGCCATTGATTGGTACTCCAACTTGGATAAAACGCAAGTAACCACGTGGGACCAACTTAAGAAGGAATTCGAGAAGGAGTTTCAACTCCTCAGAGACGATAACGAAATAGTCTCTGAAATCTACAGCACAAAACATGGCAAGAAGGAAACGGTATGGGCCTACGACTGCCGATTGAAGGAGTCAATCAGGAAAATGGATAGCTAGCCAACATATGGCCTAAAGAAAAGATGATTCATGGAGGACCTGAAATCTAACCTACGAAGGAAAATGAAGATAGTGCCCCCCACCTCATACGGAGATGCCTATAACCGGGCAATGGACCTAGAGAGCGAACAGAAGACCTCCAAGAAGAAGAGAAATAAATCCTCTTCGTCTGAAGATGACACTTCCAAAGAAAAAAGAAGCGGTGACGATGGACCGAAGAAGGTCACGGCACTCCAAAAAGATATGGAAAGAATGCTAAAAGAATTAAGACAATGAAAGGGGGTACGAGCAAAGACGACGAACTCTAGTGTACGGAATGTAAAGAAAGTGGCCACACGAAGGGTGCCTGTCCCAAAAAGGTATTCTGTGACATCTGCCAGATTATGGGACATTCCACAAAGGAATGCCCATACAATCTGAAGGTACGAAACCAACAAGTGCTCTACATGCAAGAGCAGCCATCCACTTTGGGGGCCATGGAACCAAACAACAACGCATCTTCAAGGGGCTACCGAGGCAACCGACGAGGGGGACGAGGGAATAACAACTCCACTCATAGTAGAATACAGTATGATGCAAAAGGACGCCCGGTGATCCAATGTAGAGCGTGCAGTCAATGGGGTCATTTTGCGAGAGACTGCAATAATAATGAAGCCCCTCAGAAGCTGTGTCAGTGGTGTGGCCCTGGCGACCACAAAGATGCCAATTGCCATAAGTCTGGCGTAGGGACCAACCTGTTGGACATCGAAGGAAATACGAAGACAAAGGAAGCCATATTGGCCCTCAATCGGGGGCAAGCTAAGCAAGCCAAGTACCTCGATCCTCGTATCGAGAAACAAAGGATGTGGGAAGCACAAGAAGAATTAGATAAGGCCATGAAGGCCCAACAAGAGACACAGGAGGCAGCGGGAACCTATAGCCGACAGGACGCAGAACAAAACATTCTACGGCAGATGCTTCAATTGGAGGTACCTATGAAACTCCAGGACCTCCTACACACCATGCCGCATTTGGTGACAGCACTACTTGGTACACAGGCCAACCAGACCAACACCATGCACAAGGACACCTCCATTCCTGGAGGATCCATGACAGATCCAATGTTGTTGGCCGTCAATAATGGCAGACACCCAGTCGTGGTGGAGATGGGCATTTTGGGTACCATCTTAACAGACACCATAGTAGATGGCGGACCGAGAGTAAATGTCCTACAAGAGGACACATGGAAAAAATTAGGGAAGCCTACCTTGTGGCCACCAACATTTAATTTGCTAGGTGCTAATCAGCATGGGATCAAGCTTTTTTTCCTTTTTCTTTTTTTCTTATTTTTTCTCTTTCGCATGTTAATTGCACAGTTGCCGCCGGCTCGGGCTCTCCGGCCTCAGATGGTAAATTTTCAGCTTCGAGCCATTAACGACATCTGGGATTTCTCGTCCATCGAGGGACCACAACTTGACCAACCCGTTCGCTGCAACCTCCCGAACTTTGTAGGGGCCTAGCTACTTAACCTTGAATTTCCCAAGTTTAATTTCATTTTGCTGATTGAACTTTAATATTCATTGTCCTGGTGTGAATTGCATCCGATGGAGGTGCTTGTCGTGCCACAGTTTCCTTTGTTGTTGTGCTACTTCAATGGCCCACTGTGCCAGTGCTCTTTTCTCGTCCAATTTATTCAAGACATAAAGTCTTTCTCTCAAACTCTCCATGTCGCCGAGCTTGTTCTCCAGGGCTATCCGCAGACTAGGCACCATGAATTCAGCCGGTACCACTGCCTCCTGCTCGTACATTAGCTAGAATGGTGTATGCCCGGTGGTTACCTTGTATGAAGTACGATAGGCCCATAACACAGAGGGCAACTTCTCTTCCCAATCTTCACCTTCAACGCCGCATGACTTATAGATGACTCCCACCAAGATTTTATTTGTCGCCTCGGCCTGGCCGTTCGCCCGAGGATAGTAGGGACTTGACAGCGTATGGAAAATCTTAAATTCTGTGGTTAGAAGTTTAATCATGTGATTGACAAAATGACCGCCCTTGTCGCTTGTCAACTGAATCGGAATGCCATACCTTGTTATTATTTGTTCGTAAATAAACTTTGCAGTGCTTATGGCGGAGTTATCGGTTAATGCACGAGCTTCAACCCATGTTGTCAAATATTCGGTGGCCACCACAATGTATCGGCAGTGCCAGGCATGACTGGCCTTCAGAGGCCCAACGAAGTCCAATCCCCATCTTTCGAATAGTTCTTGCGCGTGGGAGGGATTGAGGGGCATAAAGTCTCGTTTGAGGGGTTTCCCAGCGCGCTGACAAGTGTCGCATCCAACTACCCATTCTCTGGTGTCATTGTATAATGTTGGCCACCATAAGCCAGCCAACAACACTTTCCTGGCCATGGTATCTTGTAATGAACCCACGCACTGTGGCCCCTCTACTGTACCCACGCACTGTGCTGACACAAGTTTGTGCGGAAGTTGTCGAAGCAACAAAAGGCCGTACGATGCTGGAAATGGGCCGTATGGAGCAACGGGCAAGGCCATGCGGTACAACGGGTGGATAGGATGTGTGGTACAACAGGTGGATAGGCTGTGCGGTACAACGGGTGGATGGGTCGTGCGATACAATGGGTGGATGGGTCGTGCGGTACAACGGGTGGATGGGCCGTGCTGTACAATGGGTGGATAGGCCATGCAGTACAATGGGTGGATAGGTCATGCGGTACAACGGGTGGTGCTGGAATGGGCCGGATGGAATGAGAGACGAAAATGAGTTAAAGACACCAACAATATTGACCACAAATAATCCTCCAATTGATGTTTTGCCACAAATAATCCTCCAATTGATATTTGGCCACAATATGGTGCTCCGATTTGCCAGATCCAAGCGAAGTATTACACGTAATGGAATAGGGTGAGGATTGAATCCCACCGAAACCGTACGAGCCAAGTTCTTTCACTTCCGAAATGGCAAATTACAGAGAATCCCAACTGGAATTTGCAGTACAAAGAAATAATCCAAAGTATGCATATCAACAACTACCTACAAGCCGCGCTTAAATACCCTTCGGATAATTATCCGAGGGTGTACAAAATGAGCCGACGGCAAAACTAGCCTACGGAAACAAAATAAGAATGGGACCGAGATATGCTAAATCAATCGGCCCATTAACAAAGGTTTAATTAATAATTTATTTTATGACGAGAACATTACATATCTGGACCCATGTGTCCTCCGGTAGGTCCTTCATGGGCTTCCCTCAACACTCTTAATACCTCTTCTTCAATCACGCATCGCCTCAACACCTGGTCTGGACCCATTTTATACAGCAATCCATTGATTAGCTAAAAGGTCCTACTTCTCAAGAACAACTTCCTTCGTTCTCCCGGAGGCATGTCCTCGGGGAATTGAGTCGTGGACAAATACTCCCCGATACTCGTGTACCACTTCGGAAGTACGGCAATATGAAACAAGTGTGCGTCTGGGAAGTCGTCATTTATTCCCACAGGTGGCTCGCCAAACTTGATTCGTGATAACTGGTCAGCGATCACGTGGCTACGTCCTAGCTGTACTACAATCTTGAACGTGAATTCTTGAAGAGTAGCCACCGGCTTACTCTTCCTTGGATAATAGCTTTATTGACGAGGTACATAAGGGCCTAGTGGTCCACATAGAAGGTGAACGACATTGCTAGTAAATAATGTCTGGATTTCTAGACAAAGTAAACCATTCCGAGGGCCTCCCTTTCAGTGGTACTGTAATTCTTCTCCACGTTCGACAGCAACCGGCTTGCAAAATAGATAGGATGATCGAGTTCGTGGCCTCCTTCCTAGGCCAGAGTGGCTCCGATGGCATAATTCGATGTATCCACGTGTACGTGGACATCCCTGTCCCAGTTAGGAAATGCCAGTATAGGAGCCGCCAACAGCCTCGTTTTTAGATCCTCAAAGGCTTCCCCTTGCTCTTTCACCCAGACGTACGACTCCCCCTTCCTCATGAGCCTATCCATCGAGTATGAAACCCGGGCAAAGTTTTTTATGAATCGACGGTAGCATCCAATATGGCCGAGAAAGGACTTAACGCCAATTACGTCGGTGGGGGCCTCCATCTCGACTATTACCCGAACCTTGTCAAGGTTTGTTTTTAATCCTTCTTTGCAGACTATGTGCCCGAGCAACTTCCCTTGCGGCACCATAAAACGGCATTTCTTTGCGTTGAGTGCCAGACAGGCTCGCCGACACCACTCCATGCATTCCCCCAAGGCTGCAATGTGTTTTTCCTGCCCACTGAATATGGACCAGTCGTCCAAGAATGCTTTAAAGTTCCCCTTGGACATCTTGTCAAAGATATGGAGGATAATCCTCTGGAAGGTCGCTGGTGCATTGCACAAGCCAAAGGGCATCCGAGTGTATGTGTACACACCATCCTCCACTACAAAGGTTGTTTTCAACTTATCTTCCTCTGCAATGGATATTTGGTTATATCCGGAGAACCCATCCATAAAAGAATAGATCTCATGGCCAGCCACCTCCTCCAATATGCTATCAGTGAAGGGGATCGGGAATGGGTCCTTGATTGTTACTGCATTGAGGCACCTGAAATCCACGCAGATGCAGATCTGGTTGGCTTCCTTCTTCTGGGAGATCACAATTGGTGAAACCCACTCGCTTGTGTCAACCCGGAAGATGATCCCAGCTTCTAACATCCGCTCAATTTCAGTCTCCACCCTTGCACAATAATTCTTATTCATTTTGTACGGCCTCTTCCGCACGGGTTGGGCTCCAGGAACCAGGGGAATGCGGTGCACGCATAATTCCGGAGGTATGCCCTTCAGATCTTTGTAGGTCCAGGCGAACACATCCTTGTATTCTGTAAAAATCTTGAAGGCTGTCGTTTTCAATACAGGGCTCTAGTCGTCCCCCATTAGGATGGTTTTCGGATTTTGCTCATCTCCGAGGTTTATCTCTTTCAACTTTGCTTCTTTGTACCGGATTGGTTCCTCCTTGGAAAACTCATGGGCAGGGCTTTCTCTCATCTGAGCTTCTCCTTCTCTGTACTCTGTATATTTCAGAGGGAACTCGTTCCGGTCTTCCTCGATCTCTAGTATATTACAAGATGGCGGAAATAATTCATAGTCGCCCATCTGCCAGTGGAATAGGCCGTCCATGGAGTCTACATCATCCTCCAATTTCAGTGCCCCTTCCGCGTTGGGCTCCACACTTCCCTCCCCTTCATCTATCTCGTCGTCCGATTCCGAATCGGAGGAGGATGCCATTTCTTCTTCGACCATCTGCGTTGTGAGATCTATCACAAACTTCCTTCCCCCTTTCTCAAATGATAGAATGTTCCTTTTCCAGTTATGGTTGGCTCTGGCAGTCACGAGCCACCCCCTCCCTAGGATGGCGTCGTACCCCTTCTGCTTTAGGGGAATTACTACAAAGTCCAAGATGAACAGTTGGGTCCCAATGGTTACCTGTTGTGCCATCAAGGTTCTGAGGGGCTTGATGTCGTGTTGGTCGGCCCCTAGTAGGTTGAAGGTTGGCGGCCACAGTGTTGGTTTTCCCCAAGCTCTTCCAAGTTTCCTCCGGTAGAACGTTCACCCCAGATCCACCGTCAACAATCGTGTTAGTGAGGATGGTACCCAAGATACCCATCTCCACCACTGCAGGGTTCCGCCCACTATTTATTGACAACGTCATGGGGTCGACTGTGGAGCCGCCTGGAACCTCAATCCGTTCAAATGCACTTGTTGGAATGTTTTGTCCTAACAATAGGGTCGTTTTCAAATGCGGCATAGTTTCAAGTAGGTCCTTGACCTTTACCGGTATCTCCAGTTGCATCATCTGCCTCAAGATATTTTGCTCTGCCATGGCTCGGGTAGAAGTGTCGGTATCTATGGAGTCCCTTTGGTCCTGCATTCCCTTCTTGATCTCGGCCTTCGCCTCGAGTACCCTCTGTTTCTCCGTCCGAGGGTCAAGATACCTGGCCTTCTTGGTTTGTGCGTGTGTGATTGCCAACATCTTCTCAGTGCCCCCTCGTTCCATGTCCAGGATGTTGCAGCCGGGCTTCGGGCAGTTAGCTTCCTCATGGTCCCCCAGTCCGTACCATCGACAGTTTTTGTGGAGCAGAAGCCTCTTTCTGGCAATCCCGGGCAAAGTGTCCCCAATGATTACAATTTCTACACTGTATCATAGGTCTTCCCTTCGCATCATACTGGATCCGAGGCCGGTTATTATTGTTCTCACTATTTCCTCTGCCTCCCCGTCGATTGTTTCTGTAACCGTCAGATGATGCAGCATTTTGTTGACCGTCGGTTCCAGATGTGGAGGGTTTCTCTTGGGTGAAGAGCACTTGTTGATTCCTGGCCTTCAGACTGTAGGGACATTCTTTGGTGGAATGTCCCGCAATCTGGCAGATGTCGCAAAAGGCTTTCTTGGGACAAGAACCTTTAGTGTGTCTCACTTCTTTGCAGTATGTGCACCACACGGTGTCTTCCTCAATTTTGCTTGAGCTTCCCTTGGTGGCCTTAAGTTCTTTCATCATTCTCTCGAGATCTTTCTGTAGGGCAAGCACTTTCTTATTGGATTCTCCCTTGCTACTTTCCGCCTCCGATTCATCATCAGAAGACTTAGTTTTCTTGGAGGTCTGGCATTCACTCTCCAAGTCCATCTCACGATTGTATGCATTGCTATACGACGTGGGTGGTACGATTTTCAATTTCTTTCAGAGGGAAGTTTTTGGTCCTTCGACGAACCATCGTTTTTTTAGTTCGTCCGCCGGGGCTGATTCCATCTTCCCAATGAGTTCCTTCAGTCGCCGCCCGTAGGCGCGGACCGACTCACTCTTCGTTTGCTTTGTATTATAAATTTCAGCCATAATCTCATTGTCGTCCCTCAGCAACTGAAATTCAATCTGGAAAGCCTTTTTCACGTTGTCCCATGACGTCAAGCCTGCTTTATCTACATCCGAATACCAGTCGATGGCTCCTTCCCTTAACGTTGCAGGGAACTGTCTGATCGATTCATCTTGGTCCGTAACCCCGTTGGTGGTCCATATAGTTTCACAAGTTCGGCAATGCCGAACAGGATCCCCCTTTGCTTGGCCCATGAACTTGGGCAATTTTTGTTTACTCGCGGCCATGGTTACTTGTATCGGCGGTGGATTCGGTGCTCTGGCACCGCTTGTGCCAACACTCATACCCGCACTTCTTTGATTATTGTCTGCAGTATTAACCAATGGCCCTGGCCCTGGCCCTTGTGGCACTTGCGTAACTGGTGGTACCGTACTATGTGGAGTCGTTGGCTCCAACGGAGGGTTCGGCTGTGTGTCAATAGCACCTTCGGCCATACCATCCCCTCCTTGGGCTTGGTTCTCCGCACCTCGTGTACGGGTTAGACCCTCAAGCCGATCTCTCTCTTCCTGAAGCAAGACCTTCCTCAGCCGTGTTTCCGCAAGTAGTTCCTCCCTACTCCGCACTCTCCGATGCTTCGGCAAAGTGAACTGTTCCTCATCGGCCTGTGCACCTTCCGTAGCACTTCCGAGGTCCCCTTCAAGCAACCCTCCAGCAAGCTGGTCCTGGGCAAGTTGCCTCAACCTATGTCGGTGTTCACGTTGCTGTGCGGAAATCAAAGCCTTCTGTGCAGCCTCGCCTTCATCATCTCGTGCTTTCTTATTTCTATCTTTGTTTAAAAGATTGGGCATCAAAACTGAAGACAAAACATTGCTTTTTAAACAAAAAGAACACTTATTTTATTTATTCATGTCGGTTTACAACATTGTCAATTGCATTACAATTGTTTCTGTGTTCCTTTCTCCCTTCAATTTGACTTCATATTTCAAAGTCCCCTATGGTTGCCATCCCTTCTTCCTGACGGCGGAGGTGTTCCTGTGCGTGGTATGCACGGAGGATTTCTTGACGGCGTTCCTCTCGGGCAATCTCCTCCAGGCGAGCGCATTGTGCAAGCGATGCCTGCGCTAGCAAGCAAGGGAGGTGGTTTAGCAATCGGTTGGCTGCAAGGTTAGCCTCAATGGTAGCCCACACGGCACTTGCTGGAACTTCTTTGCCGGTGGCTTCTCGACTGACATAGGTTTCTATTGCCACTTGAAACAGGATTCTGAATTCCCTCATCTGGTTGTCTTCTCCTTCGTACAGTTCTGTACATGCGTCGTCTACTTCCAAATTAATTTCACCAACCGGTAAGCCCATTGTGTCCGCACGCCATCCGAGTGCGTCTAGGCAACGGCGCCAAATGTTTACCCTCGTGGGGTAACAAACATTAATTGCATACAGACAAATAAGTACTCAGCATAGAATATAAAAGAGCATTGTATTCATGTATTCACAAGAGTTTCCAGTACATAACCATCCTATCCCTACCAAAGGAACAAGTACATATATATAACGTCCAAAGGGATGCGAGGCCAACCGTCGCACTAGTGTAACTCCTTCGGATGGACCCACCATCTAACTACCCCAATTACCCGACAACACAAGCCCCTCGGGATACTGATGGCACAACCAATTACAGTTGGTGCACAGCCTTTTGTACTTGACTTCGTCGTCATTCCACTTAAACAAAAGGGTTATGACACCATCCTAGGACGAGGATGGCTAGTGGCAGCAAAGGCAAACCATAACTGGAAACGGAATACACTTTCAATGGAGAGTGGAGGCAGGAAATTTACAATTGACCTCCGGACTTAGTTGGTGAGTGAAGAAATCGCCTCTTCCTCAGGGTCAGAATCTGAAGGAGAAAACGACTGACGAGACGAAAGAAGGCACGAAATGGAACCAAATGAGGAGGGTGTACTAAATTTGGGAGGATGCTCAGAAGATGATACGGATTCACTGAACGGATTGTTCCATTGGCAAATGGAGGATTACGAGATGTTTTCACCCTCATGCAATGTACTAAGCATCGAGGAAGAATCGGACAAATTCCCCCCAGAGTACGAGGAATATAAGGAAGGGAATGTTGCAATTGATACTACACTAGCACATCAGTTTGGTGACCAGAATTCCATGAGGTACGAGGAACCATTGGTGAAACCCCTGAATCTCGGCACGGAAACAGAAGCGAAAGTCATCCTCGTAGGGGATGACTGGAATCTAGTTTTAAAAACCGTGGCGTTCAAAATCTTTACCGAATACAAAGACGTATTCGTGTGGACGTACAAGGATTTGAAGGGCGTCCCACACAAACTTTGTGTTCACCGTATTCTGTTGGTACCAAGTGTCGTACCACTACGGCAGCAGCCATACCATATGAATAAAAACTATGCCGCTAAGGTAAAAGATGAAATCGAACAAATGCTCGAGGCTAGAATTATTTTCAAGGTTCAAACTAGTGAATTGGTATCCCCCATCGTGATCTCTCTCAAGAAGGATGGAAACTAGATCTGGATTTGTGTCGACTTCCGGTGCCTGAACGCAGTTACTATTAAAGACCCATTTCCCATCCCGTTTACAGACTCTATCCTCGGGGAGGTGGCTGGCCATGAAATCTATTCATTCGTGGACGGATTTTCTGGTTACAATCAGATATCAATAGCAGAAGAGGATAAACTGAAAACAACCTTTGTGGTGGAAGACGGAGTATATGCCTACAACCGAATATTCGGTCTCTGTAACGCACTAGCCACGTTCCAGAGAATAATCCTCCATATATTCGATAAGATGTCTGTCGGTAACTTTAAGGCTTTCCTCGATGACTGGTCCATCTACACTGGGGAGGAGACACATCTAAAGGCCCTCGGTGAATGCGTGGACAAGTGTCGAAGGGCACGACTTGCACTCAACCCCAAGAAATGTTGATTCATGGTGCCTCAGGGAAGGTTGTTGGGGCATATCGTGTGAAAAGCAGGACTCAAAACCGATCCCGATAAAGTTCAAGTGATTGTGGATATGGAATCTCCACGAGATGTCACTGGGGTTAAATCCTTCTTGGGACATATTGGCTACTATCGAAGGTTTATAAAAAAAATTGCCCAGATATCCTACCCCCTCGACAATCTCACCAAAAAGGGAGAACCCTACGTGTGGGGAACGGCTCAAGAGGAAGCCTTCAGAGAATTAAAATCACAATTGTTGGAGGCACCCATTTTGGCTTATCCGAACTGGGACAAAGAATTCCACATGCACGTAGATGCTTCCAACTATGACATAGGTGCGACATTGGGTCAAGTCGGTGACCATGGGTTGGATCACCCGGTCTACTTTGCTAGCAGGCTACTCTCAAAGGCAGAAAAGAATTATAGTACGACGGAAAGAGAGGCCCTCAGCATGGTGTATGCCGTACAGAAATTTAGACACTACCTGCTTGCGACCCCCTTCACATTTTATGTAGACCACCAAGCATTAATGTACTTGGTGAATAAACCAATAATCCAAGGACGGGTGAGCCGATGGTTGCTGTTGCTGCAAGAATTTACCTTCACCATTATAGTACGGCTGGGCAAAAGTCACGTGATTGCAAATCAACTATCTAGAATCAAATCTGGAGAGCCCGCCGAAGGGGTGAATGATGATTTTTCGGATGCGCACCTACTTCATATCGCGATTTTACCGGCGTGGTACACCAACATTGGTGAGTACCTCTCCACGCCATAGTTACCCCAAGAAATGCCGCCAAGAGAACGACGCAAACTGATCCTCCGAAGTCGAACGTTCCAACTCATTAACGGGCTTCTCTACAAGATGGGGCCGGACCAAGTCCTCCGACGATGCGTGGAGGAAGAAGTTTCAAGTATTCTGAGGGAAGCACATGAGGGCCCAACGGGAGGACATATGGGGCATGATACAATAGCTAGGAAGGTACTACTGGCCGGATTGTGGTGGCCGATGCTGCACAATGACGCCAGGGAGTGGGTCGTTAGCTGTGACACGTGTTAGCAGGCCGTAAAACCACTTAAGAGGGATTTCATGCCCTTAAACCCCTCAACTGCTCAGGAATTATTCGAGAGATGGGGACTAGATTTTGTGGGACCTTTGAAAACCAGCAAACCACGGCGATGCACATATATAGTGGTGGCTACGGAATACCTGACAAAATGGGTGGAAGCACGTGCCTTACCCAACAACACGGCTGTGAGTACAGCGCGGTTCATTTATGAACAAATCATCACTCGGTATGGCATTCCAATTCAGCTGACAAATGACAGGGGAGGTCACTTCGTGAACGACGTGGTAAAGCTTCTCATGAAACAATTTAAAAAAATTCACTCTCTATCGAACCCATACTATCCGAGAGCGAATGGCTAGGCGGAGGCCACAAACAAGATCTTAGTCTCTGTAATTTACAAGTCGTGTGGTGTGGAGAAGGAAGACTAGGAGGAGAAGTTACCCTTGGTCTTGTGGGCCTACCGCACCACCTACAAGGTTACCACAGGCCAGACGCCCTTCCAACTCATGTGCGGCCAGGAGGCTATCGTCCCAATGGAATTTATGGTGCCAAGTCTCCACATAGCTATTGACAACAAACTCGGCGACATGGACAGTCTTCGAGAATGTTTGTACACCCTAAATAAACTGGATGAACGGAGGATGATGGCACAATGGGCAACTGTCGTTCAACAACAAAGAAAGCATTGGCATGATAAGCACATCCATCAGGCAAGGTTCACACCGAGTCAACTTGTTCTTAAGTACAACAGGTGAAATGAGATTAAGCCCGAAAAATTCAAAGTGAAATGGTTGGGTCCCTATAAGATCTAAGAAGTCGGCAGCAATGGGGCGATTAAGTTGTGGGCACTCGATGGTACGGAGCTTCCCGACGCAGTCAATGGATCTAAGTTGAAAATTTATCATGAACGGCAACACAGAGGACCACTCGGAGGATAATTATTTTTTTTTTTTAAATTGAAAAAAAAAATGGGAAAAAAGAAAAAGGACCACCGAACGGTAGCATGTCACCGGTGCAAAGAAGGCCCACCGTTCAGTAGTAATAAAAGGCCATCACATGGCAAGGAATAAGAACCGAAGAAGAAGATAAATAGTCGCTTTGTGGCAAGAGCAAAGTAAAAAAAAAAAATACAAGGTCATTGGAAATAAAGAAAAGGCCACGCAAGGAAAAATAAAATAAAATAAAAGCCACCGCGTGGCCATTGGAAGGGAGAAGAAGAAATCGTGACATATGGAAAGAGGCCATTGGTAGGAAATAAAAGGCAACCGTTCAGTGTCACCTGCCGAAAGACAACTGGGTTTTGTTGTTGTAGTTGCGACATGTGAGAAGCAAGGGTGAAAAAGACACCACGCAACCAGGGATTACAGCAACCGTATGGTGTCGTGCAGTGAGGAAGGAGGAAATTGTTTTGGAAGTTATTTTCAATTAGGGGTTTCCAAATCCAAGTGTGTGTACGGCAGCCAGCGCTACAATATTAAATATTTTAGTTAGCAAAGTCTAAAGAAGAGGAATTAAAGAAACCGTTAAGAATTCGGCTGGCAAGAGGAGTTGGAGAAAACAGTTGCAACACACAGACCAGAAAGCCATGGATGCTGGGAGCTCCAAAAAGAAAGTAGCAGACCCGAAGGAGGCAATGACTGCACAAAATATTACATTCGAGGGTTTGAATGGGGTGGAGTGTAGAAAATGGTGGCATGAGACACCTAATGATGACGTGGTGAAAGACAGTCTGAGACACGCAGGAGTCCATTGAGCCATTTAGATGCCCATATTTTGCATAAAAGATTTCGAGCCCCAACTGCGCCAAATGATAGAAAACTTTGACACATTTTCACGTACCAACACATTCCATAACCTGGGATACGATCTTATAGTATCATTTCATGCGGCAGAATTCACCTAAGTGTTTGGCATTCTAGGGAAGAAGGGACACAAGATTGACACCAAGCCCCGAAAGTTGATGCACAAGGCTAAGGAAATGTGGATACGAAGGGTTGCAGGAAACATCACGCCTGATAAAGTAAAGGCATTGGCAAGGACAACTGCAGGGAAGGGATTGAAGAGGGCTGACATCGTTGAAGGACACTGGCGGTGTATCATGGATGTCATTAAAAGTCGGCTCATCGGTGCCAGTCGAGCCTCAGACATCACCATCACGCAGATTCCATTGATGTGTGATATTCTGAATGGTACACTATACAACTGGGCGACGCTGCTTGCTCACCGAATGTATGATTTCATGACCCTGCAACAACGTACCTTCTTTATGCCGCATTATGCCATTGGGCTATTTTTGGAGGCCACACAGCTACAAATCCTAGAAGAGAAATTAGTGGTGAAGCCGAAAAGTATCATATCCCCGGATGAACCATTGATTCTTATATGGCGCTACTTAGATATTGGAGAGGTCCTACCAGGATCAAAGAGGAAACGAAAGCCAAAAATAGAGTCTAAAGATATCGACAGTGGCCAGGAGCCCACATCATCTAGTGGTAGCAGTTCCTCCCAGACAAGCGGCCATAGTCATATGGAGTTGGCAGTGGAGTCAACACTAGTGTTGTTCACTCCACCACAACTCGGGGATATTCAGTTTACCCCGGCTCGGCCACTGCCTTACCTGCTACAGTTTCCATTCCGATGTTCAAGCAACCGAGGGCACCAGTGGTGTTAAGTCTAGTTGTGCCTCCAGCCAGGACAAATGAGGAAGCTGAGGCACTGGTTTTGGCCGGTCCAGTCTTGTCCAACTGATCTAGCCAGACACCACAGGAGGCAGATGACTTAACAGGTTGCACACTGGTTTGTGTTCCGAATTGCAAATTTACTGGTCAGTGCTTTATAATCCGATCCGGATTTTGCGGAGCGTTTTTCAAAAGAATTGGAGTTAGCCTCTTTTTTTGTGAGCATTTTGAGGTAAATTGAAGATCTATTTGCAAGCTTTTTAATCAAGAGTTCTACATGTGAGATTTTTGGAAGAGTTACAGCTTGGCGGCACCGTTTGGTGTAATTATAATAAGATAATTTCTTATAAATAGAGGTCATAATGCAAGAGAAAAAGAGTTGCTGAAAATCAAGAGTGGAGAGCGAGCAGAGTAGAAGAGCAGAGTCTTTTGAGAAGGAATACAGTCACGAAGAGTGAAAGAGAGAGAAAGATTCAACAGCCGAGCAGAGGAAGGAGTGAAGAGGTATGATCTGATCAACAGATAAAGTGTCAAAAGAAGATCATTGCTTTTATTGTGTGAAGAACATTTAAATCCCTTAATCAGGGTGAACCCTAACAGGTTTTGTTGTATAAATCCGTTCACTGGGTGACATCTTTGTTGATGTTTTTAAGTCTTTTGACAAGGGGACTCCTCACAGGGTCAAGATCTTAACCGATCTCTTTTAAATCCCTTAACCGGGTAGCATTCTAACCAGTGCTTTGTAAGTCTTTAACCGAACAGCTTTATTACTATGGTAGTGGAGTTTCGTGGGTTCTGTCCCATCGTGGTTTTTTCCTTCTAACCGAGGGTTTCCACGTATATATCTTGTGTTGACCTGTGCATGTGATTTTTGTTTATTATTGTTTAAGCATTCTTTATATTTTTTAGTATTGACAAGAATAATAAAAAGGAAAAGAATAAAAGAAATTGAATTTACTGATTCACCCCCCCTCTCAGTAACCGGTTCGGATTAACATACACAACATAGTATATAATATTTTCTTTTCATACATGAATTCAAACTTTCTTGGCATTTCTTTTGTAAAAGATTTCACTCCAAACAAACCAAAAACAAAACTACACCTTACATGTACATAACCTCTTTTATTACTTTTGTGTATAATGATATGAATTCAGTAGTGGTGTGGATGGTTACTAATTTCCACGCCACAAACTTTCTCCACATATTCCAATGCCAAAAAGCCTTTACAAAGCTCATACATTCAACTAAAACACAGAAGACCCAAGTCCAGCCTATCTACACCTTTTGAACTCTCCATTGAGTCTCCCTTCCTCATCATAGAGGGTGCTCTGCAATCACCAGATGTAGGCACAACACCAAATAAGTGCAATGATTCAGCATGCTCTTGCTCTATCTACAAAAAATTGAACTGTCGCATGTACACAGGTTTTCCACACTTAAAGCTTCCATAGGATCCTTCGCTACTCTCTACTACAGAAAGGATGGTGCACAAACTATTTAGAACCACAACGAATCTTAATATCTTTAGTGCCTAATGCCTTCAATACTCACGTAGAGGTAATTATCTATCGAATTTGCAACCTTGCTATCGCGTATCATGCTCAAACATGGTAGGCACATGCTTTTCCTAAAGGATTACAAATGGTGGATCACAAGCTTTCCATCTATCATGTCCTCTATCTCATCACTTTCATGCAGGCTGCCACCTCTCACACTTACACAGGAACAAGAATTGAAATTTGCTCTAATACCATATGAAGAAGAGAGAAGGGTAAATACATTGATATCTTATTAAACAATAGAAAAGATACATATATAGGAAGATATACAGTTTGAGTAACTGTATAACTGCCATATCAAACAATGGAATATTAACGGCTACGCTAACATAGTCTTGATTCATAAGAATGTGATTACCTAAAGGAAGCTTCAGATTTCACTCCTTGGAAGTGTAGGTTGCATACATTGCTGGAAGAAATCGATCATTCTGTTTTTGTTGAGAACATGATTTCATCTCTCGTTGATCCTATTCAATTCGTGGAACATAATAAGAAGATAGCCAAGTCAAAGCATGTCATTTGATTATTCATACTATTGAAAAGCAAACAGCAAAGAACATGTATGATGTCTTGACCTCTCTTTATTAAAGTATGAACACAGAAGTGACACAAAAATTAAAGCCACCTTCCTAATGAAAATCGCAAAAATAAATTGATTAACTTGTCCTTGTTGGGGTTAAGGTGAAAGATGAAGAATTATTACCCATGGCCTTAAATAGGTTCTCTCCATCCTCTGAACTTTTTGTTCAAAGTGTCTATGCTCATGAGAAGCTTCCCACTATTGAGAAGCTTTGAGATGATTTCATCTAGGAGACCAACATAGAGACTGTTTCAACTAGAGTAGAAAAGAGTCAAAGCCTAGCCTTGGAAGATGAAGAAAGGTAGCAAGAAAGGTAGACCTAGGAAGGGTTAGAAGGGCAAGGGGGAAGAATTGGATTTTTTGGACAAGGGGAAGAAAGAAATGGGTTATTGAAGTGTTTCACGTCCCACAAGATGGAGCACTATGCATCTCAGTGTCTTCAAAAAGAAAGCCTATCAGCAAACCAAGATTTTTTAGGGAATGTAGAAACTCCAACTAAAGCAAATAAGTTGGCATTGAGAATTGGAACGGCTTTGTCCATTGCGAGGTGGCTACTGAAGGGTGATAGAGGGACAGAAGTGCATCTAGACACATAAAACTTGAAAAATGAGAGAATGGCATATAGGTTAAGTTAGGAAATGATACCACTTGTCCAGTTACCCATTGTGCTCTATCTCCTTCTCCATGCTTTAAAGTTATATAATTGAGCTTTCTGATGTCTTGTATTTCTCGGTTTAATGAAAAGTCTTTGACCAATCTAATGCTAGAAAACAGTCAGCGGTTTAACGGCAGCAATTATAACACCTAGAAGCAGCGAATGTTGACCATCTTCGAGTACCGTCGTCTGGATGAGCTTGTTCTAGGCATAAAGACCCGTCCGACCTCCGTTCAAGCAGATCAAGATAAATTTGATGATCGGAATCGAGAAGCTGTTATGCTTCTCAAGCTCTCTGTCACATATGATCAATTGCCTCAGATTCCTTCTGGCAAGTCTGCTGCAGACATCTGGAAATATTTGAAGGAGCTGCATGAAACATCCGACAAGAGTCGCGCGTTCTTCCTAAAGAACCGGTTGTTCTCCATCATGATGGATGAACGTATGTCCTTACAGGAGCATCTCACGAAGATTAAGGACATTCGTGATCAACTTGAAGCCATCGGTCGAAAGATGGAGGAAGAAGATATGGTAGTTATTACACTGAAAAGTCTACCTACATCTTATGAGCATTTCATAGAGACTCTCAACATTACCTCAACTAATGTTGATCTGAAATTCCCAGAGCTGTGCACCAAACTCCTGCAGCAGGATCGCTGGAAGCAGCAATTTGGTACCCGTACTTCCTCATCCTCGTCAGAACAAGCCTTTGCAGCAAAATTTCAGTCTTCTCAGTCATCATAGGACAGTTCGCATCAATTCTCAAGGAGTTATCAACAGAAGAGTGTTCAGTGTCATTACTGTCACAAGTATGGTCACATGAAGAAAGATTGCCATCAGTGACTTGCTTCCGAACAAAAGAAGCTGGGAAGGTCAAATCCATAGGCAAATGTTGCGGAACATTCTAAGCAAAAGGAATCTGTTTTCTATGCGTTTATGGCTAAAAGTCCTTCTGATTTAGCCCGGTCATCTGCTTGGTATATCGCTAGCAGCAATACTCCTAAACGGCAAGAAGTCAAGCCTACATGTCTAAACTCTAAATTTTTTGTTCCTCTCTGCACACCATAAATAGCAACAACAATAGTATGCTTACATCAATAGCTACTATATAGGCAATCTTTCTAAGGATCCACGGAAACAAAGAACAGTGGATAAAGGATGTAAGGGGAATTTATGTCATCATTCAAGTTTTATGCAAGAACAAAGTTTGAGGACTGTGGTTTCACATACAATGAAATATAGATGTAACTCGTCATATAAGGGAAGAATATTACTTGTTTGATAGCTTGTCAAGTCGCACACAAACTCGGCCCCTATTTAAAGCTTTGAAGGCAAAAATTTCCAAATCGTCCTTAAACAAGCCAATGACTTCCTCTGCAATAGCTAAAGCCTTGCCTCCCCATGCAGTGCCTCCCAGATATGCTCCACCACCTTCTCCACCATCACCAACCTGAAAATGTTATGCAGGAAGCATTCACTGAACAGCTCTATCAAAAGCCTGCATTTTCATTATACCAAGATAAAACTAGCATCCAATGGTACTGCGTCCTCTAAAAGCTACAGAAAGTTTGTCCCATATTGAAAGAATGAAGATAACAAACTTGCCTCAGCTTTTGGTGGGTCCTCCATTTCAGATGACTCCTCATAATCATCATCATCATCACCGTCCATCAATATTTCTGCCATCACTCAACAAATGCAACCAAACATGTACTCAAAACTGAGCTTCACCAAAATTAAAAGCATCGAATCATATTTTTAACCCATAGATCATCTCTCATTTTCATATACTTCTCATTTAAACTTAATGGAAAGAAAAGTACATGACTATTTTAAAATTTCTCTAGACAAAATTTATATTGGTATTCTAGTATGCCTTACAAACAAAATTCAAAAAGCCCTATGGTGAAATGAAGAATATAATGCCCTAAGAAAAGTCACCAATAACAAACAATATAATGTACTTAGCATCAAAAAAGCAACTATCCATAGCAGCCACCAAGGTAGCAATTTTACTATGAAGCAGTTTATATGGTGGACCATAAATATGAAAAAGGAAAAAATAACTAAAAATCTGCAATAGATACAGAAAAAATAAAGAAAATGATATATTCAATTGCAATGCTTCTCAAAAAAAAACTGTGTATAGTTTTTTGTATCAATATTTTGGATCACGGTCTATCATCCGTATTCCATATATTTAAAATTATACTAACTTATATTTATTTGTAAAAATTAAGAAGGCAAATAGCAAAATTTAGTATTTTCTTTTTCTTTTTTGCTCCGTAAGATGTTGGATGTCACAAGGGGGACCTCCTCCCCATTCAACATATTCAATTTAGAAGCCACTTAATCAACTCAAGTCAACATAGAAATCACATAGATGTCACTTTGGGGCATTTCAACATGGATCTCCAACATGAGAACCTTATGGCCTTGCCATTTGACCACAACCCCGTTGACAAATTTCGTATAATTTTCAATCAATATTCTTGCCACCATAAAATTTTAATCATTTATTTGCAATAATTCAATAAAATAAATTTTATTTGTTAATATCTATTTAAAACTTTCCAAAATAAGAAATAAAAAATATTGAAAAACATACAGTGTAAACAGTGGTTTTATTTAGTAAAGTATAAACAATGAAAAATACAGTGGATTTGCAGAAATCAGCCATGTGGTAACTGCAGCAGCCACCATGCCAACATTGAGAGATAATAAATGTCGCAAATCTATGAATCCCAGCTTGTTGGTGAGATACATCAAATTCAGAGTGCTCCATAGACAGCAAAACATCTTCCAGTTGTCAATATGCCCACGTTAAGTGGTAGAAAAGGCTATGGTCCCATGTAAGGGGCTGGCTAAAAAAATCAATAGTACCCCACTAACAAAATCTAGGAGTATTTCTGTGAAGAAATGGTCTCATAAAATCTACAACACACTCTGCAGCAAATTTCCAAGAAATTCCATTTGAAACCAACAGTAAATATCTTAATTACAAACTGCCTTTTAGCAACAAGTTCATTACTTTGTAGGAAAACCTCAATTTCTTCTTCTCCAAGGCCCACAAAAAATCTTGCAGCCCACCTCCTATTTTACCTTAAGAGATTCCATACACTGGAACTATATCATCATATGGAGCCAAGTCGACAAAGGACGAATTGGAATGGCAGACCTGCTCATTGGGACTGCACAAGAAATGTTTATAGGGAAGTAAATTTCAACTTTTTGGACCAATGAACACTTAGTTACCAAATGATGCATAACAAATCTGGTTTCTAGTAATCATTATGTGAAACACCATGCGATGGAGAGGCAGGTAGATCAATCCAAATTAGAGTTAATAAGCAAGTGAAAAGCATTCTACATAATTGAGAAGAAATATCAACCCTGGTTGAACACCTTCTTTTCCTGTACCAGAAACTATAACATTATGTGCAGCCACCTCAGAAAAGGACAAGTTGGAGCACCAGCCTTGCTCATTTGGACTGCATAAGAAATGCTTATTAGGACAGCTAGAATTTGAATTTTGTGGACATGTTGCTCACTGAAACAGATGATGAACACTTAGTTACTACCAAAGCTATAATATTTCCATAGTACATATTTGTTTGAGTGTATACTTCTGGATTAAACTGTGTGTTGGTTTTTGAACATCCAGAAGCATACACTCGCACTTAGTTACTATATAAAATATAGCAACTCTGGTTTCTATCAATCACTGTGTCAAATCCCATCACTGGAGAGTCAAAGAGATTGATTGATGCACGAGCATCCTGGAAGGAGTATGAATAATCCTGCACTTTTATTTTGTTTTGCAATTTAATTGGTGTAATGCTAAATTCAATAATGTGTGCCAGCATCGAAGAAAATGCCAAAGACATTGTTTTTCACTGAACTACAAGGAATAGAATGGAAAAAAGGAAGGTGAACAGAGGATTTAAAAAACTGCATAAGTAATAAAAGAAAAATCGTTTAGTAAAAGGGGAGACATAATCTGGCAATAAGAGAGGAAACAACACACTAAAGACATGATGGGGGCTGCATAGGAAGCATAGAAGACAGCAGGGTAATTGAAAGAAACCCCTACATAGTAAATAAAAGGGACGAGTGGTGTAGAAAGAGAAAAGAGCGCAAGCTGGAGGTGAAAGGTAGAGAGTCTGAGAGACTAATGCAAATGAAGAGGCATGGGGCATTGTGATAAGTTATATAACAGTGCTTCTTCTTGTGGAGTCCGAGACAAAGCCAAAGAATGGAATTGGGAAGAGAAGATACCACCGTGTGGTAGATAGGCTATGAGACATTGAGATTTTTGTGTGAGGTTGAGGCCAATAAGAGGCCATGATTGTAAAATTTGTGTTTGCAGATTTAAGAGAATGCAAGTTTTGATTTATTGCAATCCTAGTATTGTTTTGTGTAGAGACTCTTTGTTTATGTATGGTTTTTGTGTTTGAGTTTGAGGTTTGTAGGCAAGAGGTTTGTCCGTATTGCATCAGTGGTATTAGAGCTACAAGATTCTGAGTGTGCAGGCCGATTCACCGGAGGGAAGCAGTTTGCATCAGGAATGAGCTTGTGGGTATTGTGAAAAAAATGTATGCAAGCGGAGCCCCGCGTGGTTCAAGTAGAGGTGGAGTTAGAAGTGGAGGACAGATGTTGTCCATGGTGATGATTTCAAAGCCTTGAGAAGGCAAGTTGAAACATTACAAGAAGGAATTAGAAGAGGTTTTGTTCAAAGGAGAGAACCTGAGAGTAAAGAAGACAAAGTTACAGAAATTGACAATAGTGGTGAAGAAGATGCACCAATAACAGCAGTTGTGAATGATCCTCTGGTGAGGGTATTGTCAAGAATAGGAAAGAGACCAAAGATTGTTGTCCCTACATTCAATAGAAATCTGAATCCTGAAGGGTTGATTGATTGGATAAATGACATAGAAGAATATTTTGAATTTGAAGAAGTTGAAGACCCTACGAGAGGAGATTTGAAAAGACCAAGTTGAAGGGATGTGTCTTTATTTGGTGGAAAGAGGTGCAGCTAGAAAAAGGAAGAAGAGATTGAAGGGACATGCCACAAATGCGTACTTATATAATATCTCTTGGTTTTGATATTTGGAATAGTGTGAGGACTGGTTACACAATTCCTCCAACACCTCCAATGGATGCTAATGGGGAGAAGGCCTTTTTTTTTTTAATGCAAAAGCTATGAATGCAATCTTATGTTGTTTCTCAGAGACAAAATTTGTGAAATTTATGCATTGCAATACAGCTAATGAGATTTGGGAGAAACTTCAAAAAACATAAGGAGATGACAAGGTTAAGAAGTCAAAACTTCAAACTCATAGAAGAAATTTTGGAAGTCTTAGGATGCAAAAAGAAGAAAGCATTGCTACTTACTTTCTTCAAGTAGATGAAGTTGTTAACTCTATTAAGAGTTTAGGAGAAAAGGTTGAAGAGTCCACTGTAGTTCAGAAAATTTTAAGGTCTCTTCCTTTGCGTTTTGATGAAAAGGTTTCAGCAATTGAAGAGAAGCTTTGATGCAAAGGTTTCAGCAATTGAAGAGATGAAGGAACTTGATACGTTGATAGTTGATGAGCTTCGTGGCATTCTAACAGCATATGAGATGAGGAAAAACTCTGATTCTTCATCCAAAAAGGAGGCAGCCTTCAAAGTTTCAATGAAAGGAAAAAACAAGAAGTGTGTAGCTAGTGAAAGTGTTGATAAAGAGTCTGATTCTGAAGAGGCACATTTCATGAAAACGTTGAAGAAAGGTTCTGGTAAATATAAAGGCAAGCTCCTTTTCAAGTGTTTTAACTATGGCAAGGTAGGACATTTTGCAGCTATGAAAAGAAGCCTAAGTAAAACAAGAAGTATAAGGGAAAAGAGAAGAAGTTTCCAAAATCCAAAAAGAGTCTCTTTTCAAAGGAAGCAAGTAGTTCATCCGATGTTAGTGATGAGGATTCTTTAACTGAAAAAATATTGTTCGTGGCAATAGAAAAAGTACATGATGAAGATCAAGAACATGAAGATCATACGTATGAAGAAGTAGCTCTTGAAGAGGAGCTAATAAGTGCTTTAAATGAAATCAAGAGACTTAGAAAGAAAAATCAGAATTTAAAGTTGCTGTTACAAGAAGAGAATGAGGCAAAAAACAAGACATCTCAAGCTCTTGGAGATGCTGAAAAATTGATAAGTGATTTGAAGGTTTAGGTTGTAGAAGCAAAGAAAATCGAAGAAGAAATTAGAAATCAGCTTAAGCTCAAGGAAGAGAATTGTGAAAGACTTGAAGCTGAAATTGTTTCACTTTAAAAGTTAGATAAATATTTGACAGAGTGGAACCATGAGAAGATAATTCAGAAAAATTTCACGTCCTTGAACAAGCTCATTGGCTCACAAAGATCGTCTACTGATAAAGGTGGAGTTGGTCTTGAAGAAGGTCAAAGTCTACAAAAGAAGAACAGCAGAAGACCAATGTTGATAACATAAAGGATTCGCCATCAAAAATCAGAAAGGTGTTTTCAAAGGGTCTCGATTAGATGCCTAATCCAAGATGTGCTGCTAGTGTAATGCAATTATATTCATCCAACAATAATACCAAACATGAATCACAGACGACATCACGGAAATAACCAAAGAGAATACAGAACATATAATGCAAGATATGACAGAATGATATAACTTTTCATAGCATAATAATCTCAGTACACCATCATCCTTTACTTGTTCCTGTCTCAATACAAATAGACTCATGGTTGGTTAAGTCTCCAACCGTCACCAACTGACAACACAACTGACACCCCTTCAGAACAATGTTTTAATACATTAACTAACAAAAGTCTTATTAACTATTCCTGGCACAATTGTCGCCTACAATATCCCCCCAAAAAGAAAAAGTCGTCTCCTAGACGACAAGTATACATCAAGTAATATCCAAGAAGACTAATGACAAGAGTGTAGATAATGACTTGTACTACACAAACTTAAAGTTGTAGTGTAGTTCAAAAATAAAATGGGGGTCAAGGGGCAGCACCCCTTATAGGGGTTGAGGGGCAGTGCCCCTGCCACCAAGACTAAATTAGCACCTTCAAAACGCACAGAACTCCATTGCGCACACCATTTTCTTGATTTTTTTATGATGCCAAAAACAATAATGATGAAGCCCAAAAATAAAGTTTTTAACCAATTTCTGCAATGTTGAACAATCTGATATTTCAACATGAATCCTCTTTGTTGTACTATGTATTTTTGCTTAGGCTTATGCCTTGCCAAACCCAAATGGTGATGCCGCACCAATGGAAGTGTCTGTACACATCCCAAGAATAATGGTCATACAGCTATAGGTTGCACTCGTACATGGTCAAGGACCAATGACCATACAATGCCCAGACACTGGGAGAGTTCGTACACGGGAGATGTCGTACCTGTACGGAGAAGTTGTGATACACAATGCAATTTGCTAAAAGACTTCCATACAACATTGAGTAGCTTGCCAAGAAGTTTTCGTACGGTGGGAGGCCAATGTCGTACAGATTGAATTTGTCGAAGTGTTGCTTGTCCACAGTACTCTATTGCTTGGAACTTTCAGTGTATGACTAGTATTAATGACCGTACAACATACGGTGTGGGCCCAAATGAGGAGTATACCATCCGTATGGTGCTTATGTGTAGTTGTTGATGAGTCTGTACGGTATTGAGAAGTCGCCTTGTCTGTATAGTACGTGCATGTGCGTCTTGGAAGATAGACCCATACAACTTGGAATAAGGCATGCACAACTTGGAAGATGATATGTACGACCTTGAAGGGGACATGTATAGCTTTGAAGAGGACACGTACGGCTTGTGGGATGATTAGTACAGCTGGTAGAAGTTTCGCACAAGAGTATGCTTTTCCATGTCCCATCCAAAGGTGTCATACGGGTGTTGTACCATAGGATTGGAACTTGTTGGACATGTATGACAAGTTGTCTCTATATGCGGCTCTTTGAACCAAAAACTCCATGTTTGTACGTCAAAGGAAATGGAGTGTGGAATGTGTGCATTGTTCATGTTGTTGTACAGAAGGCTTCTTGTGCTATATGGATGGCTTGTGTGTTGTTTTCCTCTCCAACCTTCTTCGCTTGTCAATCTGCGTGCCACACTTCCAATTTTCAATCTGGTTGGTTTTACCTGTACTTGTGCTTTATGTGTCAAGTTTTGATCTGCCAAAAGCAACCATTCCCTAGCCGAGAGTATGAATAAACCAATGGCCTCTTTACAGTCTTCATTATTTTTTGCTTTCCATCTGTGTTGTCAAATGTATTGTCCATAACTTTACAGGCTTCCATCAATTTGTCTCCACCCAAGGTTGTAGCTTCTAGAAAATTACATGTTGGTGAAAATATCTCATTGTCCTCCATTTGCCAATGAAATAGTTCATTGAGTGAACTAGTTTCATGAGCAAAATTCCCTAGCCTCAATACTCCATCATCGAGTTCCATCCCTCCTTCCTCATCGTACTCCCCTTCACCAGATTCAGAGTCTAATGCCAATTCCTAGCTCACTGTTTGGTTTCGGAGGTCGATGACATATTTCTTCCCTTTGCTCTCGATGGAGAGGGTGTTCTTCCAATTGTGGTTGGCCTTCGCTGCAATGAGCCACCCTCTGCCAGGGAGGGCGTCATATCCCTTCTTTTCCAGGGAGATGACGACAAAGTCAAGGAAGAATTGATGGGTCCCAATTATTACTTTCTAGGCCATGAGTGTCCCCATCAGTTTTATACCATGTTGGTCAACGGCTACCAAGTGGAAAGTTGGCAGCCAAAGTGTCGGTTTGCCAAGGGCCTTCCAAGTCTCCTTTGGAAGCACATTTACTCCAAACCCTCCATCCACAATGGTGTTGGTGAAGGTACGGCCGATGATTTCCATTTCCACCACTCTCGAGGTCCGTCCCACACCGACTACCAACATAGGGTCTGAGGTACCACTTGAGGAAGTATCTTTTTCAAGGCCTTTTCTTTCTACCTCATTCATCCCCTGGTTGCTAACCTCTTGACCGTCGTGTGTATCACCAATGTTGATGATTATCACTTTCAGTTGTGGTAGTGTCTCCAATAGGTCTGCCACGCATATTGGGATGGTCGCTTGTAATATCTGTTGTATGATGTTGGCTTCTGATGCGGACCGTACAGGGGTACTAGTCGTGCCATGTGTCCGCCTTCCTTCTTCCTCCATTGCCATTTTTGTTTCCATTCTAGCTTCCTTCAATGTTTTCTTCTCCGTACATGGATCAGGGTACGTGCCTTTCTTGGCCTGGAGCCTTATGATTGCGAGGACTTCCTCTTTGGGGCATGTTACTTCTATCATGTTTATCGCCTTCCCCTTAAGGCGGTCAGCATCCTCGTGGTTGCCTAGACCACACAATTTGCATAGGAGACTTCCACCACCTTGCTTGCTCTGGCAGTCCTGCACGAAGTGGCCCCATTTGTTGCACCTGCGACATTGTATCATGGGTCTTCCCTTCACATTGTACTAAATGCATCTTCTTGGGGTGTTGTTGCTATTATTGTTGCTTCCTCTTTGGTTGTTACCGTAACCACCCGGCGAGGCATTAGAATTTATGGGTCTTGGCGGTGTGGTCGGTAGGATTGCCTGTTCCCCTTGTGTGAAGAGCACTTGAGTGCTCCTCACCTTCAGATTGTACGAGCACTCCTTAATAGAGTGTCCCAGCACTTGGCAGATGTCACAAAATGATTTCTTGGGACAATTGGCCCTGGTGTGCCCTTCACTTTTGCACTCTGTGCACCACACTTCCTTGGTCTCCTTTTCTGCCCTCATCTCTTTCATCATCCTCATCATGTCCTTTCGAAGGGCCTGTATTGTCTTGGACTCTCCCTCATTGTCATCATCTGTACTATCATCATCACTCACCTTCTTCTTTCCTCTAGATGTTTTATTCTCACTCTCAATATCCATCGCTCAGTTACACGCCTCCATGTAGGATGATGGGGGTACCACCTTCATTTTTTTTCAGATAAAGGGGGTTAATCCCTCAATAAACCATATTTTCTTCGATCCGTTCGTTGGTTGGCTTTCTAACTTACCAATGAGCACCTTTAGCCTACGATGATAAGCCCGAACTGTCTCACTTTCCCCTTGGTGGGTATTATATATTTCCGCTACCACTTCGTCGTCATCACGAAGTAACTTGAACTCAGCTTGAAATGCTTGTTTCATATTATTCCAAGTGGCCTTGGGCCCCGCTAGCAAGTCTGTGTACCAATCAATTGCTACTCCCTGTAGGATGGCTGGAAAAGCCTTCAGTCAATAATCTTGATCATCTTGACCGTTCGCCTCCCATATGGTTACACATGTCTTACAATGGCAGGTCGGATCTTCTAATCCGTCTCCACTGAATTTTGGAAGCTTCTGCTTCTCCAGGGTGTTCACCATTTTTTTCTTCGATCGGTACGCTCTACGTTGTTCGACTCTAGTGGGTCAGTTCCTTCGCCACATCCTTGTGCTTCTCTTGCACCTTCAGGCACGTGTGGGCCCCCTTCACCTTCACCTTTGTCGTACACACCTAGGTAGTACCGGTACTCCCACCTCCCCGGAGTTTTTGGTTCTGGTTTTGTCTGCCCTATTCTGAGTTGTGCTGATATGGCAAGGTTTCCAATGCCCTGTAGAGTACTTTCAAATATGTATGTGACCTCACCTACAAGGTCCCTTTCTTCGCCATTGACTTCCTCAGAGTTCTTAGATGGTTCTGCACAAATGGAGTTACTCTCCCAATTGTCTGCATCCGACCCTTCTTGTGCCCACAGGATGTTAGGGAGTGGTGACTCTCTTATCATATCTTCCCACTCTTGTCGCCTGGGTGATGCCTCAGTAGTCGTATGAAAGTCACTTTGGTTGGGCGGACTGGCAGGTCTTCCTACAAGTTGTTGCAGTCGTTGTCGTCTCTCAGCCTGTTGCTGAATCCGCAAAGATCTCCTCACTGAAGTTTCTACTTCCTCTGACTGTGTTCCTTCCCTCGTCCGCCTTTTGCCTTTATTTGGCATAACAGGAATTAATTTTGGTTGCCAGAGGTATGGCGCCTACTAGCGTCACGTGGTTTTTCCTCCCTTTGGTTCCTCTCCTTGTACCATTGAAGTATTTGTTGCCTGCAATTTTCCCTTTCTCTTGCCTCTCGTTGCTCCTGAACTTCTACTAACGTGCGAGCCAACAATCTCGGGAGGCTACCTAGAAGATCGTATAAAGGACTGTTCACCGTGAGTTCGACATGCACCGTACTAGGAGAGACCGCTCTCTCTCGAGCCTCCCGCTGCACATACTCATCAACCAATACTCGCCACGCGTGAACCAAATCCTGTGTCAACTAGTCCTCTCGGGTCACTTCATTATTGTCCTCAATGTCACTATCAATTACCAAGACTTGTTGGGCAAAGGTACGACCCATTATGCCACCATCCCGCCAATCCCACTTCCCTCAACTACCAGATTTGAACTTAGGCAATGGCGCCAAAATGTTAGATGCCTAATCCGAGATGTGTTGCCAGTGTAATGCAATTATAATCATTCAACAATAATACCAAACATGAATCACAGATGACATCACGGAAATAATCAAAGAGAATACAGAACATATAATGTGAGATATGATAGAATGATATAACTTTTCATAGCATAATAATCTCAGTACACCACCATCCTTTACTTGTTCCTGTCTCAATACAAATAGACTCACGGTTGGTTAAGTCTCCAACCGTCACCAACTGACAACACTACTAACACCCCTTCGGAACAATGTTTTATTACATTAACTAACAAAAGTCTTATTTAACTATTCCTAGTATAATTGCCGCCTATAGTCTCCTTTCTCAAGACAAGCACATATGAACAAGTTTAGTAATTCTTTCTTTAATGGTTATTGTTTCTTTTACAATTATTTTGCACACAAGGCAATCAACTATAGAGTGTTTGCAAAAAATGAGTTCAGACTTATGAATAGGAACTCGTTTGCTCCTTCGAGGAACTACAGTGTTATATGTTATAATTTATAAATGTAATAATTTTGGTCATGCTACAAAAGTTTGTAGAAGTGGTATGGCAGATTTCTCTAAGTAGAACAAAAAGGTCAAAAAAGAGGACGAAGCAAATGAGGTTGCTAAGGTTTGGAAGGAGAAAGAAGTTTTAGTGGAGTCCTTGATTGTGCAAACAACCTTTCTTGCACAAAATGAAAAAGACATGCAGTATATTGACAGCGATTGTTCTAGGCATATGACCAGAGACACCAGCACCAGCAAGTTTCTCACTCTCAAAAGAGCTAATGGAGGTAAGGTAAGATTTGGCGGTAATACATTTGCAAAAACCAAAGGTAAAGGTACACTAGTTTTGGATGATGGTGAGACTAAGGCTGAGAATGACTTATATGTAGAAGGTTTGAAACACAATCTATTAAATGTGAGTCAATTGTGTGATCAAGGACACAGTTTAGTTTTCAATTCAGATGGTTGTGAAATTAGTAAAGATGGTAAGCATATTGCTGATGCAAGTAGGGCTGCTAACAATCTATACATTCTTGATAATATCAAAAGTGAAAAGTTGGGAGTGATTCCTCTCCATCATTGAATTGTTGTTTTGACTCGGGGAGTTTTCATTGTCATATTCTTTCAGCCCCATTTCAGTTATGCAAGTTGGTATCAGTCATTGATGTCAAAGGGGGAGTAATGAGTCCCAGGGAGCAGTATTATTTCAGAGCTTCATTGGTTCAATTTGGTTGCAGATGGAATTGTCATCAATGACAAAGAGGAGATTGTTGAATATTTTGCCATTGATGTCAAAGGTTGATGATCAAGGTCGTATAAATTTTGGAGGATTACTCAAAGTAATAGTGAATTGGAATGAAATGCTTATCAAGTTGTTGATTATTCATCAGATTTTCTTCAGCTACTTGGTTGTCTGGTTGAGCTACTTGTTTAAGCTGTTTGGTCGTCTAGTTGAGCTGCTTGGTTGTCTGGTTGAGCAACTTGGTTGTCTGGTTGAGCTACTTGGTTGCGTGCTTGAGTTGCTTAGTTGTTTGCTTGAGCTACTTGGCTGCATGCTTGAGTTGCTTGATCATCTACTTGAGCTGTTTGTTTGTCTACCTCTTTGTGCCAAGTCAGATTACCATGTCATCATTGAATTTTCAAAAGGTTGAGAAATAAATCTATGGTCAATAATGGGAGTTTAATGTTGTTGAGCTGAAAAGTTTGTTTGGGCTTTTGCTATCATCGGGAATAACAAGGATAAATAAGAAATTCTATTGAGCCTTATGTTATTGCCATGGATATTATTATATGTTTTGGGCCTTCTTCTAT
This sequence comes from Chamaecyparis obtusa, assembly GCA_027943335.1. Lineage (NCBI taxonomy): Eukaryota > Viridiplantae > Streptophyta > Pinopsida > Cupressales > Cupressaceae > Chamaecyparis > Chamaecyparis obtusa. The sequence goes on along the minus strand of BSBK01004968.1, from coordinate 1,299,098 downwards.
CTATTTGGCCTAAGCTTTAGGAAGCAGCGTACATCATTGTGGGCCTGATTCTTCTTTGGACACAATTATTCATTCAAGATTTGAAACATTTAATGCTGGGTGTTTTTGTGTATGGAGCAACTTCTATTGAATTTAAATGTGGCAGCTTCAATTTTGTGAAGGCAAATTTGTATGCATGTGTGGCATTTTACTAAGGCAACCTCAATTATTTTGTAACGTTTTCTACTTTTAATGAGTCATTTTGGTAAGTCTGAAGCAAAAATAGAGCAATTGTCTCCTGTTTTGGTAAGAGCATATAGAGTCAATACCAGTAATTGCTTTTTTTGTATCAATATGAAGTTGCTTTCCATGGAAAAGGTTGATGGATGCTATTTTGGGCAATGCATAAGTTATTTCTGAGCATGACTGGGCAGTGTGGTCTGGAAAATTAAGCAGCGTTAATCATTTTTTGGAAGGACTGGGTAGTGTTGTTTTTAGTATCGTGCAGTGTTATTAATTCAAGGATGACTGTGCGGTCATGAGTTCAATATTCTTGAAAATTACCAAACTGTAATTGATGGTTTTGTTTTCTGATTATATAGTTGAATATGTTGAAGGTGTTGTTCTTTTTCAAGGATAGAGTCGAGCATGGTTATTCCTCTCGCAATTGTCTGGGCAGTGAAAAGTTTTTTGTTGAATGAAACAGATTTAAAATGCTGAGGTATGAAGATGCGAAGAAGCTAGGCAACTATGAAGTGGTGAATGAGTATATACTGAGGATGTTATTTTTGAGTTGAAGATTTTTGGAGCTGTGTTACTGTATATATCGCAGGAACTGAAGGAGCTGTGGGTCACTCTCATATATTGTTGGGTATGTTATTCTAAGATGAAGTGTATTTTTGAGTCAGTGCTCAAACTGAGGTTGGTGCCTCAGCTAATCAGAGTTGGTGCTCTCTATGAGTTAGTGCTCACTTATGTAATGTGGGTTGGTGCCGATTTTGTTAATGAAAGCTATTGTGTGTTGTGGCTTTTTACCCAAAAGGGTTTTCCACGTGAAATTCTGTGTTTGAGTCTTAATGGTTGCTCTCTCTATGTTTTATGTGGTTTCATGTGTTTAAAAGTATAAAATACTGATTCACCCACTCCCCACCCCACCCACCAACACCCCCTCCCTCTCCCTTCCCTCCCCCCTCCTTCCCCCCACCCCCTCCAAGTATTTTATGTGTGCTCTTCAAGTGGGAACTAGATTATGTGGAAAGAGGGAGGAAAAGAGGAAAAATAAAGAATGGGAATGACATCAAATTACAGGGCAAACTAGTTAAGCATATTCAGGAAGATGAGGCAGGGAAGTGGCTCCGAGACAAGCATAGGGCCTACAAATGTTTTGGAGTTTGACTCCTGAAACATTTTCTTTCTACCATGGGTGTCTAATGCAAGAGCATCCAGGAAGGAGTATGAATAATCCTACACTTTTATTTCATTTTGCAATTTAATTGGTGTAACGCCAAATTCAATAGTGTGTGCCAGCATCCAAGAAAATGCCTAAGACGTTATTTTTCACTGAACTACAAGGAATGGAACAGAAAAGAGAAAGGTGAATAGAGGATTAAAAAAAGCATAAGTAATAAAAGAAAAACCGTTGAGTAAAGGGGGAGACATAATGTAAGAGAGGAAGGAAGAGAGGAAGCAGCACACTAAGGACATGATGGAGGCTGCGTAGGAAGCATAGAAGACAGCAGGGTAATTAAAAGCAACCCTGAATTGTGGACAAAAGGGACAAGTGGTGTGGAAAGAGAAAAGATCGCAAGCTGGAGTTGAAGGGATGTGTGAGGAAATAGGAGGACTGAAAGAGAATGTGTATAAGGTAGAGAGACTAATGCAAATGAAGAGGCATGGGGCATTGTGATAAGTTATATAACAGTGCCGATTCTTGTGGAGTCTGAGACAGAGGCAAAGAATGGAAAGAGAATGGAATTGGGAAGAGAAGATCACCACTGTGTGGTAGATAGGCTACGAGATATTGGAATTTTGGTATGAGGTTAAGGCGATGAGAGGCCATGCTTGTTAAATTTGTGGTTGTAGATTTAAGAGAATACAAGTTTTGATTTCTTTGTTGCAATCCTAGTATTGTTTTGTGCAGAGAGTCTCTGTTTATGTATGGTTTTTGTGTTTTGGTTTGAAGTTTGTAGGCAAGAATTTTGTCCGTATTGCATCATCGATCCAGCTTAGAGTGAACAAGAATGTGAAAGGCACTCTACATAAATGAGTAGAAATATCAACCCTGGCTGAACACACACTTAAGACTAAACATCAAATTTATGAGGAGGATGTCAAGATTGTTAGGGAAAAAAGACCACTACATAAATCAGAGAATTGTTTTGACGGAGAGCAATGGCAGAAAAATAGTTAAAAGGAATTTGCCAAAAAGTGGAGATAATAAAACCACATTCTTTGTTGCTTAAAACTGTGTATCAACTCAAGAGAAGGAATGGACATGTCAATGCTCTGATAAGTTTCAAGTATTGGGGAACACTGGCATTAGTAGAGCAACTATTGAAAAATTTCCACTCTCGTGATGGGTAAGAGGAGACTTTGAAAATTTGGGACTTAGAAATTCTCACAACATGATCCATAAAACATATACACCGCAAAAACCAAAATCAAAATCAAAAAATTGGCCCAAAAAACGATAACTTCTTCTGCTTGACAATAGATTTATTCATTTTGACCCTTCAATTCTTGAACTTTATCTGGTAGATGTCTTTAAATTGACAGCTGAAATGTGAATACAAGATAGTCAAAAGTTAATTGTAACTTTAGATAGTTTTATTTACACATTCACAAACACTTTGGGTGAAGGTTTTTTTACAGCTTTTCCTTTTAAATTTCTTAATACGATTGATTAGCTCCTCTTGTATATGGATATTCAGAATAAGATGAAACAATAAAAAAGCTGACATTGCTTTTCACTGTGGTTTCTATAAACTTACCATCACTCCAGTCCTGAGCAGCTGTACAGTGGGTGATATTGCTCCTCCTGCGGCTGCCACCATTAACATATTTATAGCTTACAGATGGACAGAATGTGTCGAATGCACGACACCACAATGAAAACTGTAGACGATTACGAAATGCAGGTTTTGGGGTCTGTTTAAGTGCTAACATGGTTTTGAATTGATGAATAGCACAGAAAGAAGGTCTGTTCATATTCATGTTGTGGCACATCTTCATCGTGCATCCCTTTGCTGTGCTCTCAATTAGACTCTATCTCAGAGTGCAAGATGTCAACTTAGAAAAGAGATGACTGGTTCAACTGACAACAGAGCTAATGCTGTTCTTGAGAATTATTTAGCAATCAGCCCCCCCTCAAACAGACCCAGAGCTCATTCCTTATCTGCTTAGAAAATTTGTAACTAGCGAAGAGTCTATTGTCTTTAGTGGGACGGAAGAATGGGATGGACGGGAGAAATGGGGGATACCCTCTAGTTAGGGGAGGGTGGGGTCTTATGGGGTTTAGGAAGAGGAGGTTTCATAAGGAAGGAAATTTGTTTGAGGTTATTATGAATATTTGTTTGTGAAATAGGAATCTCTATTATTTAGGCTTATATATTTGAGCGGGTGGGTTATAGGACTAGAAATTGTCCCACTATCTTAGGAATGCTATTGTCATTTGTCAAATATTGAGGTTAGATTTTTCTTTAAAAGTAAATTTGGAGATAAAATGAATTTTTAATTTATTTTTATCATTGCACAAAGTATTGAAAACAAAGGTATTGTATTCATGAGACCACCAACTTCCTTAAATTTGAAGCTTAAGCTTTTAAGTTGAAATGCGCTACAAATTTTATGGGACCATGTGATGTATCGAGTGCACTAAAACCCATGCCTTGACAAAGTATTTCCCATACGAAATCTCTCAACACCACAAATACTCATACGGCTCTCTCTTGCTCACATGTACAACGGGGACTCTTGTCACCCACTATTTATCTTGTATTTGTACGGCACAAATGATACCTCCTTATGGTAATCACACATCCATCGTGCTACCTCCACCATACGACACCTACATCTGTCAGCTACAGCACCTGCACGACTGCCTTACCTCACTGTATGACCTCTTCACTGTACAGTCAACTCCTTGTGCAACCAGCACTCCTTTGATATCTAATGTTCCCATCACCAACTTGTATTTTCTCTCTCAACTTGTATGATATTTTCTCTCTCCACTTGTACAATAGTTTCTCTCTCCACCCTAGCAGCTAGAGCAACTCCCTTCAACACATGGTGATCATAGGAATTATGAAATCATTGATAAAACATAATTCAGACTTAATAGAATATTGCAAATGCAATCACCACATAACAATGAGTCATTAATAATTTTGAGACTTGGATTTATAGTGCAAGCACCTTCGGCTAAAATAGCATCCCTCCCTCTTGCATGGAGAGCCAACTATCGAGTCCCTCCCACTCTGCAAGCAGGGATAACTTTAAGAAACCCCCCTTCTGAAAAGTATAAAATCATGGCGAATCACATGTTTTTTGGAGGGAAAATTTTTAATATTGATGGCGAATTGTGTTTCAAAATATGGATATTTGGTGGCGAATTTTTTAATAACGTATACCATTTTTATAAAAATATGCCGACTACAAAAAAAAATTATAGGAAAATTATTAATCTAATTGGCAAATCAAACTTCCTTATACTGATAAATTATGGCGAAATTATTTTCCAAATATTTAAATTAATTTATTTGTCATGGCTAATGTTTTTCAAAAATGTATATAAACTTGGTGATTTAATACAATAGTTGTATAGTTGGTATTTCGATTTAATAATTAGAAATAATTATTAAATTTAACATTCCATGCGATTTAAGTTTTAAACTTAAATTTAATAAGTTCAGTCTTGAGTTTTCATTCTCAAAGAATGACGCATGTGATGATTCCGGAGAGAGTTTTCAGTAAAGGAGTTATCTCACCACATTCCGTCTGAAATGCACCTTATACCGTTCATTTCTCTTAATCCAATGGTTCTGATTTGATGTTGAAGTTGCATCGGGTCCCATCACTATGACATCACGAACTCATACGTCCATTGGATTATAACATATCAACAGCCAAAGGTGAATTTCACGCCTATTGTTGGTCTTGATAATCTTTACGGCAAACTCTCAATGGAATCATGACACATGGTATGATTTATCATACCAATAAGCCCACGATCAATCATACCATGTGTCATGATTCCGCTGAGAGTTTGTCGTAAAGATTATGAAGACCAACAATAAGCCCAAAATTCACCTTTGGTCGTTGATATGTTGTAATCCAATGGACGTGTGAGTTTGTGACCTCATTTTCTAACACCGAAAAAGTAGAATTATGTTGGCAATCTTCAGTAATATTAGATAGAAATATTAATTAATGGTGATGACTAGATGACATCAATTAAAGTAATGTTAATTAATGGCTGCTTAGATGGCGCCTTTCAATTTTCAATGACAGATATGTGTCACATCATTATCTATTCATTAGCTTGATAGAATAATGCCTTAAAGTTAAGGCTTAAATGAAAACATCATGTCATCTAAGGATGTTATTTTCTGACCATTCAATGATCTTACATCAATGGTAAAGCTTCATTTCCTACCACCATTTCGCAGCTAACGTACTTTACTTATTGTTTCTACGGAGTGGGCACAGGTTTCAAGTTTTTTTATAATAAAGAATTGTTATGTCCACCTGCATGACGCGATCCTTTCAGCCTTCATTATTCCCAAGATAGCAAATGTCTTATCATGTAAGTATTGTTTCCAATTTCACCCACTGTTGCATTAAATATGAAAGATTTGGAAATTTTTGAAGGACAGTTACCATTTAACTTACAAATTGATTAGATCTTTAGGGCAAAGAAAGAATTTCAATCAAGGCTTATAAATAGATGATCTACACTCGTTAATTTATGATTGTGAAAGCATATTTGTGAAAATAGTCCTTGAGTGCTAGGTTCTCTTTGATTTTTGTCAAAAATTAGAATACTAATATCAGTTTGTCAAATTTTAATTTTCAATGGACACTCAAATTTGTTTAAGATGCATTGCCTTGGAGGATCAGAAGGCCTTTTTAGGCCTAGTCACAGACCCAATCCTGCCATTTGTTGCTACAGAGTTGGGAGCCTTCACCAAGGAGGCTATAAGGATGGTGTTAGGACGTGAATTTCTAGAGAGTGAAAATAGGTATAGAGTTAACACTAACATTTCGTCTCAGTTATTGGCATCTTTGTTGGACCTGGGGGGAAAGGGTGGATATTATCATGCTTCTGAGGAAAGTTTTCAGAGAAGAGTACCTCGACAATGATATGAATGTTGTTGTATTTGCAGAAATTGGGTTTGGAATTCCTTGGGCAAATGATTTGCCTAGGCTTCTACAACTAGGAGTAAATGTGCCCAGGCAACCATTTCTACTCAACCTTGATGTTGAGCAGCTCACGCGTCATCGAAAGTGGGCATAGATTGGGAGGGATTTCCTCCGAAAGTGGCACCTACTGGAGGAAATCGAGGACTATCGATGGCTAGAAGAGTTCTCTAAGATTATCCTCTCTTCAAATTTCCACACAGAAGGAAGGAAGCCTCAACCGGATAGTCCTTGAGTCTACCTAGTCTCTACCATGCCTCCCTCTGGTGGTAGTAGCTTACTAGGGTTTTTGCAATGATGTAAATTATAATCACATATGTTTAAAAAAAATATGAAAATGTTTTAAGAAATTCGAAGTGCTTTTCTTTTTTGTTTTGATTATAAGAATCGTTAATAGATATAGCCTATGGGCATCATTGAATTGTAATGAAATTTTGCATAATTAATATAAAAAAATTGTGTTGCACTTGTGTTTCATATAATTATTAAATGTTTCCAAACTTTATCATTTAATGGTGACAGGTTCAAATTTCATGGATAAGGTATTCTCAAATGCATGAATTCTAAGTGAATATAGTTAATGATTATATTCATTAGTGTGTATTAAATTATTAATATTTTAAAATTGTGACAATAGTTGGATTACGAGAGATGAATGGTTGAAGTTGTATTTCAGAAGTACTATGGGCTTCAAAAACCTTTCTGCAAACTCCTTTGGAAACTTGACACGTGTAATTCATCAAAAAGATTACGTACCATTATGTCATGTGAAGATAAAACATTAAAAGGATTTCAGAATTTTGGTTTAAATGTTACATTTAACGAAAGGTTTTTAACATTACCTTTTTAAAAACCTATCGACTCATAGCAGCAGAGCTAAAAAGAACTATTGAACCATCGCCGAAGATTTCGAGACTGTAATTTGTGAGAGCCTTAGCCATTCTAACTTCTATCTACCTAGATTTCAAAATTTAATTTCGGGTAAGATATCTAGCCTGATGCATCCCGATTTTGTAATGTAAAAAATGTAGTTTAACTTGATTTTGAAATTTCAATTCTTGCATGTACAATTGGGGTTTTCTTAAATTGGGGTTTTCTTAATTAATTAGTTATTATCTATGATTTTGTTAGTAAATATATGTGATTCTGTATTTTTTCATTCTTCCAAAGAACAATGGGGAAAGCGAAAACTCAAGGCCAAGGGCAAGCAGATGGGAAAACTTTAATAGACTCGAGAAAACTAGCAGAAATCCCTGGTTTCACTAATGAGTATCATGATGTTTATGATCCTGCTATCGATGGTGAAAGGAGAGTTATAGCAATTAAACATACATTGTGTATTAAGGCAACTGGGCCAAAGAGGTCTGAATTTATAAAATTTAATCCAGCGATAGGTGTAAAAATGAATAAAGTTGCTTCATGGGATGTTGGTTTGGGTCGCATGCTATTACCTGAAGTTTTCCCTTGCCCACAAATTGTCTTGATTTGTCCAAAAAATTATGATGAAGAAAGAAAAGCAATTGTGAATAAAAATAATCAAGAAGAAATTTTATCAATAACCCAGGAAGAATTTCTTAGTTTGCTAGACCTAGAGTTTGATCGACAAAACTGTAATGTCCATATTGACCTAGGATTGCTGGCAAAGCAATATGAGGCAGTCATGCCAAACACAAAATATTCATTTATAAAGGGTCTAATAGTTGTAGAGGCAAAGGCTTCATTGGGTGAGAACCATAAGCCTCGTTATGATTTTAACATTTTTGTGTCATGGGTTCAGGATACTATATCCTAGCTAGCATTTTGCCTAGGACTGGAAAATAATAGGGAAATGGGTGCCAACATTCTTCAATTGATTTGGGATATCCATTGTGTCAATGAACCAATAAGATATAATTTTGTTGGACACGTGGTTCAATTGATGCAAGAAAAATTTGCATTGATTAAAAGAGGCAATTCTAAGACATTTAGGTTCACAACCTACTTGTGCTATCTTCTGCTAGCCAAGCATGCTACAATATTAATGAGTGTTGGTGTAATTAAATATTCCTAATTACACTTTACTTAATCATACTTAGGTTAATGCATTGCATAGTAGTTTGTGATTTTGATTGAGACACCTAGTAGTTTGCACCTCAATTATGCACATGGTGTAAGAGAAATTCCACTTTTGGTGTGAGATCCACCTTTAGAGCTCTTATCACATTATCATCCTAATCCCATTGCACATACTTCATTGCATAATGGAGGATGATCCACATTTGGTGGACATGTGATTACACCTAGCATAGGTGATAGTTTATCAGCTCCTTATCATTCTCTCTTATCGCCTTTCCTATATAAGGAGGCCTATTATGTAATCATGTATCAAGGTGAATTCATTGGATCAATTCAACATCAATCATTGCATTCATATCATCTCTCTTATGTTTTTCTTTAACCTCTAGATCTTCAGTTCAATCTTTTCTATTTGCAAATTCTTACATGGTATCAGAGCCATTGGAGTGTTTTGATTAGCCGATTTGAAGAGATCTTGTTGCAAGCGTTGAAGGTGTAAATCTCAAATTTGGGAACCAACATGTTATAGACACGTTTTGGAGCAAATTTGACCTCACCATTGCATCTAGGAGGTTGTTTCGGTTAAGATCCACTATAAACTTGCCCATATCTGGCGAAAGTCCAAATCGAGGCAAAAAAAAAATTGCAAATCAGACTGTACGACCCAATCTGCACCTCTGCGGTATGATTTTAAAAAAAAAAATTTATTCTGCTTTATTTGAATTTTTTTATTTCTACAAAAATTGGTCTTACGGGATTGGTACGACCCCTAAGATAGAGAATATTCTCTATTTATTCTGGCATCAGACTTCTCCTATCATCACCGATGACATCAGCATAAAACCAAAGGGGTCGAGCGCACACATCGCAGCGAGCTCAAGGGTCGAGCCCAACTCAACTATTTGAATGAGATTGTGGGCATTTTCATATATTAAGGGCTGAAAGCCCATCCCATAATGAATGTGCGATTAAATCCCACAACCTGCGACGCCACCGAAGCGGCCCCTCCCTCCTTTGCTCTACTCTACAGCAACACACCAGCCACACGCAATAGAATCAGAGACCGCCACATCCAATCCCGTCAGCCCCACGTGGCACTCCTAGACTATACTATCAGTGCCACGTCTGCCACCACTGTGAAAATCTCCCCTACACGCGAACCAACCAGAGGCCACCACGTCAACAGAATGCGGATGTCACAAATCTCACCACGTGGCACCCGGTGAGCTCTCTATTGCGTCACCTACCTAGTCATCCTACCACATCATCATTAACGCAATAATGATGTCAATATCCGTACAAACAACCCAGTCACTGTACGGTTAACGACATCATCGATGCATCAACCAAGGCCATTTTTTGCTTATGTTATCATTCTGTTACGCTAAATTTGACGGTCATTCAGCCATCAAAATAGGCAAAATCAGGCATTTTGTGACATCCATATGGTCGTCAACTTTAAGACAGTGTTTTGCTAATGTCATCGGGGTTTGAAAATTCTCAACCTTCACCATTGGAGTTTTTCATTTTGCAGTCCAACTTGAGAGGGCCATATCTTGCTCATTTTTGCTCCTTTTTTCAAGCAATTTTTTTTTGAAATTGGGAAGAATTTCTTGAAGAATCCAATGGTGGTATTATTTTGCAATTTGGTTGTCAGAGTTATCAGAAATTGCAGATTTTGTTGATTGTTCCTAATTTCTGCAACTTCTAGGGCTTCATTTGGGCACATATAGTAACATTTTGAGGTGAATTTTTTTTTAAAGTGCCTGATTTTTCGTCTACTTTCCAGATCTACACTCATTTTTTAGAGATTTGGGGTGGATATATCACTTTTAGAAATAGGTCATTTTGGGGCTATATTTGCACTTGGTTAATCCTTGGTTTTCAGTTTTCTGATTTGCATCAGTCATTTGAAAGAGTTATCAGTAGTTATCAATCATTATTTGGTTATATTATGGATAATTCAAGGACAAAATCCTCACTCCATATAACTACCATAAATGGAAACTATCTTTAAGTGATCATTTGTTGAGTATTGGATTGCTTAGAATGACTCTTGGGCAGGATCAAGAACCTCAAACAGGTGTTGCAGAAAGGAAAAAATGGTTTGATCGAAGGGATGAAGCACTTGGCTCTTTTAGATCATCCATCTCTCACGATTTGCACTTTCATATTGCATCTTGCACACATACTCATGATGCTTGGTTCATATTGGAAGGACTCTTTGGTAAACCTAATAGAATGTGAAAATTCAAATTGGAGAATGAGCTCATAGGTCTAAATCCTAGTGATTTTGACAACATTCAAGACTTTTTCTCTAAGTTCAATTCTATTAGATTGGAGCTACACATGAAAAGATATGTGCATAATAAATATACACATGTGGATGCATAGGTATACTAGCTAGTCAATAAGCTGGCACTGGCCCTTTTATTATATGGGCAACTCAATCAATGGATGGGTTCACATACGAATGTAGGAACAAAAGTTGGCTTTGCATCTTCATATGGAACCGGGTCATCTAAATGGTTGGTTCTCACTCCGATCAAAGCCAAACCATTGTAGAGTCCAACTATAGTTTGATGCGATGTGTTGGGATGCTTGTTAGGATCTTCTTATATACCTACACTTGTTTTTTGCTTTGGCTCCGAGGCTAGGTGAAGGTGTTAATGCCAATGAGTTAGTTGATCCACCCTGCATGCATACATGTGGCATTGTTAAAGGGGATGAACAATTGATCCTTTCTATTCTTTCCAAGCTTGGTCCTAATTATTCTATCCTTGTTTCTACATTCTATGCTACTATGGATGCTCTTGGTAGTGCATACAAATTGCCTTCTCTTGTTGAATTTACAGTGCAACTCACAAGGGAACAAGCAAATTTGGCACACATGGGACAATTGAAGCCTTCCACATATCAAGCATTGGTTGCAAGTGAGTCTACATCAAAGGCTTCTAATGGAAAAGGAAAGAAACAACATAAGGATCCTAAGCCTCATGACAAAGGTAATGAATCTCCTTCACACAATACTACTGAATCCAAGTCCTCTTCAAGAGAGGAATCATCTAGAAGAAAGAGGGATAAATGTGCACATTGTAAAAAGCTAGGACATGATGAGCATAAGTGTTTTCAAAAGAAGATTGATGAGCTAAATCACATTATTCAAAAGCACAACCTTAAGTTGTCCTCATTAGTGTCTACTCCTTCTACACATTTGACAGCTTCTACATCTCCATCATCATCCAAAGATAAAGGTAAAGGACAAGAACTTTTGGCTTCCACACATCCTGAGCAAAGTAAATGGCTTCTTGATTCAGGTGCATCACATCATATGGCATCTTCTATGGATATTTTTTCTTCTATTGAGCCTTGTAATTCTCCTAATATTTTGATGGGTAACAAAACATTCATGAGAGTTTGTGGGAAAGGTTCTATTCCTATGGGAGAGGGGACATTTAATGATGTTCTTTGTGTACCATCCTTGACCACTAATCTTCTTTCTATTTACCAAATTACACATGGGGCACATGGTAAAATTGTTGAGTTCACTCCTCATTTTGTCTACATTAGGGACATGGAGACTAGAGATGTCATAGCTATGGGAGTTGTTGAGCATACATCACGCTTGTATTCTTTTTCACATTTTGTTGATGATGATAATGATATTCATGATGTACACATCCCTTTGCCAAGTGATAATTATGAGGAGAACTTTGGGCACTTGAATCATTTTGTTGCTGAGACAAGTATTGAGCTTTCTACTCCTCCACCTCCTGCTTCTTTAGACATGGGATCTTCTATTCAACAGGATGATCCTATTGTTTAAGATCTTGCAAAATGTGATGACTACTTGGATTCCTCTTTAGCATTTGTTGATTCTCATGACGCATATTTGGGAGACATACATGAGGGGGTTTCTCTTTCCTTTGATGACAACATCATAGTTGGGGATACTTATTCACCTTCTTTGGAGATTGGTGTTCTTAATTCTTCTCCTTCTTCACTTTATTTGTCACATGAGGTGATATATTCTTTGAGCTTGGAGAGACCTATTCAGTCTTCAGAGATTCATACATGGAGACCTTCATCTTCTTCCTCCTTCCATTTTCACAAGGATTGGCTTCTTCATCATTTGATGTATCTATTTCTTCCTAAGGGGAGACATGTTTCTTGTAAGCATTGGTTGATCTATTGTTTGTAGGTACTCTTCATCAACATGGGAGCTTCTACATTATGGGGAGGATATCATGTCTCCAACTATCCTTCTTATGGGCAAATAATTCTTTGTATTTACATGATGTATGTAGTTCTTGGGGGGTTTTGAGAACTCCATCCATCCATGCATCTTGTTTTCTTCTCTCTTTTTGGGGGAGGGTTTTCCCATGAGGTTTTCCCTCTTTCTCCGCTTTATGAGAGTTTTGCATTTCATGTATTGCATTTTGCACATGGCTAGCTAACATGGCCTAGTAGCCGAGACACATCTTGCATTGTGAGTTTAAGTGCATTCCCCTAAGTTGCACTTAGGGGGGGTGTTGGTGTAATTAAATATTCCTAATTACACTTTACTTAATCTTACTTAGGTTAATACATTACATAGTAGTTTGTGATTGAGACACCTAGGAGTTTGCACCTCAATTATGTACATGGTGTAGGAGAAATTCCAATTTTGGTGTGAGATCCACCTTTAGTACTCTTATCACATTATCATCCTAATCCCATTGCACATACTTCATTGCATAATGGAGGATGATCCACATTTGGTGGACATGTGATTACACCTAGCATAGGTGATAGCTTATCAACTCCTTATCATTCTCTCTTATCGCCTTTCCTATATAAGGAGGCCTATTGTGTAAGCATGTATCAAGGTGAATTCATTGGATCAATTCAACATCAATCATTGCATTCATATCATCTCTCTTGTGCTTTTCTTTAACCTCTAGATCCTTGGTACAATCTTTTCTATTTGTAAATTCTTACAATGAGCAACGACAACAAGCTTGAAATTCAGAGGGGGACAAGATCGACAGGTACTCCAATATATATCTGGACACCTTAGATAAGGATGTATGATAATAGAAGGAATTATAGTAATTTTGTAGACTTCTTTTTGGCACCATTGTACAAAAAAATAACAAGCACTCCAATGCCCAAATTGTATGGTTCATGTAGGGATTGCATCCAACTTGGAAGCACAATTCAATTGGCTGACTAGTACTTAATGGAAGAATACACTATGCTAAGGTTTTACGGATCAAAACTACAACCCCACAAACTTCCAATGCATGTTACAGATAGGGTGTTTGCAGTAGAATATGTACTACAACTAGAGAGCACAGATAGACTCTTTGTTGGCCAGATGAAGAAGGGCATATTCCCTTCCTTACCTTTCTTAATTAGAGGGTTAACATTAGAGAGAAAGGCATTCAAAGTGGGAAAAAAAATTTAGAAAATTTTCAATTTGATTTAGAGTGGTACTGGAAGTATGATCCACTCAACATCATTCAAACAATGTTTGTTGCTAATAAGAACTATGCAAACTTATTTCAACGTGAAAGTAAACCATTGCTAGAGAAGTTGAAAAACAAGGATAGCTGGGATGACGTTACAAAAGAGATGGAGAAATTTTCCACTGAGGAAAAAATTTCAGTTGAACAATTGTCATCACAAAATGACATCAATAAACTAGGGCATTATACAGCTTAGGATGTCCTACAATTTCTACAAAAATGTTGCTCATCTATCAAACATAAAAATACCAAAGAAAATAGTAGAAGATTGTAAGGATAGAAAATGGACTCGAACAAAAATGAATGATTTTTGGAGTATGAGAAAGGATCTTGGTGAACCAAAGACTAGTATAGATCTGGATGACATAGATGAGGATGTATAGTTTAGAAAATTATGGAATTTGGAGCATCCTACCACGACATACGACAATAGTGATCAGGATGAAAATGTAGACAATGAGGATGTAATCCACCAATTGCATTTACTCCAAGGAGTCAGAGTGGAGTCGGCGACTACCAGAAACAAGTATATAGCAAAGGGGAAATCATTATGGAAAAAATGGGTTATAAAGGTGGTGGTTTGGGTCCCACACGAGAAGGTGTCTGGAATCCAATTTTCACACAAAAAAATTGATCATGGTGCAGACCTTGGGTTTGGATTTGGAGTGGACCCATTAGATTCATCAGGAACCACTATGCCCACAAGAAAATCAATTGCCACAGGTGGGATTGGGGAATCTACTGCTACTAGGTCTGGTAGTGGCACTGGTGCCAATGGGACTAGATAACTTATACAACAAGTTCCCTCTCTAAAGAGGCCAGTAGAATCTACATAGAATCCCATAGAAGAATATAGTGTCAAGAATCAAAAGGTTTCCAGATCATTGACACTCGATCCTAAAGAACTGTTTACACTTTCAGGTGCAACAAAACCCTCTAAAAGTTTAAATCCTCAAACAACATTAGTTAGATCAATAGGCATTTCAAGCTCTGGTTCACCTTTCAAACATTCAATTCCTTTTGCAACATCATATTTTCATTTAGAAGATTTCTATAATAAATTTACAGAAACAACATCCAAGAATAAGGAAATAAAGAAGACATTGCAGACCGGTGCTCTTACTGCAACTATAGAGGAACAACTTGCATCCAACGGGGTTTTTCCAACATATGACCCAAACAGAGTCATGATGGAGGTCATGGTTGTTATTCTACCCAAAAAAGATGGAAACCCACTAGAGAGTCAGATAGATCTATCTGAGTTTCAAGTTAGCACTCTCCAAATGGATTTTTCCAAAGTTAAAAATGTGGACTAAATCAATGTGTCAAAGTCTACAAACCAAGTGGTCTACAGTGCACTGCTAAAGCTAGAAAGAGAGAAAAGTAAGCTCGAGAAAAATATAGAAAAGTTACAGGCATACATTGCCAATGAAAAAGAAAAGAGGAAAGCTTCAAAGAATAGTTTAAAATAATTGTAGAAAAAGATTAAAAAATTGGCCTCTACATTAGCAAATACAAAGTAGGAACATGCGGAGGCAGTAGTGAAGGAACAGGAGCAGGCAGAGTTGAAGGTACTGAGGGGAAAATTGGCAGAAATTAGTCAAAAATTAGAGAAAGAAAGAGTCACTTCACAAAAGTTATTTAAAACCATGGAGAGTAATGTTGCCACCAATCGGGAATTGCAAAAGCAATTGGACTCTCAGGCAGATAAAGCCAATCATTGCGAACACAAAGCAGTGGAAGAGAAAAATAATTGTGAAAAAATGGCAGAAGAACTAAAGAAGGCCAATAATACAATTCAAACTTTAATAAATACTAGTAATAATTTAGTGAAGATTACAAAAGAACACATTTGGGGCCAAATATTGGGGATGTCTCATAGCTTGTGTGAGTGGTTTGAAATTCTTTAAAGTATAAGAGTATGTTATTTGAAGCTCCATAAGAACATTGAACAGAACATGGATATTGTCAAGAAAGAAAAGAATGAAAAAGATATTATGCAACAACTCTACAGTAAGAGTGATAGTTATCTATCAAACAAGGGAATTAGCACCCACCTTGATGCCTTAGTAAAGGTATCAAGTATCATTTGAAAATGTGAGAAGCTATGGGAAGCACATGAATTGGATGACAAAGCTAAGAAGAAGATCACAAAGATGGAACAAAGGAAAGTGAATTTGGAAATTCTTGGTTTGCCTAAGGGATTTGATGCAAATAAGTTCATTGGAAGAAAAACTTACAAAATAAGGTTGCAGGAAAAAATAAATACTGATCTATGTTTTCTTCCTATAGACATATCTCCTAATATATTCATGGATTTCATCAAACCAGTGAGAACTTTGAATGGAGTTTTAGAAGCAACAGTGATGTCAAGTCACACTTCCAAATATGAATTGCTAATGAAGTTGCAGGAGTGTGACTATACTATGAACCAAATTGTTCTTCCATTAGAGGATGTTTGGACTGGCCTACAAACATTTCTCTGAATTTTGAACTATTGTAAATTGTATTGTATTGCAAATGAATACAAAACAAATTGTGCTCTATCTAATTTTCATGTTTTCCAATTTAATGTACGTTGAGTTACTCTATTCTATTCAGTTATTCTTAGTTGATTTACTCCATTATATGCTATTGGAATACAAAATTTCATTCAAGAATTTCAAATTCAAATATGAATGATCATTAATGATATGATACAAATTACAGTAATGATACTCTTTGTTCTCAAATTTTAACAATGAAACATAATACATTCTTTCTTTTCTAAAATGAACATTGAATGATAGGATATAGTAGTTAATAAGTTCAAAAAATACATATTGATTGCTACTACTAATTTAGCATAAATTTCCTAAATTTGCCAATTCATCTCTGCATCATCATCATCATCATCTAATTCTGGTATTCTAGTTCCTTCATTGTTCTCTTCATTTTCATTTGTATCTTCTTCACTTTGACCTCCGCTTCTATGAATCCCACTCCCACCGCCACCTGTAGTTGTCCCACTTGGAGTAAGAGATTGGTTAATGGTGTTGCCCAACCCTCTTCTTTTGTATCTTTTCTTCAAGATTTCCATTGCTTTTGGATAAGGAAAAGTATTGACATCATACCTAGATGTGTAGACCCTCAAGCATGTTTCCAAATTCTTGTCTAGTTTGTTTTTTAGCTTTGATTTTAGGAAGCCCAAAGCACTGAAAACTCTCTCATCCTCCATAGAACCCAATATCATGGTTTGACATAGATCAACAAGCTTGAAGAACTCTGAAATTTCATCACACAACATTGTGCTATGTTTTAGTTATGTCCAAAGCCTTGTTGTCAAGCCCTCTTCACGTGGGTTATGCATTAATTGATATTGATGCTTCATAGTCCTTGCAAAAGTGCCTAATTGTTGTCTAAGAAGACCCTCATCTAAAATTCCATTGATAGTCACTCCATTGAATTCTACAGATTTGCAAAATTCCTTTATCAATGTCAACAACCTATTACGATAATCTTCCTTAGAGTTTAAGCATCAATATTGAGGAAACACAATTTCCATGGCCTCAAGTAGTTGTTCATATGAGAATTGGGATCTTATTTCAAAGAACACTTTATAGGCTATGTCCCTTGCATGAGCTACTATAGACTCGATGATCTTGGTAAACTCTTCCCTTGTAACTCTTGTAGCTCACTTCTTTGGGGCACTATAGTACATTGGTATCTGAAATTCCCTTACACAAACACATAACTCTCCATTTTCAATGATCTTTAAATAATTATCAGGATTTTCCAAATCTATTAGTTTCTTCCAGTGATCAAATTTTTCATCGGATAAATTTGGGTCATTTCGATAGAGATTATCGAGGGCTTGGCATGACATTTTACACAACTGAGCATATTCTACAATATACGTGGCTTTTTGCTGGGCTTTTTTCATAATGAACATTATTTCTTCTAGCATGGGAAGAAGAGATGCTAAAGTCAAAAGTGTCTCTATATTGCTTAACCTCTGAAGCAAGTCGCCACATCTCTGATTTTTTGCATTGTCACAATTTTCATATATAAGTCCAATCAAAGATTGAAATTCAGAAAAAACTCGATGCGCTGGTCCATCCAAAGAGATCCATCTAGTATCAACATCTTTAAGAAGCTTGTTTCCATTGGTAATTCCATCAACAAAGTGCCGAAATTCCCTAAAATGTTTGAGACTTTGACAAAAATATGAGTACAACTCTCTTACTAAATCTTCAACCTTGTTTACTAAAGGAAACTTCTTCACAACTCTAAAATCAAGATTCATCATGTGGGCCATACAGTGAATGCCAACAACATATGGTGAACAAGAAGCCTACATCTTTGTGCAAAGACCATTCCTTTGACCTTGCATTACTGAAGCTCCATCTGTTCCAACACAGATCAACTTCTTTGCTATTGTCAATTCATCCATAGCTCCATATTCAATTAAATGGCTCTTTACTAATTGAAATAAACTTTCCAATGTCATATTGTCCCTCAATTTTACAACAGTTAGTAGATGTATAAACATGCATGCATACCCGTGAAGTATTATCTATTGTCGTAACTTTGTCTAAGGACAATGCAATAAAGGTTGACTCTTTTATTTTTCTCTATACATCCTCTATTTCAACCTAGGCAATACAACTTTCCCACTCCTATCCACTATTTATTGACCAATGAGTGATAGGATAGTTAGGAACTTTCAAAAAGTGTAACAAACCACTCATTTTTGGATAGTCTTTCATTGGACGCCCTCTACTCAAAATATAGAAAACATTACTTAATTGAACATCTTTTTCGCATTCTTCTACTTCACTTTTGCAAAAATAGCATTAATAGAACCTTTAAATTCACCAGGCTTCATCTTAAACTTCTGAAACAAATAATATTCCTCAGCATTCATTTTATGTTGACATTGCTCCTTTGTTTTATATCTTACCACTTCTATTTCCTTTCCATCTACAGTTGAGGTTTCGTAAATTTTACCAACATGTTTCTCTATGGTGTCTAGTTTAAGCTGTAATCGCTTTTCCTTTTTATACTTCCAAGTACAAATTATACATTTGCATTCTACTGGCGGATCACCTACAATTGGATTGTCCATGGGTTCAATGAATGGATACTTTGTCGCCCAATCAAATTTAAATCTCCTGGACATCTCCCATTGACGATCATTTTTTTCTTTTTCTTTTCCTCTCCCTTTAGTGTTACTATTAATTGAACCATCATCATCACCAAATTCAATCGATTCATCCTAGTACTGGTTATTTACTTGAAATTATTCTTCAAGGTCATCTTCATCAGAGATATCAGGTTCTGCAACTTTGTCACCAAATTTATTAGGTTCCCCAATTTGTTGAATAGACTCCTGTGTAGGTTGAGAACCTTGAAGTTGTACAGGTTCCTCTGATGATGTACCTTCCTCACTTTGACCAACACCATTGTGTCTGCCCCTGCCAAAGTATGAAGATATATTTCTGCATTTCGTTAGCCTCTCTTGGACATCTCCACCTTCAATAGTTCTCTTCCTATTTAACTTTGACTATGACAGATCCAACAAATTAAAGTTGCAGTAAAATTTTACTTGAATAAGATACTATGGACTCGTAGTCATTCCAGTTCGCTACCAATCACAATTGTGAGCTCAAAATCAACTGAATTTTTGTACTACTAAATATCTTGAAACTATCCTTATATATAACTGCTTATTTCAAATTTTGGCAAATGGGCCGATAATTGCATATGATAATAACTAATATTTGGTGAACCTCGCGTAATTTCAAGTAATTGACTAGGTGAATAGGGCAGGAATTTAGGACATGATTATGTATGATGCATGGCGAATTGGGTCCTAGTGAAAATAAAACTTTCACTTGGGACAATGGGCCTTTGGCGAATGGTGATCCTTGATAAATACACCCTTCCTTAATCCATGGAAAATAATAGTAAAATATAGAATAGAAAAATGGGTGAACAACCCAACTACTGTAGTGAAATTACGTACAAATAGTGGCAAACAAGCCGACCACTATATGTGTCTTTTATAAAATCTGGGTGAACCGGTCAACTGGTATACTAAGCATTTTTTTGCCAATTTCTATACGCTCGACGAGACATATTCGCCAATTGGTGAATAATCGCCACTAAAAAAATCCCTTCCTGCAAGGTGGGGTGGTGTATGATATGGCTAATGTTGGTGGGCACGAGGCCCCCTTCAAATAGTAGGGGGACGTAGAATAGTAGGGCCTCCCCCCGGGCCGTGACTTATTTGGCAGGGCCAGAAATTGGGGCCCATCTCTACTCAAAGCAGGCAAGATAGTCCAAAATTTAATTCACTTTCCCTTTACAGGGTATCTCGTTGATAAAACATAATTCAGACATAATAGAATATTACAAATGGAATCACCGCATAACAATGAGTCATTAATAATTTTGAGACTCGGATTCTTTGATTATATCGATATTCACAAATTTGAACAATGAAGCATAGGTGAAATATCTAAAATGGTATTCTCAATGGTAGACTAAGATGATGAATGACTCCCATTGAAACTGTGAATACAGACTAGGGAGGGTCTTCCACCTCCAAAACTACATACAACCAAATACCCAATTCCAACTAGAATTGCAAATATAAAGAAATTAAAATCAACGATGACTACATACAATACCAAACACGACCTTATAAAAGTCTCTAGAAAGTTTCCTCAAGGGTTACAAATAGTTCGACATACTTTATTTATTATTTTATTACTTAGGGCCCTTTTATTTATTAATTAATTAAATAGATATTATTTAAATTTTGGAACCACCTAATTAATTATTTCACTCCATTAATTTGGGGACATTACAAATCCTTGTTACCTAGAGATTGCTTGCCCTCAAGAAATCCCTCGTCAAATTTTTTTCCCACCATGAAGCTCCAGGATCCTAGACCAAGTGAGCATGTTTATGGTCATATTCGCTAAAAGCTTAATGTTACACCATGACTGTGAGCACCACCTGCAAAACCCCAACAAGCTTACACTGCTCCACTCTAATATAAACAATGACCTGCCCACTATTGCCAAGAAAGTTGTTATGATCCCTTGAATTTTCCTTGTCATCTTCAACAAGTGTTGGTCCCTGATACTTAGAGTCATATTCTACCACACTATTACTGATCTGTATCTCCAATTGTAGAGCTTGCTCATTCAAAGTATCATCAGTAGAGTTTGCATCTTCATATAGTTGATCAACCACTGTTGGCTTGACAAAATTTATGCAAATATTTGCTTCATCCTTAGGTCTCTCTTAAAATTTTAGGTGTTCTCCTTTTGAAGGGACAATTATCAATGCTTGTGTGTCCATATCCTCTTGTTGCTGAAGTGGATCTATGAGCATGTATTTATCCTCTTTAGAATTTGAGGTGTGGTGTAGCCCATTTCTAATATCCCGCTTCAGATTATTGTTGTAGACCCTATTACACTCAAAGGATGGATATTTCATTCGAAGGTCTATGTAGTCCTTGAGAGATATGTCTATCTGTCATCCACAATCAACCCAATCCTACTTGATTTGCTTCAATGCATTTCAAGTTGCTGATCCTTGGAGAGAAAATTAACATCGTTGGTCTTCTATTGGTCTGATGTATGTGTGACATGTCGCCCTTCATTCTTCCATTTTCCAAGAACTTGAGTATATCACTAATATGCTTTCACCCTCTTTCTAGGGTCTAGCAGAGATGTTGTTGACTTATTTTTAGCTCCCTCAACAAGACTATCATATCCACAAATGCATCTTCCATTCCATCACTGGGTGTCATGAGTCTCCCAATAGGTTGGCAAGATCACCAACTTTGATACCACTATGATGTAACAAGTACACTCAAACCAATACATTTCCTACTCCTATATGGAGCCTTAACAAAGTATTTCCCATACGAAATCTCTCAACACCACAAATCCTTGTACGACTCTCCCTTAATCACTTGTACAACAAGGGCTCTTATCACTCATAGTTGTCTTGTATTCGTACAACACAAATGACACATCCTTATGGTAATCAAACATCCATGTTTCTACCTCCACTATACGACACCTACACCCATTAGCTACGGTACCCACACAGATGCCTTACCTCACGATATGACCTCTTCACTGTATAGTCAACTCCCTATGCAACTAGCACTCCTTTGATTTGTAATGTTCCCATCACCAACTAGTATTTATCTCCACATGTATGATATTTTCTCTCTCCACTTGTATGGTAGTTTCTCTCTCCATTTGAGCGGCTAGAGAAACTCCCTTTAGCACACGATGATCATAGGAATTATCAAACCATCAATAAAACATAATTTAGATTTAATAGAATATTGCAAATTCAATCACCGCATAATAATGAGTCATTAATAATTTTGAGACTTGGATTCTCTAATTATATTGATATTCACAAATTTGAACAATGAAGCACGGGTGAAATATCTGAAATGATATTCCTAATGGCAGACTAGGGTGAGGAATGACTCCCACCAAAACTATGAATACAATATGGGGAGGATATTCCACCTTCAAAATTGCCTACAATTAAATACCCAATTCCAATTGGAATTGCAAATATAAAGAAATTGAAAACTCCATGATGACTACCTATGATGCCAAACACAACCTTATAAAGGGCTCTAGGAAGTTTTCTGAAGGGTTACAAATAGGTCGACATACTTTATTTATTATTTTATTACTCGAGCCCCTTGTATTTATTATTAATTAAATAGATCCTTATGATATTATTTAAATTTTGGAACCACCTAATAAATTATTTAACTCCATTAATTTGGGGACATTACAAACCACCAACTTTAAAATGCTCCTAAACTAGCAATTGCAACTTAGTGTGCAATGGGTATGTCAAATATATATTGAAGATCAAAGATGAAGAAATATGTATAAAGATGATAAGGGTAGATTTATTGATTTTTTTTTTAATATTTGTTGCTTGGGGGAAACTATTTATGTTTATTATGGAGTGACACCATCTCCTTTGTTGCAAAAAGGTGTATAGATGATGTGAAAATAGTTTGTTTTTCAGAGGTAAGTGTGGAACTTGATCATGACATAAGAAGTTGCTAATCTGCAACTGCAAGTTCTACATTGTGTAAATTTGAGAGAAGTGCACAAAATTCTATTCAGGCAAGTTCATCCACAATTTGATGAGATATTTTTTTGAGTGGTATAACTGTTGTGAAGCTACACCAAAGAGTTCCCCCATAAGAATTTTATGCATACATTAGAATGTCTTTGACTAGTGGTAGCTTGCCCAAGTCACCAAATTGGATGTGGTTGTGGGAGAGGAATGCTTCTCACAACCTAATATCAATTTATTCCAACATCTTTGGAACAATGAAGCTCATCTCATCTATTAGGATATATAAAATGAAATTCAAGCTTTCTCGGAAGGTTGCAAGTGTTTGTCCTTGCAAAGGTATCCTTTCTTTGATTGGTGTTTGGAGGGTGGAATGAATTGTTCGAGATGATTTCAATTTAGAGAGAGAAAATATGTTTCCAAACAATGTAGTATTAGTGGATACACATGTGGTTGAAACAAAAAAAATACTTGAAGTAATATGAAAACATGTTGCTAATAATATGGATTTTCTATAACAAGGAACTTAACCTTATCAAAATTTAAAAGGTGAGAAATTGAAAAAGATGCTACAAATGAATAAGATTGGTGGAGAGATGTCAAATGCCAATTTTGAGATAGGTCAAATGAGTAATCAAAGTAGAGAATTATATTTAAACTTTGTAATATTTTACAATTTTAAACTTCTAAATCATTAAGAGGACTTCCAAATCCAATTTGACACCAAATGAAATGACATTGTATTAGGTGTGATGTAGACTTCCAAATCCAAATATGTTGTATCATCATATTACAATAAAAGTAGTTGATGTCATTCTTGATATGTTTGGTGAATAACATATTTTAGCTAACCAAAATATGCAAATGCCTTTAATCATGAGTGCCTTTTAACTAATCCTATTATTAAGGCAAGTTTTGATTTTTTATTCTACCTACATTGAGACTTAAAGCATACTCTAATTTAAAATATATTATATAGAATTATAGATTATTAAATATAGTTATTTTAGTTATAATTATAAATTTATGTTAGACAAAACTTTGTAATTTCCATCATATCAAATGTAATATATAATAATAATGTAACTTTTTTCATTTAAAAAAATTGGTTATCATATATATTTGAACTCTTATATCTAATTTCATTTATTTGTGGAATGCAAGGTGTCCACACCATCATATACCACATAAACCCTTGTATTCCTCGACGTGTCTCTCTATGTGGTATGTGTGAGGTGTCCACAACAACACATACCACATAAACCTATGTGTTTGTTATGATGGAAATATTAACTAATGCAATGCATAAAAATGAGTTCTAGAAACCAAATCATGATGGAAATGTCATACATCTTGTTAGTGATTTTTCTTGTATCCTTCAATTCTAAAAGAGGAAATGAAAACCAGACTTGGGGATCCTCATCTGACTGACATAAACCTACTTCTTCCTACAAACTGAGGGGCAAGAAAAGACTAACATTGATAAGGCCTACAAACCATCTACACTTTGAGCTCCACACACTCAAGTAGGTGTACCTAATTCAAACATAAATCTACATTGTACAATGACTTCCTTTTGACATAACCTCAATATGCAGATAAAGATCGTGGATAGCTCTCAAAACCGTAAGAAAATGGGAGTCAACACTCAACATATATTATTTAAGATCCCACTTACACAAGTGTTCTAAGAACTAGGAAAGTGGCACAGGTGACAAGGATAAATCCTTCTTCTCTTTGAGTTCTAGACTCAGACAGGCTAACCTAGGATTTATTTCTTTAAGGAATCACTAAACTGCATTTGTATCCTGCAAATACAAACTATAAACATGAATGCTCTCAAATAGAAATTAAATTTTCATTTGATTTTCAATTTTGATGATGAAAGGTGCATGACAACCAATGACCAATGCCTTATTAATTGGGCAACAGAGTCAAATAAATGCATATCCCTAGAAACCTTCTAAATCTAAACATACAAAACCCAAATGAAGTGCCTTACAAATCATTCTCTCATTCCTCTATCCAGACATCTGAATCTCAGATTCACATGCAATATTAAACTCTCAAAAATTGTCCCAAAGATTTACTCTCTCCTTGAAAGAAACTAAGGAAACAAGTTCACAGCCACCTTGTAGCCAATTTTTAAAGTGCCTTACAAATTAACATACAAGAATTTGACACAAAACATATGAAGACATCACCAATAAAAGATTGGGATTCCATTATTCTTCATTATAAACCTCTGGTTCAATACATTTAAGAAACCATGAAAACCACAAAATCAAAGACTCAAAAGCCAGAATACTGCCCCTATAGTGTTAATTCCACCATCCCTATAACAATGAAGAAAAATAGAGATATAGGAAAATGGAAGCCAGTTACAGCCACTGACACCTGTCAATTCTCAACAAAATATCTTCAACTTTTCTCCAAAACTAATCTTCAAATTTGATCTCCTTCAACTGCCTTCATCTTTACAATCATTTCTTCAACCAATTTGATTCTTTCCCTCTCAAAGAAATGATCTCATTCTAATTCTTTGAAAATGCTCCGTGAATATCTCTCAAAATTTAAAATAAAACATTTTACAAACTATAGAGAGAACTATTGAAACCTTTTAAATTTGCATTTTATCTTTAAAATTTGCACCTTTCCCCTATTTCCCGCACTTTGTGCCCAAAACTCACCAGATTTTGCCATGTGTCACTAGTTGGCTGGATGCCCAATTTAACCCTAGCCTTAACCACCTTGATCTAGAGATTCAAAGACTACTTCATTCTCTAGTTCTGAGACTACTTCATTCTCCAGTTCTCTAGATCCATTTCCTAACCCTGTGTTTATCTGGAGATCACGCGAATGCCTTTGTCTTTAGATCTCTAGATGTCAATTCTTAACTTTGGGTTACATCTGGAGATTGGGCGACTGAGTGTTATCGCAATCTCTGAATGTTAACTCCTTAGCCACCAGCATCATGAGATTACGCAACTATGCATTCTCCAGTTATCCAGATGTTACTTCACTAACTGCCACAATCACAAGATCATGTGACTATGCATTCTCATAATCTCTAGATGTTATCCACTTGACCGCCAGAATCTGGAGATTGGGCGACCAAAGCTATCTTCGAATCTCTAGATGTTATCCACTTGACTGCCATAATCTAGAGATTAGGTGACCAAAGCTATCTCTGAATCTCTAGATGTTATCTACTTGACCACCAAAATCTAGAGATTAGACGACCAAAGCTATATTTGAATCTCTAGATGTTATGTCTTTAACTGCTAGCATCTAGAGATTGGGCGACTATGTGTTCTTGTGATCTCTAGATGCTACTTCCTAAACTATTGGAATCTGAAGATTTGAAGACTAACCGCCCTCTGAATCTCTGAATGTTATCTCATTGACCACTAGCATTATGAGATTTGATGACTACCTTATCTCCGAATCTCTAGATGTTTACACTAAATGCCAGCCTATTCAGAGATTATGTGACAAGCTACCATGTGTCCACCTCTACTCCATGTCAACTGCCAACTTTTTGCAAAATTATGAGGTCTTTGGTCATTTGGCACACATCCCAATGCACCAACTAAGCGCGCACTCGAAGAGCCTCATGCTCTTTCTTCATTTCATTATGCAAGTGCTTTTCCATATAAACCATAAAAAATTTGCTCACCCCACCAATGTGGGATTAAACATCGGATAAGGTTTAAATATCTCCTTTCAAAAATTTATCTTTATGTGCCCAGGTGGCGAGCATATAGCACAGGCCCCATAAGTCCAAGAGGCAACCACATGCTTCTTTTCTTTCATTTACCTTTAACTTGAGCATCTTTTGATTTAAAAACATCTCAAAACCAAATCAGGGTGCATGTGGGATAAACCCACATGTAGCCCCTTTGCATTTTATTCTTCCTCCCATGGCTGTGTGTGCTCCTCCAGCTCTTTGTTTTTCCTTTGGCCTTTACCTTGCAGGTTTTTATCCATTTGTTATTTATTTTTTACTTACATTGCTGCTATTTACTTCCTTCGGTTTTTTATCTGCAGGTGATGGCTTCCTTGAAAAACACATATCTAAAAATTCTCTCAAGGATTGTGTCAATAATGCTTCAAATCTGGTATGAGACAACAAGTCATGGCATCAAGAATTCATTCTAAGTCTCCAAATTCAACTCCAGTGACAAAGAATGTAGCATTTAAAATTTCATATGTTGTCAATCAACTTTTTTTAAAAGTCATTCAACAAATCCATTTATTTATTAATCGAGTGCATATCACTTGTGTAATATTTAAAGTATTGAAGGTACTTCAAATATTAACTGTGAAACATTAGAGAATATGTCAAACTTTAAATTACATCTAGAAGAAAATGGAGAAATTCTACTACGCATAAACCGGGAAGCCTGGAGCCATGAAAATTTCCAAATATTTATGATAATTCAAAAAATCAACTAGGTCATTATCAGATTTTGAGCAGCCCACAAACCTTCAGTACCTCCTTTGTAAACTAGCCTACAAGAAAATGTGAACTTTTAAAAAAATATGTCAAACAGACTTGGATTTTGACAAAATTGGAACTGGAAACTTATATAGCCATACCAAGCCATGTGACATCTTCCAACTTTTTAATTTTGAACATTTTCTCAAATACCAAGTCTAAATTCTTCTGAGACCAAAATGACTGAGTTGCCTACAAAACCAGCCTTAAAAACTGATTTAAATAGATCACATGACCTTGACATTTGGAAAACATACACCTTGAAGTAAAAACCTTCACTCTACCAAAGGGATTCTCATGATGACACTCAGGGAAGAAGATTTTAATCATCAAATTCACCCACTTCACAACTTCCTGAACTTAAACACAGTGAAATATGCAGAAACTAGATTTGGAATGGGATTGGCAAAGTGACCAAACAAATTGGTCATGATCTAAAAATCTTTAAAGGGGTTCATTTCTATGCTTATAATATGGAACAACACTCAATTCCTCTAGACCTTGAACTGGGTGCAAATTATGAGACCTCAAAGTAGGCCATTTAAAATTTTGCATTCTGCACACTCAGAGAAACTTAACAAATTGCAAATGGAATGGGTCTAGAAAACTGACCAAATCAACTCATGGGGGGCTAAAAATGGACATGGAGACTCGTTCTCTTGCCTAAAATATAGTGCAACAACCCTCATGTCAATAATACCAAATGGGCACAAGATGAAAACATCTGAAGGGGTCACTTCATAAAATTATGGAAACACGAAAATGCAGATTTCTGGAAACACCTCCAAAAGGCTACCTTAAAAACACACCAGAACTGAAATCTAGGAGCTCAAACCCATTACATGTCCTCAATGAAAGGTGATGAACACATCCCCCAAGTGGTTCTTCATGAAAATCAACATGACCCTTTTTGCATTTGCCCTCAAACTAGGCTTCTGACAAAGATTTTTAGGGCACTTAACTTATACTTAGAGAATTTTTTGAATATGGACTCAAAAAATATCCTGGATTTTTTAGCCCCAACACATCTGGTTCACCAAAATCTCACATAAGAAATAGGGATCACTAGTTCAAATGGGTAAACTAATGATCCTATGGTTTTATTTTCTATATCATATTATAGATAAGATGACTTGTTATACTCAAGTGGACTTAGGTGCTAAGTAGATGTAACGATCATTTGCTTTAATTGAGAGTTGATTGTACAAATAAGATTGAGCAATGCAATATCTAAGGCTAGAAAAGAATACAAGATGATTTTCAGGATGCATAGAATGAAAAAAAGTAGACAGACCAATTGTGTAACCAAAAAAGAAGCCTATAGATTGTAACTTACCTCTACTCCAAATTTGAAGCCAAATCAAAGGGATTATGACAATTTGGTTAGCCTAGTCCAAAGACTAGGGTAACTTGGTAAGTCTATTTCCTACATTTTCTGACAATTCAAGTTGCAGATTGTAGTTGAGGTCTTGAACTTTTTGAATCCTATCCAAACACTAGTGCCACTTGCTCTTGCATGCATAAAAAAGAGGAAATGTTGTGTAGTGAGGGGTTTGCCTTAGTCAAACCTCAGTTGAGGAATCGACTGTTGAAATGAAATGAAATGTGCTTGAAAGCAAAGTATGATGATATGAAATATAATTTTAATTTGAATCATATATTACCTTATATATTGATGGTGCAATATTTCTTTGAGTGTTATCACAATTTTTAATGCAATAGCCTTGACTCCATGCGAAAACCTAGAAGAAAATCATGAAAGGAAGCCTTTCACAATGAATGTTGTAGTGTTTCATAATACTTGATATTAGAGAGATAGATAGATGAACAAGTTGAGTACTTGATTTCTTGAATGAATGGATTCTTGTGAATGCAAATATCTTCTTCCTTGATGGTGGACTCCTTTGATTGGTCTTCAATGGGGGAAAGAATATTAATCAATGGAGAAGATAGACTTGGACAATGCCTTGAAATGCTTGAGATATTTCTTAGAATGTTTGAGATGTGAATTTGTAGGAGAGAGCTTGAATTATTATAATGAGATGTCCAAATGAGGAGAGGTAGGTGGCTTATATACCCCTTATAATTATTCCAGAGTGCAAAAATTAGAGAGGGTTGACAAGAATTTGGATTTCCTTCTTAACCATTGAGACCAACCTCCAAGTCAAATTCGAAGGATTTATGAGGGAATAGACTGACCAAGTCAACCGATTTCCCCACAAAATGAATGAAAACTAACTTTAGGGTCCCAATTAAGGAATAAATGTCATAGTAAAAAGAGAAATTAGAGCTACAATACTAGAAATTATGTGGGAGCCCATACATGCTAAAATGAGCTAGGCTAAATGAAAATTACATAGTGATGCAATTGTTGGCATTATGCTTAGTTGTCATAATTGGAAAACATAAAAAACAATGGTCTTTAAGTTAGAGCAACAGCGGTGAACCAATAGTTGTCCCAAATGACAACCGTCAAACTTGCTAAGTAACCAGTGTACCTCATCGATCACAATAATACCGGTCTTGGTCAAATGGTCTAGCAGAAAACCACCAGAGGTAGATGACTCAACCAGTAGCACATCGATTCCCGCTCAAAAGTATCATATCTATCGATCCGTGCTTTTATAATTCGATCCAATTTTTATGGAGCATTTGGGATGAACCTGAGTTTTTTTGCGAGCATTTTGGGATGAACTAAAGTTCTGTATGTGAGCATTTTGGCTTGAACAAGAGTTCTACATGCAAGATTTTTGGAATGCTTTCCAAAATAGCAGTGGTTTGGAGGTGTTAGAGCTTGGCACCATAGTTCCATTTGGTAATGGGAAGATCTATATATTTAGGGGTCATCATGCATAAGTCATGTGTGGTTGGAGAAATCAAGTGTAGAGAGATAAAGTAAAGAGGAAGAGGTGAGTCTTATGAGAAGGGTTACACTCACCATGAGTGAAAGACAAAGATTGAATAGTTGATCAGAGTGAGGAATAAAACATGTATGATCTTATCGAGAGATTGAGTGTCTAAAGAAGATCATTTATCCTATTATGTAAAGCTCATAAAAATCCCTCTATTTGGGTGAACCCTAATAGGTTCCATTGTATAAATCCCTTCATCAGGTGACATCTTGATTGATGTTCTTAAATCCTCTGGTGAGGTGACTCCTAACATGGTCAAGATCTTAACTGATCTATATCAAATCCCCTCACAGGGTAGCACTCTAACAAGTGTTGTTGTAATCCTTTAATAGGGTAACTTTATTATTGCAGTAGTGAATATTGTGGGTTATGTCCCATCGTGGTTTTCTCCCTATAGCTGAGGGTTTCCACTTATAAATCTTGTGTTATGTTTTGTATGTGATTTATGTTCAAGTTAATCTTACATGCATTACATTTTTATTATCACACAATAGTTGTATTCAGTTTCATGAGATGAGATTTGAAATTGTTGAGTTGACTGATTCATCCCCCTTCTAAGTCACTGGTTAGGATTAACAATTGGCATTAGAGCTTGGTTCTTAGGTAAAGAAGCTTAACCACTTTAGTAACAATCATAGAGGGTTACCAGTATCAGAAGTAGTTAGAGGAAGAAAATGAAAGGATTGCTTCTCTTGAAAAATTACTAGGAAGATCTCTTGCCAAGAGAAAAGAACTAGATTTGCAGCTAAGTAAAAGTTAGGACACAATAGATGGACTATATGGACATAGTAGTTTAGATGAAGAAAAAGAAGCAGTCTCTGAATACATGGAGAGAAACAAGAACCTAACTGATCAAATCACTAATTTGAAAAGAGAATAGGAAGGTCATGCATTGAGAATGATTGAACTCATCAAAGTAAGTAGAAAAGTTGAGGATGAGAAAAATAGTGCTAAAGAAGCACTACAGACTATTGAGAGAGAAAGGAACCTAGATGAAGATGCTCTAAGAGAGCTTGATGCTCTCATACTACAACTACATGTAGACATGCAGGGCATTACTTAGGAAAATGCCATCATGCATGAACACATGCATGATAAAGATGAAGCAAGTAGAGAAATGGCTTCTGAAGTTGAAAAACTTAAAACGCAGCTGAAGACTCTTGAGGAGAGAAATGAAAAGCTCAGAAAATACAATGAGAGTTATGAGAAAATGGATGAGCAACTGAAAGCTTAGAGAAGACACAAGGACCCAATAGGACTTGGTTACAATGACCAAGGCACCAAAGAGAATGGTGAGTCCTCAAACCTCAAAGCAATCAAGGAGGACAAAAAGAAACCAACTGAAGAAAAAGGTAAGAGATTCTCTAAATCATCTTGCAAACATTGTGGCAAACTAGGTCATAAGTCCAATGATTGAAGGAATGCATTGGTGAAACCTTTCACCGCTAATAGTTACTGCAATAACTGTTATAAGTATGGACATAGGACCTTTGAATGTAGGTCACGATCAAATAGTATGTCTAGTGGAAGTGGATGAAGCTTTAAAGGCTATTGTTATGCATGCAATAAGTTTGGACATAAGGCTGAAGAGTGTAGGTCTATAGCCATGGCATTCAAATCTCCACCGAGACCGGTATTCCATAACAAGAATGCAAAATGGGGCACGTCTATGTGTGCTACATGTGAACAATCAGAGCATAGAGCTACTGGGTGTTGTGTTGGATTAGGTGTGGAAATTTAAGTACTAAGAGGGGGGGGGGGGGGGTGAATCGGTACTTCAAAACACTTTTAAACTTAACTTTCCTTCACAATCATTTATTGGTTCCTTATCATTTGTATTCATCACATGAAAACATAAAAATTGTAATAATCAACACATAACAAAAATACTTTGGTATCGCAGAAATCCTTGTTAGAGGATAAAAACTGTAGAGGGGATGATACCCACAAGATTTCACTACTGTAGAATAAAGTTTTCTCGGTTAGAGCTATAATGTTTAGCTATTTCTAATAGCTTACCTTGTTAACAGTATTAACCTGGTTAAGAGTTCTAAAGACTACTAAGTCTACTTTGTTAAGATATTTCACAACTCTAATCTAAGAATTGTACCTGGTTAAAGGATTTACAATTAAGATCTGTTAGGATCAGTTAAGTTAAGAGACTTTACAAAATCTGATTATTCTTTAATTCATAACAATAAAATGTCTGCCAAACTTGCATCAACATATGCTAATCAGACTCTTTGTGTTCATTAACTTATTACCTCATATTGTGTATCCTTCACACAAACAATTCAGTACTCGGTAGCTCAATTTTGAATCACAATCTCTATATGTTATTCACTGCTCTGTTACTCAGTGGCTTCACTATTCACCAGTAATCTAATTCATATATGTAATCTTCAATTGCATTCATATCACCATAGACACATGCATCATGATCTTCACACTCTGATCTTCTTATATACAATTTTGAAGCGGTGCAAGAAGTTCTAGAATCTTCCCTTCAAGTGGTGCTAGCATTGGTTACACATCCAATGTATATTCCATTCATTTTTATCATTGGCTAATCTCTCCTTGGAATCACGTGTAATCATCATGTTGTAATTTCCAATGTTCTATTATACGATCTCCTCGAGATTGGTAAACTATTTTCTGCTTAGTGTCCAGGTTCAATGTACTTAGAATTCTTCTAGTGTTGGCATGTTCTACTCGGTAACACATTTTCTTTAACTCGGTAACCATCTTCTCTTCTTGGTTAGGTGCTTGGTATAACTTGATTCTTGGTGCTCGATTCTACCTTACTCGGTGCCTATGATTGCTTTCTCTTTACCAAAATTCCATGTCTTTTACTTCCTTTACCGACTAACTTTCTCTTTTTCCTTTACCTTACTGAGTTGTCTTTTCTGCATAACCAAATGACTTTGACATACAATATAACTTCCTTAAAAATAATGACAACAAAATCAACTCTTAGGAGTATCAATCTCCCCCTTTGGCATTAGTTTGGTATGTTTTTTAAAAACCTTCAAAAACTTCAAAGTCATTAATCAAAATTCAAAATTTGTCCTTGTCCTTGTCCATTTCTTCCTCGGTAAAACTTATTACTCCTAAATTAATAATTTGTTATCCATACTACATATAAATAGTACATACATACTATTCCTCTCTTTTTTATATATTTCCCCTTATATACCTATTCCTCCTTTTTGACAAAATCAAAATCATATATATTTCCCCCTTTTTTAACAAAAATGCCAAAATATATGAACTTACTGATTATCTGGTGTGGGGATCTTAGCAAAAATGTTCTTGTACTTCTCATGTGCATCCTTGACTAATTCCTTCTAGGTGTCTTTAAGTGTTTGTAACACTAATATCTGCTCACTCATATCTATTGTAAGACTGACCATACTATCCATATCACTCACATCTGGTGTGCTAACTAGGTCTTTAGCAGTTTTTAGTTGCCTTTGTAGTGATTCAATGTTCGGTATCAAAACTATTCGAAGTTCTAATAGGTCTATCCTGATTTGGTTCTCCTCCTTTCTCAATTCAAATTTCACTCCCATTAAGTGCTTAAGCTTCTCATAATATTCACTTATTGTCTTCGTCTCGGCGAAAATATTATATAATAACTCGATGAGCTCTTTTTCCACATTGTAATCTTTTTCTTTAATCTCCTTTGTAAAATTTGAAATCAAACAAATCTTTTGAAATAATGAAAGAATGGATTGCATTTCTTGTTCTAATTCAATGATTAACTCTAAAAGAGTTACCTTCTCCAATGAAACTGATTAAAGAACTTCTTCAATCACCTTTGTCTCTATGTCTTTCTTGTGAACTTTCAGCATGAATTATATAATGTCAATACCTGGCTAGTTGATCTGACTGACAAGTGTTGAAGTTTTCATATTTGAGTAAGGAATAATACAATCTATAAATGACTTTTAAAACTGAAACAAGATAGCATATAAAATAGACAAGGAGAGAGGAAGGATGGTACCGATTTTCCCCCAATGTGAAGATGACTTGCACCAATCCTTAGCTTGAATTGATGTCATAATTTAATGCACAATCAGGTCCAACTTTACCAGCCAATGTAATGCTCCAAGTCTAGTATATTTTATCACCCCAATTCTGCTCTACATTCTCTGATTCAGATGTGACATGAAGTAGCTAATCCGATTCCAAATGCTGATATATTTTGCACCTTTAATGTATACTTCAAGGTGGACGAATTCAATCTATAATGCTGGTGTAATTTTGCACCCTTAGTCTGCTCTTCCTTTGGATAATTCGATCCTCAAATCAATGAGGAGAATTACACCATTAAACTGAATAAAAATCATTGAAATCAAGAAGTGTGATTCTTGCTAGGAAGAACAACACATTATGTTTTTGGTGTGTCTTACCTCCAAGGAATCGATCCATATATATATATATATATATGTGTTTTCATGTCTAAATTCTACCTTCCAGAGGTAGCCGACTTTGGGCCCTCCCAAGTATTTAATTAATACCGATAAATATCCTATATTTATTATTATTAAGAAAATCACACTTGTATATATGTTGATTAATTAAAGGGTAATAATAATAAATATATTTTCCCAATATATTATATTATTATTTTATCAATTGTCCTTATTTATGCAATAAACAACTAGGCATAATATCGATCTTAGTCGTAAAGGCCATAATATTAACACTCCCTCTTGGACTTGAGGGTAAGATCAACCTATAGATATCATCTATAGTAGGACACACCCTTTTAATCTGACTATCATCCTTGATAGTGGTAACAAAAAAACATAACCATCACAGATACCTTATCCTGAGATGTCATAGATCCACATTTATTTGGTAGATCCCTATCTACCAAATAAGATGAAAACTTAAGTGCATATGTATATCATCATTTAGTTCCATGATGTTATCCTTCCTATTTGTGGATTGATCAGATCCACAAGAATATCAAGTCCATGATATTCATGATAACATCAAGCCACAAAATTCTCAAATAAACAGGAATATCAAATCCAATATATTCAATGTAACATCAAGTCCATGATGTTAATTATTCACAAGTCACCTTCAATCAATAGATATCAAATACATGATATCAAGAGCATTGGCCTAATGAATATCAAGTCCATGATATTCACCAAATTCTTGAAGTAATGGTCTCCCAACATCAAATCCATGATTTCTCGAGCCCTGAGAGAAGCTACAATATACTCTTCTTCTGTTGAAATCTGAGCAATAGAATTTTGTTTCTTGGTGAACCAAGAAATCATAGTTGATCCCAAGCTAAAACAACATCCAGATGTACTCTTCCTATCTGTAATGCATCCTACCCAATCAAAGTCTATAAAACCATGAAGTTCTAGTTTTACATTTTTGTATAGTAGACCATACTCAATGGTCCCATGAACATATCTTATAATATGCTCAGCTGCACTCATATGAAATTGTTTAGTTTCTACCATAAATTGACTTAGAGCATTTACAACATAACAGATATCAGGTCTAGTGTTAACTAGATACATAAGAGATCCAATGATTTGTCTGTATAAACTAGCATCTGTAGTCTCAAAACTAGCCATAGCTTCTCTCAACTTGAGAAGTTTGGTTTCCATAGGTGTGGACATTGGTTAACAATCCATCATACTGAATCTCTTTAAAATATCAATAGTATATTTCCCTTGATTCACAATAATTCCATGAAATTGTTGCCACACTTCTAAACTAAGAAAATAATGAAGAAGGTCTAGATCCTTTATTTCAAATTCCTTTGCAAGATCTTGGTTGTAGTCTTCTATAAGGTACTCTTCTCTTATGATTAGGACATCATCTACGTATAGCACCAATATTAGTAAATCTCTATTTGATATCTTGAAATAGAGATTAGGATCTACATCATTCTTTGAAAATCCTAGATTTTGAAGATAACAATCAATTCTTTCATACCAAGCTCGAGGATCTTGTTTGAGCCCATACACAACTTTCTTAAGCTTACACACATATGATTATTGATCTTTTGTGACAAATCCTTCATGTTTCTCTATATAAAGTTCCTCTTCAATTTCTCCATTTAGAAATATAGTTTTAACATCCATTTGATGCATCTCCCAACCTTTGGAAGCTACAATGACAATAATTTCCCTAATCGAGGAATATCGAGCAATGGGGGCAAAATTTTCCTCATATTCTATACCTTCCTTTTGAGTGAACCCCCTGGCTATGAATTTGGCTTTATGTTTCTCAATACTACCATCTGTAGCATGTTTGATTTTGAATATCCATTTTGATGATACCACACATTTGTTCTTAGGTCTAGGAAAAATATCCCACACATCATTTTTCATTATATATCCATATTCTTTTGTCATTACATCTTTCCATTCCCATATTTTAAGTGCTTCACAAATAGAGGAAGGCTTGGAATCTATAATCTCACTCATGAATGCAACATAGTTAGTATACCTTTTAGGTCTTTTACTTTCTCTAAAAGTTCCAATAGGAGTTGCATAGTTGTTTACATCTTCCAACATTTTAGTGGCCCACAATAGTCTTTTCTTATAGATGGAAGTGCTAGCTTCACTTATAGGTATTGGATCATATTCAATAACATCATGATACTCCCTCTGATTCTTAGGAGGGTTGGATTGAAATAGGTCATCACATGCTATATCCTTAGAGGTCGAGAATGCAAGGTCTTCTTCAAATATAACATCTCTACTCAACTCAATATGCCTTTTCCCCATAAAATAGATCTTATAGGCCTTGGAAGATTCACTATATCCCACAAATATTCCCTTCTTTCCTAAGGGTTCCAATTTGGTTCTATTTTCTTTTGGGATGTGAAAATATACAAGATAAGCAAATATCCTAAGATGACTCACATCAGGTTTGTTTCCATTGAATGCCTCTTTGGGAGTCTTATTTTTTAAAGTTGAATGAGGAAATCTATTTTGAATGTAAATCACAATGTTGGATGCCTCAACCCATAGTGAAGTATGAATATTTTGATCATGTAGCATAGCCCTTTCTGCTACAACTATGGTCCTATTTTTCCTTTCAGCTATTCCATTTTGTTGAGAGTTGTAAGGAACGGTAAACTCCCTCTTAATTCCTGATTCTACACAGAAGGTGCTAAAGGTTTCAAAAATGTATTCTCCACCATTATATGTTCTAATATTCTTTATCCTCTTATTTTTAAGATTTTCTATTAGAGCTTTGAACTCTTTGAATTTCTTCAGAACATCGACAGATTCTTTTTTCTTTAGGAAATATATCCAAGTCTTTCTAGAAAAGTCATCTACAAAGATGATGTAATAAAGATATCCACCAATGGATGTTATGAACATGGGTCCACAAAGGTCAGAATGAACTATCTCCAATATTTTTGTAGTCTTTCTTTCACTACTAGGGAAGGAGGATTTGATATTCTTCCCTAATGCACATCCTTTGCATACACTTTCATGTCTAGGAGATAAGTAAGGGAACCCTACTACAAATTTATCCATAGAAGACAATGTTTGGAAATTTAGATGCCCTAACCTCCTATGTCATAAATCACTTGAGTCAATTGATTTAACCATTAGAGCTTGAGATGAAATAGTATCAAGTCTATAAAGACATTCATGTCTTATTCTTATGGCATAGGCTTGTTTCAAGGTTGAATTTTTGGTCCAAGCCAAAACTTTCCCATCCATGAATGCAATTTTATAACACATTATGTTTTTGGTGTGTATTACCTCCAAGGAATCGATCCATATATATATGTGTTTTGATTTATAAATTCTACCTCCCATAGGTAGCTGACTTTGGGCCCTCCCAAGTATTTAATTAATAATAATAAATATCCTATATTTATTATTATTAAGAAAATCACACTTGTATATATATATATATATATGTGTGTGTGTGTGTGTGTGTGTGTGTGTGTAGATTAATTAAAGAGTAATAATAATAAATATATTTACCTAATATATTATATTATTATTTTATCAATTGTCCTTATTTATGCAATAAACAATTAGGCATAATGTTGATCTTAGTTGTAAAGGCCATAATATTAACAACAAGTTCTCTCAATTGACTGTATATGTCTGCTTTCTCATTTATTGTAGCCTCGGGAACAATCTCATTCAAAATACTTTTAATCTACTCCAACACATATGTTTTCTTCTTCTTAGCTAGAGCTTATCTTGTGCACCTTTCCTCTTCAATGATTCACCAAACTCAGAGAGTTCCTTAGGGCTCATAATTGTGTAATCAACCTTCGGTATAACAATAACTTCATTGATATCAACTTCTTTTTTCTAATTTTCTCTTCTTATATTTTCCCTTTGAACTTAATGCCTTCTTTGCATCTGATTGAGTTGATGTCTCTTTGATTTTATCTTCTTTCTCCTTCTTTTGTTCTTCTTGTTTCTTCACTTCTTTCTTCTCTTGAGTTTCTTCTTTATTTTCTTATGTTTCCTCTTTCTTCTCTTCTACCTTTTCCTTCTCTTTCTCTGGTTCTTGTTGTTGTTGAGTAGTCTTGGTGGCGGTCACCGACTTTGTGTTCTAACCTTGAGTGGATTTGGTCTTTGTAGTTTTCTCGGTCTCCTTATTATCAATATCTTTTGCAGGCTTGGTAGGGGCATCTAAAAAAATAGGCTCTTCTCTTGTAATATCTAAGATAACTGCTTCTATTTCAGGAAAATCCATCACCTGTTCAATGATTGGATCTTCTACCATCAACCTTGCTTTGGCAGAATCATCTATATCTATAGATTTTATCTGAATGGCCTCGGTTGCCATGACATTTTCATCATCTTTAACTGATTCATCAGGATCTTGTTCTATAATGTCTTCAATTATGACTTCTTCTTGATTTGTTATTAATCCAAATGGTTTGGATTTATGGTCTTGTATTTTAACTCCTTCAATTATTGGTTGATCCAAAGAAAATATCTTTCTCCAAAGTTCATCAGTGTCTTTCTAAACTTCTTTTAATTGACCAACGATTATACTCAGTGCTCTTCACTTTACTGTGAACCTTTTGGAATATTTATTTAAAGTATCTCTTATTCCTCTCTTAGTTAAGTCAGGGACAGTGATTGCAAGTGACCTTTCTCTCATTTATTTTTCTACAGCTATAGCATATTTCAGTCTTGCATCTATTCTCTTATATAATTCCTTGTCAAGATGTTATACTACCTCAATTGGTATAATTCTAAACTTATGCAATGTATTAATAACTATTTATTCAATTTTGTTTTTGTCCTCTTTAGTCCTTGAATCATAATTCAATTGTTCCATGACTGAATAACCTCCATACTTCTCTAATGATTTGAGAAATTCACCAACACTCTTGTTCTTTTTTCTCGGTGTAACCTTAAATTGTGATAAGTCATCTAAACTCACTATCACTCTCTTTTGCAATTTCAATTTTCTCCTAGGCCTTTGAGTAGCCTTGTTTTTCCTAACATAGGCCTTTGTCTTTACATGTTCTACTTCTACTTTCTTCTTTCCTCTTAGTGTAGAGGTAGACCTTGTAGATGGTCTTACACCGATTGGACTAGAGGTTTCCTTTTTTACTCTTATTTTCTTCCCCTTTATTATCGAAGGCTCAACAAAATCTTCAACTTCAACATCAACTATGCCTAAGCTTTCTAATAAAGCACTTATCATTTTACCTATTTTCCTGATTACTTTCGGTATCAATATACCTAGCCTTATTTTATCCTTAACCTCTTCATAGGTTCCATACCGAATTCAACTTCTATCAACCGGTTTCTCCATTAATCCTTTGGTTTGAATAGTGGCTACATCTATGTTCATTTCATAGCCCATCAGTGGTAACTGCTATGTTCTAGGTTCCACGACCCTTATTATGCAAACATCAGTGTCAATTTAAAAACAAAGTTCATCCTTATATTCCTCTACTAACTAAGGTGGATCTCAGTACCTCTTGTGCATTCTAGACTGAAATTTACTGAAGTAATCATCCGTAATTATATTGAAATCATCACCCATGCTTTGAATATATTCACTAATTTAATAAACAATGGGTTTATCTGCTTTCCATGCGACTTCACTAATTGTTGGAAATGAGTTTTGGAAGTAAAAGAATATACATACCAATAATGGACCAAACTTCAATGTATTTCTCTTTGATTTCTGAATGGTATTCATGTTGTCATCTAACCATTTCAATGAAATCTCGCACAAGTCAATCTTCATATCCTTTTTCACAGTTTTGTAGGCGATGTCAACATCTCCACAGGGTACACTATCTACTCAAGATGACTGGAATATCTAACTTAGGCTATGATATTTGATACATACTTCAATTCAGGATCCTCAACTGTTGATAATTTCAGGCATCTACCATCCCACTTACCTTTGGTAAGCTCACATAGTTTGTTCTTATTTGTCTACTTATAAGCTCTTGGTTTGTCACCGACTAGAAAACCTGTAACTATATGTAAAACATCCTTTGTGATTTTTACTGGTCCATCAAACCACATAAACTTATCATGCACTTTGCTAAGTATAATTCTTATCCACTCATGCTTAAATACCATTGGTACATGCATTGCATGAACCAAACCCTTGGTCTGCAAGTGTGTGTGATCGCTCTTCAAGTTTCCATTTACACATAATTTCTTGTAAGATGAATCAATCTCTTCTTGACAAATTTCTTTGATCTTGTAGTGAATGAAGGTGCAAATGTCTTTAATCAAAATTACTCCTGGCGGGATTGAGGATAGGGATCTGACTTTATCAATTTCTGTAGCAATGATAGGAGGAAGCTTATACTTCAGGTTTACTGGGTCCATCTTCTCTACTAGAACTAGTTTTTTCAACTTTGGTACCTTTGTGATCTTGAAATACTTCAATAGATACTAGGGTTCCAAATCAATAGTAATAGAATCTATAAATTTCAGCTTGGTGAACAATAAAAATACCTCAAATGATCTTGTGAATGCTCGGAATGCTCGACTGAATGCTCAAAATCACTTAGAATCTCTTCTTTGTCAAATCTCAAGTGTTCTCGCAAAAGCGTAAAGTAAAAAGGAAGTGGTAAACCCTCTATTTATAGTTTTCCCTTTAGGTTGGGGCTTCCAACAACTATAATATGCATTTAATGTTTTTGGCCTAACTTTATTTTACAGTTAACCGAATTACTCTTTTCTTCACCAAATGCAACAAAATAGCTTAAACACCTTACCGATCAACAAATGAAATCATAATTTCACAACTTATATCCAAATGCATCTTAGTATGTTGATATGGATCTTTGCACTAAATCTAGGAACTGATTTAAGATAAACTTTAGGTTATCAGCTCCTATACATACCTTGACTGATTAAGTGAATATAGGTGCACCTAATCTAGAGGATGTGGTGCTATCAGATGTTCCTAATTCTATTCAATCATCTTGAGACTTTCTTCTCCAAGTATTATTCATATGTTCTCTAATTTCATCAATGTTTACTTGAGTCTTTTCATTCGGTTGGTCCTCGATTGTGTTCTTATTTTGGTACCTACAGTCCTTAGCTAGGTGTCTAACTCTGTGGAAATGGAAACAAGCCATTCTAGTGTTTCTCCATGATCTCTTTTTGTTCATTCCATGCATCCTAAAGTAGTTTGTAGCAATGTGACCAAATCTTCCACATGCAGTACAAGTGATCTTTGTGTTACAATCCCATGGTATAGTAGGACCTTGTCAGTTGTTATTTGTATTATGTCAGTTGGGGACCCATTTTTCATTTCTCCTTAGTGACCTGAATTCTCCAAATTTGTGACCATATCTCTTGCAATTGTTTTAGTAACCTTCAAATCTTGGTTCCCTTGGAGTGTTCACAACTCTTGATCTACATTCAAATGCCTTATGACCAAACTTATTGCAATTGTAACAATGACCCTTGAACTTAGGAGTATTCAATGAATTACCTATTTTTCTTCTGTAGACATTTTTTGTGTGTCCTAGCTTCCCATAATGATAACATGTAGACTTCTTTGGCTTTAGTGGATTGGTAGTCTTATCGTGGTTGGCTACTTGTTTAGAAGACTCACCCTTCACAGTGGTAATGTTTGCATTGTAACCGAGTCCAGAAGTGTCATTTGGTTGCCTTTGATTTATCAGTTGTTTATCTAGAATATTCAACACTTCTTCATTTCTTTTCAGGACTTCATTAGCATCTATTTCAACTTTCAGATCATTCTCAAGTGTTCACTCTCAAATCTCAGATCAGGAGTCTCTCCAACTTTCCTTGCAACATCCTGATTTGCACTAACTGGTTGGTATGTCATGTTGTAGTGAATTTGTGTCATCCTTAGTATTTCCTTGTCTTTCTCATCTAGTCTTGTACTCATCTCCCTTTTCTCTTCTTCAACAATTCTTTTGTCATCCTTAGCTTTTCCTTTTTGTTCCATGATTTCACACATTCTTACCGACTCTGCTTCTTCTTCTCTTTTCAATATTTTTACCTAATCAGTTAAGTTTTTGATCTTATCAAATAGTTTTGATATGATGGCAATAGATTCATTAGACATGCTTCCCTCTAATTGTTCTTCAACTTGATCTTGAGTATCTTTGAGTTGATGTGCTAGTTCTTTCCTTTTGTTGATTGAATGTCTCAATTTTCTGCTCAATTCTTCAATTTTCTCATTGGCCATCTTCAACTCTATTTCTATATTATCAATTATCCTTTTGTACTTGTATCTTTTCATCTTTCCAGATATTTCCTCTCAACTGATTAAACTTCTCAATAAGAGACTAAGCTCTGATACCAATTGTTGGATTAGGTGTGGAAAGTTAAGTACTGAGAGGGGAGGGGTGAATTAGTACTTCAAAACACTTTTAAACTTAAATTTCCTTTACAATCATTTACTGATTCCTTATCATTTACATTCATCACATGAAAACATAAAACATGTAATAATCAACACATAACACAAATATTTTGGTATCACAGAAATCCTTGTCAGAGGATAAAAACTGCGGTGGGGATGATACCCACAATACTTCACTATTGTTGAATAAAATTTGCTCGGTTAGAGCTACAATGTTTAGCTATTTATGATAGCTTACCTTATTAATATTATTAACCCAATTAAGAGTTCTAAAGACTTGTAAGTCTACTCTGTTAAGATATTTCATAACTCTAATCTAAGAATTGTACCTGGTTAAAGGATTTACAATTAAGATCTGTTAGGATCTGCTCAGTTAAGAGACTTTACAAAATCTGATTACTCTTTAATAAGTAACAATAAAATGTTTGTTAAACTTGCATCAACATATGCTAATCAAACTCTTTTTTCTCATTAACTTATTACCTCAAACTATGTATCCTTTACACAAACAATTCAGTACTTGGTAGCTCAATTTTGAATCACAATCTCTATTTGTTCTTCACTATTCTATTACTCAGTGGCTTCACTATTCATCATTAATTTTCTTCATACATGCAATCTTCAATTGCATTCAAATCACCATAGCCACATGCATCATGATCTTCACACTATGATTTTCTTATATACAATTTAGAAGCAGTGCTAGAAGTTCTAGAATCTTCCCTTCAAGTGGTGCTAGCATTGGTTACACTTCCAATGCATATTCCGTCCATTTTTCTCATTGGCTAGTCTCTCCTTGGAGTCATGTGTAATCATCATGTTGTAATTTCTAATGTTCTATTATACAATATCCTCAAGATTGGTAAACCATTTTCTTCTCGGTGTCCAGGTTCAATGTACTTAGAATTCTTCTGGTGTTGACTTGTTCTACTCCGTAACACATTTTCTTTAACTTGGTAACCATCTTCTCTTCTTGGTTAGGTGCTTGGTATAACTTGATTCTTGGTGCTTGTTTTTCCTCACTCAGTGCCTGTGCTTTCTTTCTCTTTACTGAAATTCCATGTCTTCTATTTCCTTTACCGAATGACTTTCTCATTTTCCTTTACCTTACCAAGTTCTCTTTTCTGCATAACCAAATGACTTTGACATACAATATAACTTCCTTAAAACTAATGACAACAAAATCAACTCTCAGGAGTATCATTTCATTCACCCATAGACAAAGGAAAGAGATTTGATCCATGGAGAGGGACTGGGATGACTTGTTACAATTGTCACAAGATTGGGCATCTTGCCAGAGATTGTAGGAACTAGTCCATAAACAAAGGAAAAGGCCAAGTTAAATCAATCAAGAGGAATGAGACTCTCAATCATAAGGGAAACATAACCAAAGAGACCAAGAAAGAAGTGAAGAAGATATGGTCCAGAAAGGGGACAAAGAGCTTCGAAGGAGAAAAATCAGAGACAAAGTCATTATCTACCAATGATGATATCTCATTATCAAATTAAGCCATCAGGGCTTAAGGGGGTATAGATAGAAATGCTATTTTCCCCAGAGTAGCTAGTGAGATTTACTCTCACTAAGTAGAAGTTGATATTGAGAAGCACTTACCG
Organism: Chamaecyparis obtusa; assembly: GCA_027943335.1. NCBI lineage: Eukaryota > Viridiplantae > Streptophyta > Pinopsida > Cupressales > Cupressaceae > Chamaecyparis > Chamaecyparis obtusa. Next base: position 1,254,129 of record BSBK01004968.1, on the reverse strand, counting down.
GTCTAAGACCAAAGAACCGGTCAAAAGAGTAAGTTGCGTGGTCTGGTCAATTACCTTCTTGGTGATGGGATGATGTTACACAATTGATGTTTCAACTCAGGATGTTGTGGTAAAATAGGTAAAGTATTAATGAACTGGTCAACAAAGGTGAAGTTAGGTAAAAATTGATAAGGCTCATAAATGTGATAACCGTTAACAAATGTTACCATTTTCTTATTATTATTGGAGCCTAGGGATATAAAAGGGAAAGTGTATTACTCATTTCATTTAGTTTTACTTTACTTTTTGTGTTTTCTTAAATCTTGGTGTTCACGATCTTTGTTTTTCAAATTTCACAAATTTAATAAAGCTTTGTGTGTATTCTCTTACCAATGAAATGTTATCATCATCATCTATTGCAACCCTTATTGACATCAATCAACAAGAGCGACTTGATTATGACATAATGCCAGTTTAGAATAGGTCAAATGATATGGCTAGAGCCCTATCATCAATATCGGATGGTGTGTTATTGACTGAAGAGTACATTACTACCTTCATTCACTGCAAACAAGAGGAGTTGAGAGAAACTTTCATTCAGAGTGATTTTCTAGGGCTTTGCAAGGATGGGAAGCTTAAGGAAAATTTTTCTTGACTTGAAACGATTGGATTCACCAATGGGGTTAAATACCCTACCGTGTTTCAGTCTGATTAGATTCGATTGGTACTCAATCGAGTACATGAACTAGGTATGTGGTTGGAAAAGGGTGTTGTTACACCAATTACAAAGGAAGACCTAAGGAGAGTAACAAAGTTCAATTCCATAGGGGAAACCCTTACCATGAGAACAATATCCAACAATGAAGTCACCCGACTCACTAAGTTGAGGTATGACATTCACATGATGATTGTTATAGACATTGAAGATGAAGGTATCCAATTTGCTACCGCAATCATCAATTATAAAGTCTATCAACTAAGTTGTCTCAATAGCATACCTGGCATAGATATTCATGCAGCTCATTAAATCATGCACGACAACGCCAAATACAACATATGCGCTATGTTGAGAAGTAAAATCTTTGAAAATATGAAGAAGCTTGAAATGGTAAATAAGAAATTCTTGAAATATAGAACGCTAATGGTATGTCTTTTCTTCTAATATCAAAAATTCTTTCTAGGGGTGGGAAATGTTACATAGGTAACAAATAGACCGGTTATGGTTCAAATAGGAGAAATGATCAATAACCTAGGAAATCGCTTTAACAAGGTTATGTCTGATTATTTCCAAGATTTTCAATCTAAAATGTATGAAAGGAAAAGGATCCCATCTTCAACTGTAAATGAATACAAGGATGATGTTTGTTTCCTTGTAAGCACTGATCATTGTATAATTCAGGTTGTTGATCCAAGAACAAAATTTGCACCAGAACTAGGTTATGAAATATCATCAAAGACTCCCAAAGCATATGCTAAGGCACTTTAGGAGAGAAACCTAGATCTTTCAGCCAACTGGTTTGGCACTTATGATGAGATAAGTACAAATTTAAAGAAGAGTGAACCTTCAAAGACAACAAAGAAGGTAACTGCTAAATGGTCTCCTACACCGAAGAAAAGAAAGGTAGTTGTGCCAAAACCCAAAGCTCAAAAGAAGAAGGCACAATCACTCATAACCGAGCAATCATGAGAAGTAAACTCAGAAGAAACTGAGATAGAAAAAACTACCACTTATATAAGAAGAAAGAAGACTGGGAAATTGGTAAAGAAGGAGGAACCAAAAGCAAGAAGACCAACCATTAATGAAATGGTTGAAGGCATAAAGACTACATGTGGGTTGGGATCAATTGAGAGAAGATATAATCTATCTAATGATGAAGACAAAAGGAAAATAAAAGATGTTGTAGTACGCAACCTACAAAAATTCAAGAGAATGCCTACCGAGATTCATTGGTCAGTTCCTGTAGAACTACATGAGCTTATTGAAGGAAGATGGAAATCCTCAATAGAAAAAGATAAAGAGCTCAAAATTAAGGCACTACTAGAAGTGCAAAGCCACTTGAGTCTAGAAGAAGCAACGAATTAGGCAGATGCTCATAAACAAAATTTTAAGATCAGAAAAAGGATTGGTTAAGTATTAATTAGAGAAGTTGAAGCGGTTCATGATGAAGGAGTTGCCATTTAGACAACCATAATAGAGTAGAAACACAAGGCTAAAGTTGAATGTTAGAAGCCCTTGTTCAAACCTAAAAAGGACACCAAAAAAGGCAAAGGCATTTTGGGCATAGATACACCGTTTCACCAAAAGGCAACAAATGAACTGGTTATCGTGAACATCATTGAAGACACCGATGGCAATCTAACTCCACCAACTATTCTATCATCTCATGTAAAAGATAAGGCTAAAACACTTACTGTTGATGATATAGTTGATGAAATCATAGATTTTGGTAAAGTGGGTAATGTTGCAAAATGGTATAGTGCCTTAGGCACTGATGATAAGGCTAAAATAGAACTAGCTCTATTATAAATTTTTCCTGAGTTCAACTGGGGACCCAAGGATTACAAGTCCATATTCCCATTTGAACTTAATAAAAGGATACTAAAAAAATGGAGAGGAGTAGCAAAGGATTCAAAAATTATAAGGGAAGTTCTAGAACAAGTAGAACCAGGTCTAGATGAAGAAGCAATCAAAATTCTCATTGAAGAAGAAGTATTGAACTTGGAATCTTGAGATAGAGTGGCCAAAATCATAAATGGCCAAGAATAAGAAGTGTATGAAGAAATAGTAAAATTATGGAAAAATCATGATTTCACCACTCCAACAAAGAGGCAAGAAAAATTGGCATTGAAACATGTATCTGTTGAGACACCTCATTCAACAGGTCCTCTGGATAACCCTCAAGTTCAACATATAGAGGACATGGTCCTACCAAAAAAATCAATGGACACTGAGGTATCTAAGGAAAAAGGTGATAAGACAAAAGTTACAATAGGTGAGTAGGTCACAATTGGTAAGCATGTCATAACCGGTGAGTAGGATAAAACCGGTGATTAGGACACAACTAACAAGAAGACCCCAACCGGTGTATAGGCTACACCAATCAAACTGGAAGGAAAAGAAACATGGGAATCATCATCAAATATGGCTGAAGGAAATGATACTGATAACATAGAGAAGGACAAAGTTACCCTATAGGTTGATGAAGAGGAAGAAGAAGAGAAAAAAGAATAAATGGTAGAGGAAGAAGAAGAGAAACAACAAAAAGAAATAGTAGAGGAAGAGAAGCAACCAAAAGAAAAGGCGGAAGAAGAGAAGAAACCAGAAGAAGAGCACAAATCAAGAGAAAAGGGCACTAAACACAAGCAACCAACATATTTACCAAGCTCCTCTTCATTGAAAAGGAAGTTATCCTTAACAACAAAACCTGATTCCAAGAAAGGGAAAGTGGAAACTCCACAAATAGTGGAATCATTGATTGACATCAGCAAAATATCAACAAGGAAAATCAAGTTTCTCACAAAGAGGAAACAAGAAATGGTTCTAAATAATGTAAAGAATATTCTATACAATTTTGCTGCAGATGCAAATATTGATGAAGAAGAACCAATAATAGATCAATTGGAGATTCTAGCACAAACAATCAGAGAAGACATAAATGATCTAGAAATTGTAGCTATTATGAAACAAAGAGAATCAATATCCTACATGATTAGATTGTTTCCATCAAAGTAACTATGGCTACCAGCACCCAAAAATTGAAGAAACAGGTTCAAGATGTAGGGAAATTAATAACAAAAATATCAAATTTTGAAGATTTTGTCAAGGATATCATAGAAAGAACTAGTCAGACAACAGAAGAGATGAAAGAGACAACAAAATATTTCAATCCTCAGACCTCTTTAGAAATAAAGTATAGTCGTGAGCTAACCAATTTAGCAATCACACTAAGAAAAGCATTTGAGGAGCATACAAAGAGAATCCAAGATCTCATTGGATTTCAGCTATACATAGCTCCCACTTTTGATATGATGTAGAAAGCAAAAAAAGATGCTGACATACTTCTCAATGAGCTAGACTACAAGACAATTGAGGACATGGAGAACCTTATTATTTCTCTATAAGCTATGAAGTATAACATTGACCAAGTCATAGCTACATGGAAACCATTCCTTGTTTCAGCCAAAAAAATATACACCCTTTGTCCCTTGGAGGAAAAAGGGAAATATCAATGTCCTTTGATATGGTAGAGACTGGTCAATAGAGATAGACACGTGGGTTGATAATGCACAGGGGAAGTAATGGTAGTATATACCAGTTGACAAGGGAAGTATTGTGATGAGAGCTTTATTTGTATATACTCCTTTGCAAGTTATGATACGTGTTTTGATATATTTTGCCACCAATTTCAAAGGGTAAGATTGTTAGATTATGCTTAGTTGTTATCATTGGAAAAAACACACTGGTCTTTAAGGTAGAGAAATAGTGGTGAACCGGTAGTTGTCGCAGTTGACAACTATCAAACTTGCTAAGTAACTAGTGTACCTCACTGGTCACAATAACACCAGTCTTGGTCAACCGATAGCACACCGGTTTTCACTCAAAAGTATCAAATCTACCAGTCCATGCTTTTATAATCTGATCTGGATTTTGCGGAGCTTTTCGGGATGAATTGGAGTTTTTCTGTGAGCATTTCAGGATGAATTGAAGTTTTGTATGCGAGTGTTTTGGCTTGAACAAGAGTTTTGCATGTGATATTTTTGGAATGCTTTCTAGAACAATGATGTTTTGGAGGTTTTACAGCTTGGCACCATAGTTCCATTTGGTAATGGGAAGATCTATATATTTATGGGTCATCATGCATAAGTCATGCGTGGTTGGACAAATCAAGTGTAGAGAGATAAAGCAAAGCAGAAGAGGTGAGTCTTTTGAGAAGGGTTACAGTCACCACAAGTGAAAGACAAAGATTGAAAAACCGAGCAGAGAGAGGAATAGAACATGTATGATTTGATCGACAAATTGAGTGTCTAAAGAAGATCATTTATCCTATTGTGTAAATCTCATAAAATCCCTCTATGAGGGTGAACCCTAATAGGTTCCATTGTATAAATCCCTTCACGAGGTGACATCTTGATTGATGTTCTTAAGTCCTCTAGCAAGGCGACTCCTAACAGGGTCAAGATTTTAACTGATCTATATCAAATCCCCTCACAGGGTAGCACTCTAACAAGTGTTATTTTAAGCCTTTAACGGGGAAAATTTATTAGTGTAGTAGTGAAGATTGTGGGTTCTATCCCACCATGGTTTTCTCCCTCTAACCGAGGGTTTCCGTGCGTATAAATCATGTGTTAGCTTTTGTATGTAATTTGTGTTCAAGTTACTCTTACATTCATTACATTTTTATTATCACAAAATAGTTGTATTCAATTTCATGAGATAAGATTTGAAATTGTTGAGTTGATTGATTCACCCTCCCTCCCAATCATTAGTTAGGATTAACAACAATATTAAGATAAAACAAATATATCAAGAGATTGTTTGTTCATCTTTAAGAATTTTTAACTAATCACTCGAGAGGGCACACCATTTTTCTTACCAGGTCTAACTAGTCACCATGCTTCTAGTCCTTATCATTTCTCTTCTTTTATTTGAAATAATGTGATAGGCTACATTGCCTCAAAGAGGGGCAAGATGTAGACACATAAAAATGCTCTATATGTAATTATATTTATATAATTAATGCATTATATTTTTCCTCTATTATTTAAATAAGTTTTTTAATTTATTCATCTAATTCATTAGTTGAATTAGCCTTTTCTATTCCTTAAATATTATTTATTTAATTACATATTTTTTTATTTCACTTTCTACTATTAACTGAATTAATACTTTTATTTATTTAATTAATTCACGATCCTTTTGTTTAATCTCCACCAATCATTTTGAGGACCATATGGATCAACTCTAAATTCATAGGCATATAAAAAATGCTACTTGCCTCTACATTTAAATTTTCCACTCTTCACATCTCCAACATGTCTAGATTCAATGCATCTCGTGATATATTATAAAAAGTCAATATCCTCTAACTACCACTCAATCTCATCCCTCTATTTCTATTAACCTCGTAATCTCCTTTATTCTCATTTTCCCTCACATTATCCTTACCCACTATCTAATCATTGTCTTCCATTCTACCAACTCTCAATCTCTACTCTTGATTTTAATGAGTACTTCTATAAGAAAAAAAACATTGTGTCCTCTCATTTGAAGCCTAATGCATTTGTCATCAAACAAGCCTTGGCATACGTGTGATCTTTGAGAGCCTTTACTATCACCACTATCATGTTACCGCCATTATCATCTTTATACTTTCATTATCTTGTATCAACCAACCACACTCAATTCCTTTATATACCTTCTTGTGCATGTGCTTGAAAATACGAGAGCAACCCACTTTAATACAAGATCTTAAAGGATAGGAAGATAATGGAATCAAGCATTTATTGAATGCATAAGGGTATATCTATGTTTAGTTTCATTTCTATGTGTTAATGAATAAGTTTTCCATTGATATGATGTTGGTTATTTTTTTTAATTTAGGGCTTGTGGTTGGGCTTGATTGGGTTTATAAATAGGTAGTCTATTTTCATCATCATCAAACATAATACATCCAATTTGTTTGTGTAATATAGAAAATGGTTACCAAGGTCAAATCCCTACTTCCTATATACATTGGAATACCAAACCCACCCTTAGGCCAAATCTGATTAGCACAACCCAAAATGGATGAAGGGGTGCTAATGCATGATCTAGATAAAGGGGGATTTTGGGGTATTCCCTATATGAACATAAATGTATGTATATGAAATGTAAAGTATGAAAAGAACTCATGCAATGACAAATGAAACGATAACCAACAATGTATGATATCAAATATAATGTACCAAAAGTAAGTTCTAAAGGAAAATTATAATGGTGTACTCGCCTTGAAGGCTAGAAGAAGACAAGTGAGCTTCAAATTTGGATTTAACTGTTGAAAAATTGTCGGAATCAAAAACTATTCCAGATCTGGAACCCTGGCATTTGTAACTCCCAATTGTTAAATTTGTAGATTCAAAGGGAAAGGATGACTTGAGATCCAATTTGACCCAGTTTAGGAGGAACGAATCAAATTCAACCTAGTCCCAACAATTTGGCCTAGTCGTGGAAGGATGAAAGTTGTTGAATTTTAAACAAGATCAATCCTTGGTTCTGAAACCGCAAAAATATAGATCTTCAATTGCGCCACCTGTTCCTACACATAAGAAAGAGGGGGAGATTGTTGTAGGAAGGGGCTTTCCTTGGTCAAGCCCCTATTTAGGAATTAACCTTGAAATGAAATAGATGTAAATAAAAAAATGTTGACATTAACAAAGATTAGATCTAAGAAATGGAGTATATCATACCATGTAGATGCAATTGTACTTAGAATGTGATCAAGTATGTTGATGCAATAGCATTGAATCAATAGATAAATAAATAAAAAATCATGTAAGACAAAGCCTCATGTAGTAGATATTGTAATTCGCCACAAATGTTGATTTGAGGAAGATGAATATCTCCTCCCTTGATTGCAAAACTCCTTCACCTCCTATGGAGAAGAATCTAGATCCATGGAAGGAAATACTTGAATGATTAATAGATGATGAATTCCTTTAATGAAGGCTTTTTTGAACTCCCTAAATGCACAATAACTTGCTTGATGTCTTGTGTTCTCAAATTGTGGATGTGAAAATGATAGGAAGAAGACTCCTTTTATTCACATTTTGGGGTTCATATTCAAAAATTTGATCCAGATTAAACTCCCAAAGAAAATATCCCCACATTGGGCCCAGAGACCACTAAAAATCAAGTCCCAAGGACTAGCCCAACTTGGGTTAGCCTAGTCCAAGAATAGGCCAAATTCAACCTATTCCCATGGAGGAAAATTTTGAAATGCCTTCGGGGTCAGGTGATAACTTGGGTGTTGGAGGTTGAAAACTATTTAGAGTTTAGGGTGAATCCTGAGATCCAAAAAGGTATGTGAAGGACCTAGATATGAAATGAATTATGTGATTAGATGGAAAATAGGAAATTGTGCATAGAAATTAGAGCCAATTTAGAGTTTTGAACAATATTGAAGGAGAAGTAGGACCTTGATTTAAATTAAATATGTAATTAGGTGCAATGTGATATCCTTCCATAAGAAATACACTAAAGTGGGCTAAAAATGGTCGTGAAATGAGCACCAATCAAGTGCTTACTTTTTAGGATGGTACAATTTGGTTTCTATATATCAAGCCAATCCTAAGCAATCACATGAGAAGGTTGTTTAAAGAATAATCAAATATTTAAATAAAACTTTAGATTGTGGTTTGTAGTACAAATCGAATGTTGACTTCTCAGTAAAGGCTTTTAGTGATGTTGATTGGGTTGGTTGTGTGCATGAAAAAAGTACTAGTGCCATCACATTTTTCTTCAAAGATAAATTGGTCACTTGGCCATAAAAAATAGGATTTAATATCCATATCCATAATAGAATTTGAATATATTCTTGTAGCTTCTTGTTGCACTCAAGTTCTATGACATCAAAGTAGTTTATAATGAGCCCATTCCAATCATGTGTGACAATACCAGTGCTATAAAAATTTCAAATAATCTAGTAATGCATTTAAGGACTAAGCACATTTTCATAAGATGTCACTTTTTGTAGAGAGAGTTGCATAATAAGAAGTCAAGGATCATATTGAAAATATCGTCGCAATGACATTGTCTAAGGATACTTTTGAGTGTCTCTAGGAGAATCTAGGGATATTGCCTCTCCTTCTTCTCAATTTGATGCATGAGATGACACATCTATCTAGGGGGAGAACCCAATATATACTCCTTGTATCCTAAACTGATGTGATTTACTCCTCTGGGGGAGTATGTGGTCTAATTGGTTACTGTTGGTAGAAGGAAAGTGTATGACATAAAAAGAAGATATGAAAGGTTTGATGAAGACGGATTCAATGATTTTTTGAAGTACTTGGACCCTTTTTCCTTGATGTCAAAGGAGGAGAGATACAGGTGAAAGGGGCTAGGAGAAAGTGTGAAAGTTTATGAAACAATGGTGAATATTTCCATTAATGAAAAAGTGGGAGATTCTTGGCAGTTGATCTTGTCATTGATGTCAATCCTATGCTTGTTGTGTTTTTGAGACCCTAAGAAGTTATGGTGTCCTCGGTGATTGTGATGGAGTTGAGAGCTTGTTGATATGTGTAATGATTGCAACTGTGAGACTATGAGATGAGATGTGTCATTAATGATTGTATTGTCAGCCCTCTTCTAAAAAAAATATGGAGTGTTACAAGAAATATACCAAATGTATTATTTCTCTAGTATTGGTATGTTGTAGATGGCAAAAATCTATGCAAATTTTCTTTGTGTTGTGTTGTTTGAAATGTTGTTGTCCTGTTGTTGACCATAAGTGTTGTAGTAGGAATGATGTGCATGCTAATCAAAGTTAGAATTAAGATGAGGATTAGAAGCATGAAATTTTTAAGATGAGAATTAGAAGAATGACACTAGCATGTATGGAAAAGTGTTGTTGATGAATAATAGAGGTTTTTTTAATCATTGAAGAATGTTGAAGTGTGTGTTTGTAGAGAAGTGCTATGGTGGTCGTAGACACTAAAAACTAGTTACCGCTTCCATCAATGCTTTTAACTAACAATTTCTCTATATTCATCATTTTGTTTTTATCATTCATCAATATCATCATACATCAATATCATGTCTTTCTCTCATTAATTAAATAATTTTAGTTATTTAATTAAATATTAATTATGTCTTCTAGTTTGATCATTCCCTATCCATTCGACCTCGATCACTCTCTTTCTATATGATTTTATTTTTTTTCATTTATTTAATCATTTTGTTTTCTTGGTATTAATATGTCCTAGGGAAAACAATTATTTAATTATCTCACCCCTTATCCTAATTTTCTTCCTATGATAAGTTTTTTAAAAAAATTATATATACCCTTTTTATCATTCTCACAATTAAATAGATTTATTTTATGCATTTGCCTAGTTAAATAGCATATAAAGGAATTAATAAATTAATATTTATTAATTCACTCCACTTATCTACTTATCATGCTAATTTGTCTCCACTTGTAACTCCTCCACCTTCCACTTTCCTCTCCACTTCCCACTCCCACTTGCTAATTTATCTCCCACTTAACTCTTCACTCTTTCCATTTTAACTCCTCCCTTTCTACACTTAAATTGTTCATCACTACTTCTTTCTCCCACTTTCAAATGACATATTTTGTTAAAAATAAATATTCACTTAACTATTACTACTTTTAATTTCCTCCTCCACTTGTAAATACAATTTCCAATTTATCCTCACTTAACAAGTACTCTCATTTAATCTCATCCATTGATCAATTTTAGTCCTAGATCAATCCTCGTCATCTAGTCAATCTTGATTTTTCTATAAATTGAGTTCATGATTCTAATTTATTTCAACCACAGTTTTTCAATTATCCTCTTGATTATTTTATCAATTTGTCCTCTCTCTTATCATATTTTTTCCCTCATCTACTTGAGTGAAACATTAATTAGAGTAGAAAGAAGAATAGTGGAGTGAAATGAAGGATTTGCATGATGTTTATTTGAATTTTTTTTAATCTGATTTCATAGTTGTAGCATCATTTATGTGTCTAAGATTTATTATTACATGATGTTATAGCTTTCGTGGTTAGATTTTGACATGTATCTTTCTAATCTTTGTTTTCTTAGTTGACAACAACTTCTTGAAATAATTCTTAGAGTATTCATTTGCATTTGATGATATTTTCTTCTAGTTTGGAATTGTACAATAAGAAAAAGGAAATGATTGGTGTGGGATTACTCTTATTTATTACCATACATTAGGAAGGAGAGATAACCCAATAGGCTTAGGAGGGTCCAAGCACTGAATGGATATCAAAATTCCTTAACTAATATGGAAAATTGATAGGAAGATATGAGAATTAAGATGAAATGGAGGAAATTTTTAACTTTCTATGCACATAGGCTAACAAGAAACAAACAACTCTGTATGGATGCAAAAAATAGAAATAAGAAAATGCTACCAAAATGTGATTTAAATTGATGTAGTTTTGAGGGAAGAGGTCACCTTGCTTGACCTATTCCTATGAAGAGGTTTCCTTACTCGACCCGTTCCTTGCACTTTTGGCCGAACTCAGTTGCAAAATGTCTATGATGTCTTGAACTTCCCAAATCTAAGCCAATGCAATTTTCACTTGTACTTGCACATAAAAGAAGACAAAATTGTTTTGTCCCAAAATGGAGGGATTTTAGTATAAAAGGGCATCCTCTCCCCTCATTTGGCATAACATGATATCTCAATCAAGTGTAAGCTATTCACAGTTACAAACAATCAATCAAGCCAATCCTCAAGATATTCAAGGGATTCTTCTTCCTTTTCATCAAACATATTGGAAAACTACAACATCCATCATCCAAGGCTTTGGTTTCATGATTTCCTATTAAGTTTTTGTAGAGTTCAAGATATTTCATCAACACTTGTGATCACATATAAAGAGGCATTGTATCATCAAGGTATAAGGTGATTTATGTTTTAGATCTAGATTCCATTTCATATTTCCTTATGCAAATTTCAATTCAATTTCAAGGTTCATTCTTAAACAAGGGCTTGACCAAGGAAAAACCCTTTCCACAACCTTTTTCCCTTTTTTTTGTGTAGGAATAGGTTGCGGAGCTGCAATTCTGAATCTAAGAAGTACAAGTGTAGTTGCAGGATCTAGGAAAGTTTCATTACAAATTGTCGAAAATAAGTTGCCTTGCCAACTTGTTCCAAAAAATTTGACTTGTTCCCTCAAAGTCAAATTGTCCCTACCATTTTTCAGTGAGAATTTTAGAACAAAAGGATTCAGGCCCCTACTTCCTAGATCTGAAGTTATAGCTAATTTTGAGACTCTGACAACAAGGAAATATAGTTTCAAAGTACAACCTTCTCCATCTTGTTTCCAAGCACACTTGTTCTTATCCATTTTCATTTGTACTCCACTTACTTTAATAGATTAGATCTGTTATTATAATTTCATTTCTAAATCATAGCAATAAAGGAAAAGAAACCCTAAAGGCATAGATCTTGTATTGGTACCCTTATTCTTTGGTTGTGCTAATCAGATTCACTTTGTGGTGGTTTCATATTCTAATGTATGTATGAATTGGACTATAGTAGCTTCTCTGTTGCTTACCATTTCACACACACAGAGAAAAAATTAAGTAAAATAGTAAATACATAGATTCATTTGTATGGGTGATTCTCAATTAAATATTATAAAATAAAATAATTTGAAATACGATTCTATGTATTATAGTAAATAAAATATAATTCATAAGTAATTATATATAAAAATTAATTAAGTGAAACAGTAAACAAGTAGATTCATTTATATGGGTGAGATGGGCATGTGGATGGATAATGGTGAGGGAAGCCTACAACTATATTACTCAATAGACTCAATGACCCTCTAATTTCCTTCAGAAGTGGAATTGGGTTAGTAATAGGCTTTCTAAAGCCAATGGCTTCCTTTGGATTGCAAAAAATAAAAGAATGCTCACTCGGAATACTTTTTTGATGGTAGTGAAGCAAGGCTCATCTAGATGTGTGATATGTAGGAAGGAGATACCAGTTATCATTTCTTCATACATTATGTAGTTGGTTATCTTCTTTGGTCTTGACTTCTTTTAATATTAAATCTTAGTTTTAATTCCTTGATAATATCTTGACCTTGGGCATAAAAAGTGACAAACTCAAATTCATTTGGAAATGCAGTCTTACCATTATTATGTGGAATATTTGGTTAGAAATGAATAGAGTAATTTTTTAGAATAAAGAAGCTCAAGTAGACTATATTTGGAACATACTTGAGTCATTTTTATAAGAACTTTAAGATTGTGGGAAGAAATGTTACGATATCTTTGAAGTTTAGATGGTTTGATGCTCTGCCAAGATTTAGATAGCTAAGGCACCTAGTCTTAGTTGCTTCACCTATAAATGAAGTTGTTCACATGTTGAAATGGAGTGGATAAAACACAATTTAATGAACAATCAAATATAATCTATGGGTTGTGAAGGGAATTTTACTTTTTAGAATGAGGAGAAACAACATATATTTGCATGCTTTTAACTTTGGTATAGAGCCCAAAACTATAAAAGTATTGTCAATGTATTGGGGTTTGAAGTTGGTGTCAAAACAACATTGAAATAAGATCTAAGTGGAATTCCAAACTCCAAAGTTATCATCCAATGTATGAAATAAAATGAATGTAAGAATTTTATTCTTGTGGATATTCTAACAAAGGCTAAAATTTTGGCCATTCTTTCAAAGTTTTTTCATTCAAGCATATCATAAGAGATGGAATTTCAATGGTTTATTTGTATTCCAACCAAGGTGTGATATTAATGGAGAGGTATGGGTGCTTCTAGAGATACTGACAAGGTGTCCTATTGTAGAATAGGATTCTCCTTATCAAACATATACAAGCTTTCTCTAAGGATAACCCTAATGTGCTTCAAATGAATTTTTAGTTTGCTTTGGTTTCTTTAGGGTCACTTGTAGATATCTAAGTATAGACTAATTTGTACCCCCGAATTTCTTTGGAATATATTTGCCTTTCATTTTTTGGTACCTCATTGTTTTAGTTTTTATTCTTACAAGGTTTATCTCAAAGTTGATTAAAATAAAGATCTAAGTGAAAATTAAAATTTTCTTGAGAGGTCTACAAGTTACCCTTCTCAAGAAATTGAAATATTTGAAGAACCATGATTTTAACCAAAATTCTATTCTAAGGCACTCCAAAATTTTATAGATTAATATGGTGCTTTTAAGGCCACACCTGTATATTGGAAGACACTCCATTTTGGCATAAGTACTTGGAGCAAGATTATTTAGTAGTAACAAACATTATTATTGACTTGGAAAAAATTATCAACCTTGGTTTGTTCTTAACCTTGATTTTTTTTATGTTCTCAAGAATGCTCACAAATTGAATCAAATTCACGGACATCTTATTTACTAAATAAATAATTCTTGATAATGCTTTAGATGTTATAATATTTATAGAAACCTCTACTTTAGATATTGAATTATTTCTAAACATTTCATTTGCCAAATAGTTCTTGGAAATAATTTAAGAGTTGAAGCAGTTCCAATAACTTCTTGTTTGATTAAAGAACTAGTTCTCAAGAAGACTTTAGATTCCAAAGTGATTACAGTGGCCTCTCATTTCAAAGAAGAAATAGTTATCAAGAATAATTCAAATTCCTAGATAATTCCAAGAATCAAATTCTTTAAAATAGAGCATTGAAAACTTTAGAAAAATATTATTCATCATTTTATCACACCAAATAACAAATCCTTTGTTAATCAGGACAATGAAATATGTCACTAGAAATAGACTCGTACATGTCACCTAGTCACTTTCTTGGACCAAGCACATAATGACACATATTTTCACACACCAAACCAAACAAAATTAGTAGGATGTTTTTTCTTATGGTTAAAATTGATAGATTCCCTATCAAACTAACAACTGTCTCATTTATACGTAATGCATTCTTTAAGGAAGTAAGGTATGAAAAATGCTTCCTAGACTGATCTAGTGAGGAGACTATTGTGTAAATTATTTTTTTGTTTAAAACAAAAAAAAAAAGTAGAAATAAAAAAGAAAGTAGAAATACATTTAAACAAGAAATAAAGAAATGCCATACTTTAAAATGTATATGGGGAAAAATCTTTTTTGGACAAAAGAAATCCACACTCCAAAGTAACCCAATGTATTAATAAACTAATAGAATACAATACACTTGTAGAGCAATCTATTCTAGGATTGTTAGTAACATGCAAACTTGGAATAAATTTGGTAGTATAATGGTACTTATAAATCAACTATACAAAGTAAGTGCTAATAATAGAAGTACAAATTAGAAACTGTGAGTAGTTTTGGAAATGAATTTGCAACCCCATGAGAGCCATGGTATCCACATGTATGGGTCCAAATTCTAATACCTCTCTTTGGTCTTGATTCTCTTTGTTATTTTTATCTTTTTCTTATCATATATTATAATTGTCATAGTTGACCACCCAAACTTGGGTGCCCAAATTTGTCTTCGTTCAAAATTTAAGAGATGTTCCAAAAAAAGTGTATTAAACTCATAAAATTGGTCATGATTCTAATGCAACTTCCCTCTTTCCTACATGCTCTTATGTGTCATATAATATATCATATGTAATTCCTTTCATGATAACCACACACACACCACAAGATGCTAACACATGGCCAAAACATGTTACCTCAAAGTAGGATGCCTAACTCCTCATGAGAAGATAAAGTTCACTAAAATAAAAAGTATAGTAAGCTTCCAAGTGGGATGATGAATTTCCATAAGGAGATTATAAATGTGGAAGAGAAAATAAAACATATATACAAAATTTATTAAAATAAACATTGGTAATACAAGTTGAGACACCCTTTCCCAACATTACCCCACCTATCAAAAACCTTGCAAGAGCAAAATGGAAAACCTACAACAATAAAATATAACTACTACAAATTGAGAGGCCCATGGACTCACCACACTATTTTAATATTTGTCTCACATGCTTTAACAAAGAATTTACGTTTTTTATCAAAGCATCAACCTTATCCAACATCACCCTCCCATATATTTTTGAACACACCCAAATATGAAGAGTGGGGTGAATCAATTTATAAAAATGTTAAATCTTTACTTTATTTATAAACATGTAACTTTAATGAAAAACAAAAAAATAAAAAAATTTAACACCAATGCACAAGAAAATACTAGATTTACATGAAAAACCCAAGGAGGGAAAAATCAAGGTGAGAATTAACTCACAATATATGAAATAAATATTACAAGAGTCTTACTTCCAAACTTGTTGCCAAGATGAATTGTCTTAGGGAATGATACAAAGGACTTAAAGAGGAGACTCAATATATCAACATAGGATACATGAAATGACATATAATGAAATAGGCCTTTAGTAAACTACTTCTATAATTCTCCTTAGAATGTAGCTTATTTTGACATAATGTCCTTAACCATTATAATTTAGTTCCACATTCTACCACATATTACTACCCCCTCAACCTCACATATCCCATTATTCACACATACTCCACAATTGCAATTATTTTAACCTTTTATCTATACTATCCAAATCAATAACAAATGTTAATTAGGTCGACCAAAAAAGGGGCAAGGGGTAATTTCAATAAGTCATCCATTAAAACCTAATTTTGGTGAAAGTGGTCCTATCCAAGAGATAGAGAGGACAAAAAAATCATAACACAATATCCAATGAGATCCCAAACATTATAATGTTTGTCACACATCCTCCAAAGTGAAGAATAAGATAATGTGTAGTAGCAGTTAGTTGGCCCTAAACACACGAAACCATTTGATTTATATCTCTACATGGAATGGTGAGAGAAAAAATAACTTACTAAATCATACATTGCAATCATATATGTGACATAAGAAAGAGATCAGATCATGTCTTCTAGATAGCCACAAACAACCATGTAAGCTTACTCTAGATGTAATACATTACTAAAGAACACAATTATTCCTAGATGGGCCACATAGAGACAATCCTTGAGAACTCAAAATCATTCCCAAGAACATAAATCATACTTCCTCAATGATTGGGTTGTCATGACCATTCTTGCACAAAGTTATTCGTAACTAGGAAACCTAGAAAATACAGTCATGAAGGATATCACCAAAACATACTTGCAGTACATATTTCTATTAGAAAATTAAACTAGGAAATTACAAAAATATTATGAACATTGCCTTCATGCTACAACATTATAAGCGTCAATGTAGAGAAATGTGGAGCATTTCCCAGAATAGTCATGACAGACACCAAACTACCAACACATTGCATTGATTTGAACTGTCACCAGAAACACCACAGACCTAAAAAGATAGGATTATGACATACATAAAACATATAGTATATGTTATTATACTATCCTACATTATAAACACATATAATTAGATGCTCAATTAGGCTCTATTTTAGCATGTATGAGCTCTCACATTGATTTTTGATACTCTATCCCTACAGCTCCTATATTTTTACTTTTTTATCTATGTTCTCAACTCCCAAGACAAATTCCACCACTTTTTAGTAGGAAGTGGTCATCTAAGCCAACCTCTTCTCAAGAAGAGGTCACCAAAGCTAACCTCTTCTCGAGAAGAGGTTTTTCAGGCCAACTCTTCCTTTATTTTTTCCCTAAAATTCAAATTGAGGCCCCATCTCATTGGTTAAGTAGGATTTCCATATTCCCATGAGCCTCCTTCAATTTTTTAGCTCCGAAATGTTGTGAAATGTATAAAAGAAACCTAATTCTCCTCATCTCGACATCAAGCAAATAAGTTAAGTTGGAATTCAAGATTTCTTCTACCATTTTGCATCCAAGCATTCCTATGCAAGATTTCAAACATTATAAGGTGTTTTCTAGGCAAAATTCTCCATGGATCAAGCTTCTTTCACATATTATAGGCCAAGAAAATGATTCCACCATCAAGGAAGAAGATCATAGTACAAACATCCATCTACATACATTCAAGCATCCACATTCCTTCAAGCATTCAAGTCTTCAAGTCTTCAAGTCATTCTTCTATCTCTCCATCAAGTATTGTGGCAAACCACAACATGCATTATGCAAGGTTTCGTATTTCATGATTTCCTTTTGGGTTTTTGTGTGAAGTTAAAGCTATTACATCAACATACTTGATCACATTCAAAGAAGCATTTTTATTACCAAGGTATAATACACATCATTTTTTTAAATCCAGACTAAGTTATAGGATAGCACACTTTTATATAATTCATTTCATTTCAAGGTTGATTCCAATCTAGGGGTTGACTCATGAAAACTTTGGGCCCAAAACTCAAGGGACAAGTCATCTAGGTGACTTGTCCTAGGAAAAATGAGCTCAAATTTCATGGGGATGTTGAGGAAGGTGAAAAGAAGCGAAGGGAGAAAATACAAGTTACTGTGAGGTCATAAAGGATCTCAAAAGCTGAAAATAAATGAATAGGTCCTAGGTGAGCAAATGAATTATTTTATTGGAGGGAAAATGAAGGAGCACCCTTAGAAATAATTGCTATAAGATCATGAAATCAATGTGGGAACCCAAACATACTAAAATAGGGCTAAAATGAGCACCTAATTAAGGGTTCTTACTTTTTAGGATGATACATCTAGCCCCCACTTTAGCGAGAGTATGAGTTCACCTCATACTCACGGTAAAGTAGTAGAGAGAGAGAGAGAGAGAGAGAGAGAGATGAGAATCATGAGCAAATTACAAGGATATAAGATATCGCTAAGTTTAAGGACATAAGCCCCCAAACAAAGGATCTTAAAACATATATCCATATGAAAGGACATACAAAACAACAACAAAAGCCTATATCTTAGTAAGATTCCAAGTCAACTAGTTGAAGATACCTTGCTAAAGAAAATGTCTTAACTGCTAGCATCATGCTCAAAAAGCTATTGCAAGAGCACAAGTGCTCACCTAAAAAGAGAAAGAACACACATCAAAGATAAGATAAGACTACATGATCCTATCAAATAGAAAAGTGTGAACTTATTCTATGGGATCATGGAGGAGATATTAAGATAATCATGGATGACATAGGATAGCCAATTATGTTGCGCTAGGTGATCCATGAGAGAGAGAGAGAGAGAGAGAGAGAGAGGTCTATAAAATTATGTTATGCTAGTTCCACCCATAAAAGAGAGTGTAAGAGGAAGTTTATGGTCTAGTGCATGTAGTCAACTCATGTAAATTTATGTAAATGAGAGGTTGAATGATCTAGCAATCTATGTTATGCTAGTCAACACATGAAAATGATAGGTCAAATGGTCTAGCAAATTATGTTGTGCTAGTCAACCAATCCTAAAAATGTATGCAAAGGAGTGGTCAAATGGGATAGCAAGATGTTTTATGCTAGTTCAACCAATCCTAAGGATAGTCCAAGGAAAACATTATATCCAAGGAAATCCACCAAAGAGTAAAAAGGAGAGTGATCTGGTCCTAGCAAGTTGTATTATGCTAGTATACTCCACCTGTCATGCTTAAAGTAAATATAATATTTACAATAAGGAAGCCATGTATTCCCCCTCCTTAAGATGGAAAATAAGTACTATTTTCAAATCTTAAGGAAAAGATGAACAAGGAGTAAGCACTTTTAACATGAAGAAGGTATCCACAAGCAACACCTAGTTTAAGCCAAAGAGGTCACACGTCCTATGAGGTCAAGGACAAGATGAATGCAAAGAGATAACATGTAAGGAGTATAAAAGAGATCCTCTTTAAGGGTGTAGAAAAGAGATCATAAATAAAAAGGGAAGAATTGACACTTTCCCTATTGCTAGGTAAAAGGATTCTTTAAGGAAGGATGACACACTTTTAGTCTCCAAGGTAAGGGATTTTCTTAGCATGGAAACCCAATGGAAAAAAATAAAAAAGGTTACAATCAAAGATGTATATCTCTTGTGTAGAGGATAATCCTTAATGAAAACCAACATGTATATGTAAGATTGGATATCACATAATAGAAAGATGCCACTTCACCAAGGGAAAAGTGGATCCTTGGAGAGGATGACAGAGATTGACATTCTACTCTTGCCCCTCAAGTGTGGAGACAAGAATAAGGATAAATAAGTACTATTATTCTACTTGTAAATTATGATAACACCATGCATGATAATGAGCCCCAAAAGGATAGGCTGACAATTTTTCATAGTGGGGAGTAACATAATAGGGACTTCAATGTTATTCAAAGAAATCGGGATTGAAAAATAACTCATTGCGACATGTTATGTAAATAATGTCATTATCAATAAGTTTTT
The DNA here is from genome assembly GCA_027943335.1 of Chamaecyparis obtusa. Taxonomy (NCBI): domain Eukaryota; kingdom Viridiplantae; phylum Streptophyta; class Pinopsida; order Cupressales; family Cupressaceae; genus Chamaecyparis; species Chamaecyparis obtusa. Next base: position 1,234,146 of record BSBK01004968.1, on the reverse strand, counting down.
GAAATTTATAATGTAAGGCTTGACATTCATTAGTAGAGTGGTCACGATGTCGGTGATACATGCAAAAAGGAAGATTCATAAGAATTTGACTATGCTTCTTTTTTTCATTTAGGTCGAGTAATCACCTTAGTATGAAGAAGGTTAGGGAAAATGATTTCTTGATTAAAGATAGATATAGAAGAAGTGTTAGATAATAAAGGAGAGGATGTTGACAAAGGAGGAGACTTGAAACCAAATGGTTCAATAGGCTTCTCACTATTCTCAATGCTTTGTCATGCATATGCTAGACCATATTTGAGATTATGAGTTGAATTGTCTTGAGAATCAGGTTGAACCAATGACACATTAGGTCCTCTAAAGTATGTTGTATTGACATTAGAAAGTTCATATTCACCCGCAAAAGATGGTGTAAAGTCTAATGACCCCTTATCATCATCTAAAAGGGCACTTGTAGGAGAAGTATCTTTACAAGGAGATGTGTTTTGTTCAAATGTTGTAGGGATAAAAGGAGAATCAGGTTCAGTTCGTAAGCAATTATTAGGTCTATTGTCAGCAAAAAGGGTGTATTGTAGATGAACTTGAATTTTTGGTGAAGATTTGAAGGAACAACATGCATGGCATGTAACCATAGTTGCCCTAAGAAAAGATTATAGCTAAGAGTATCATGCTTGACATGAATATGTGTGGGTAAAATAATAGGACCTACCTTAATAGGCAAAGTGATAACACCCAAGGATTGTTTAGCAACATTGTCAAAGCCACAAACAAGAATAGAAGCAGGTTTGATTGATGAAGTATCCACCTTTATCTCATGCAACAAGTCAATGCTACAAATATTAAGTCTAGAGCCATTATCAATTAAAGTTATTTGAATAAGATTGTCATTGATAAGGACAACAACCATGAGAGCAACATGTCGATCTTAAATTTCTTTAAAAGGACAGTCATCTTGAGAAAACACAATTTGAGATTTGTGATTAGTCACATTTATGCATTTCAAGATGGAAGTGATATTGTCCTGCCTAGGAGGTTGGACAATCACATTTCACAATGTTTTTTGTAATGCTTCCTGATAAGTAGGTGAGGTTTGAAGAAGCTCCCAAAGAGATATCTTAGTAGGAATAGCATGAAGTTGTTCTACAAAATCATACTATTTTCCAAGGTTTTGAGGAAGATAGGGTTTAGAGGGGAGTAACGGTTGAGAAGGAAGAAAAATCAAACTTGTAGGTTGTTTGTTGTTTCTTTTGTTATATGTGTGAGCAGTTGCATGATAGTTAGGATGTTGAGCACCTTTGACCACAATGATTGATTTATTTTGCATTTGAGGAGTATCTTGATGAAGATGGACAACAATCTTAGGTTTTTCACTACCCAACACATTGACAACATTGACTTGATCAAGCTCTTGATTATTCATGGGTTTATCACTACAAGAAATAGCATTAAAGAAATTAGTAATGATATTATCACTACAAGAAAACCATTAGAATGGAGATTAGGGATTTCCATTAATGCTTCATCTCTAAGAGGGATGCTATTTAAAGAAGGTAGGGTGATATTAAGAAAGGTATTTATAATTTCCTCTTGCTCCAAAATAGGGTAATATTTAAGAAACCCCCCCTTCAAAAAAGGTGTAAAAAATTGGCGAAATTTAGAAAGAAAAAAAATATATTGGCGATTTTTTTTTCTTTTCAAAGAAAAAAGAATAATTTCAATTGGCGAATCATTCATGCTCCCTGAAACTATGTGGAAAATCTTGGCGAATTGTGTTTTTGATTCAGAACTACCAAAATATATATTGGTGAATAAAAAATAGTATTTATAGTATAAAAAATATATATTGGCGAATATTCAAAACATAGTGATAGGACTACGTGTCAAGTTGGGTGCTACATGTCATTTACTAATGACCAGTTTGTGAGGACAGTTTGTGTAGCTTCAGCAAGCTAAAAGGAGGGTCGATGGCTAACGGTTACGAAGATATACAATGGTCATGTTGATGGTGTGTGTGACTTTGGTTGTTATGTTGGCGGTTTAGAGTTGTAGGCCACGGAGATATGCAAAGGTCAAGTAAGTTTGTAGTTGACAGTTTGGCATTTGCGTAGCTTTAGAATAGTTTGTGGTGACTGGTGACAGTGTGCATAGCTTCGGTAGGCTAAAAGGAGGGTTGATGCTGACAATTACAAAGATATATAATGGTCAAGTTGACGGCATGTGTGACTTTGGTGGTTATGTTGGCATTTTAGAGTTGAAGGCCACGAAGGTAAGCAAAGGACAAGTTGACAGTGTGTGTGACTTCGGAAGTTATGATCGCAGGTAGGATATGGGGGTTTCGAGGCCATGTTCGCAATCTGCATAACTTAGCCATGAAGTTACAGTGACATTGAACACTGAAGTGCAATTAATGATACTTATCGATGATAAGATTTTAATTAGACATTAAAAAGGATAATTTGTACGAGATATGAGCTGTGATTCATAAACATTCATTATTTTTATTTTCGGAGCCAAGTCACCTTACATGAAACATTCCTTCAAAATTTAATGCAGCAGCCAAGTTGTCAGCTCAAAATTTAAAATTGCAGCTATGATATGGTGGTTCCGAGTTCACGCCAACAGTCTGCGTAACTTGAGTAGTACATAATCTAGGCCAAGATTTTGATTAGACATTAATAAGGATAATTTTATAGGATATGAACTGTGATTCATCAACATTCATTATTCTTCTTTTCGACTTCAGAGCCAAGTTACACAAGATAAAAGTGTCTGTAATTTTTCTTTATCAATATTCATTAATTTCCTTTTCCCAGGCAAGCCACCTTATGTGAAACATTCCTTCAAAATTTATTGCGGCTGGCAAGTTGGTGATTGTTTTCTTTATATACTCCTCGGTAGTGGAATTGCAGAACACATGGCACTTTCTAAATTTCTAAATTTGGAATCTTGGATGATAGAATGGGTCTTCCAGTAGCTGAGGGATCATCAAATGAGAACCTAGAACTTTTTATCCAACCAAATTTGGATATGGAGGAGGAGCATGATGTCCTCAGTCATCTTATGTCTGTAGCATGGGATCATGCTACCAGTTATGCCGGATACCAAAGTGACATGTTCGAACTCGAATTAGAACATGACAAGGCAGAGATGCGTGCCATTCTTTACGATCATGGCTTCGACCAGGAGGGGTTCCAGGAGGAGATGATTTGGTTATTTGCTGGTCTACGCATCGACTAATCTTTTTTTCTTTGTGGATAGTATTATTATATTATACTATAACATATTAAAAAATTACTATTAGTCTATTAGTATTAGGATATGTAGGAGTCGACTGTCAGACTAGGCTTTTGTAATTTCCTTTGAAAGTTCAATGGATCTTAGGAAAATTTTTGTTACTTGTAATTTGTAAATATGAAATTCAAATGCACTTTTCATTTTGGTTTTGGAAATGGTTGGAAGCTTGTCACTTCTCCTTCTGGGGAAACCATAACCATTCAGTGAATTAGTGATTCAATTACCAGTATTATATATACCAGTTTTTGAATTTAATAGTAATACTATAGTCTGTATACATACGAGAAGACTCTTTTTCAAATAGTGTTACAATTTTTAGTTCTATGTGTTATTTTCTAATACTTCAAATTTCAATAGTTAATACAGTAACATGTTACGTGAATCATGAAATTGAATAATAGTTTTATTATTTATAAATTGAAAAATATGTAAATTGTAATTACTAATTATTAATTAGCTTGAACTTTGAAGTATCTATGAGTGTGGATTGTGATTTTGTATAAAATTATAAATACCTATTAACTAATTTAGAATGCTAAATCATGATTCACTTCACTAACTGAATGAGAAGTTTGACGCTTCTAAAATCTAAATCCCACATGGAAAATGGAATTTTGGAACCCACTCCAAGCTCCGAAGTTACACCTAGTTGTTTCGTAACTTCTCCACGGTTAATTTGTTATGATGGTGATTGGTTTCGAAGTTACGCCTGGTTGTTTCCTAACTTCTCAACAATTAATTTATTATGATGGTGATCGGTTCTGAAGTTACACCTGGCTGTTTTGTAACTTCTCAACGGTTAAGTTTTTATGATGGTTAGGGGTTCCAAAGTCCCGACTAACTTTGTGCGTAACTTCGTAAGGTGTTGAAAAGTGAGAGACTGAGAGTAAGTTGCATGTGACATGGAAAGTGCCAAAGAATGGAATGTTTGCAGAGCTTCGATAGGGTTTCTTGGCCATTTGTGATGGCGGTTACTATAATCACCTAAAAGTGGACATGATCATTCATGTAATTAATCAAGGCAAATCAAGGCAATTGAATCCAAACAAACATTTAGCCAATCAAAATTAAAATCGAGCTTTAATTCAATTTAATTAAAAATCAAAAGCCAAAAGATCAATTAAAACCTATCAAATCATCAAGTCTATTAGATTTCCACAATCCATGAATATACTATATTAGTTTCTGGATTTGATTGTGTAGAATTTTTTAATCATCAATGTTTCAGATCATACTACATGATCCATCATCAGGATGCTGGAGAGTAAGAAGAACAATATGGGAGATTGCAGATCTAGAAGACAACAAAAGGAGGGAGAAGGGAGGAAGAGAGAGAAAGGGGAGTTGTGCAACTCCCCTTTCTCTCTCTTCCTCCCTTCTCCCTCCTTTTGTTGTCTTCTAGATCTGCAATCTCCCATATTGTTCTTCTTACTCTCCAGCATCCTGATGATGGATCATGTAGTATGATCCGAAACGTTGATGATTAAAAAATTCTACACAATTAAATCCAGAAACTGATATACTATCAAATCATGATAAATTAAATCAATGTGCAATTAATCCAATTAATTGTATAGTTTGAATTAAATCAAATCAACCCATTCAAGAGATACACATGGCTAAACAAATTAATTAAATTCAATTAATTAAGTCCTATTTCCTCTCAACACCATATGGGAGGAAAAAGCCTCAACCAATAGGATTTAAGGAAAGAGCTCACATGGATCAAGTCGAAATGAATCTCAATCACTCAATTGGAAAGAACATCTTGTCCACTCATCTTGTCTTCTTGTCCCAAGATTTGAGGACAATCCATTTAAATTATCTCCAAAGGGTGGAACCAAGGACTTAACCCCAACTCAACCTTGATCAAATCCAACTACACCCCCTACCCTTGCCAAATCCTATAAAAGAAAGGCATAATTCACTCATAATTCATCCACAAATATGAGAATTACATCTAACCTCTTGAGATTTTGAGCTAGGAAGGTAAATATAGAAGTTAATTAAGCATTTCAATTTGGAATTAAACTATTTTAGCTTGCTTTATCATATTTTCTCATTCTAGGACTGTCATTAATGGAGGTTTGCTGAGAGCTTCACCATTAACATCCCTAGTTAGAGATCCATAGAGTGCTTAATTGCTCTTTATTTGTTGAAATAGCTCTTCCTTTGTGATAATTTAGTTATTTTATTCAATTATTTACAATACTAACCCTATGAAGGTACAAATTCTAGTACACAAAATGGTGCCCACCGTGGGGCTTTAGGCTTCACTTTCTTAAAAGTATGGAAATTTCATTTTGTTCAAATTTTTGCATGTTAAGTTCTTTGTTTTGCAAGTGAAACAGTGCTTCTGAGACTTTAAACAACACATTTGAGCAATTTAACATCACTTTTGAGCACTGTAACAACGCGTCTATGACAAATTGTTGCGCCTTTGCGAGGAGAAATTGCGCTTTTGATCCTTTCTGGCTTCTATCTAATTTTCTATCAGTGCTTATTCCCTGACTAGCCAATGCTTTTGACTCTTTCTCCAGTGTGTTTGCTTATTTTTTGATGCCTTTTCTTAATTCTTTAGCGCTTTTGCACTCTGTTTCAACACTTTTAAAAGTTTAAGTAGCACTTTTAAGCCGATCCATAGTGCTTTTGAGCATTTAAATAGCGCTTGCAATCATTTCTACAACGCTTTTGATTAAACTATAAATTTTCATAATTTGACTGTCAGAAAATGATTTTTATGTCTCTGCAGGATGATTGATCACAGAAGAGTTAAAAAACCAGAGAGCAGATTCAATCAAGAAGGAAAAGCTTTAACAAAGAAGATCAAAGAGTAGAACATTTCTCACATTAAGCTGGTTCTTGAGGATTCTCAACAAGAGAGCAAGGTATATGAACATTATCTCAAATTTGTAGAAGCATATAAGGCAAAATTTGTTTCATTGAATTGGATTTATTCACCTTAATCAATTTTTTCTTAAATTTGACATATAAGGCTTTAGATTCAATTTTATCTTGTTTTCTTCATTTTTGTTGGTTGTGTTGACTAACTTGTTGGAGGAAAAGCACATTGGAAAGGAACGATCGCCACTAGGTGAGCATTAAAAATGAAAAATCAATCAAAAATGCCCCTAGCCTTTGCTAACTTCATTTGAAGGTAAGCCTAAACTTAGTCATTTTTTTACTTAAATTGTGGCTTTGTTGTTTTCAAAAATCTAGTAAGTAAAAAGAGCCTATTATTGTTTGAGAAGTTTTGATATTAGACCTATTCTCTTCACTTATTTTAGTGAATCAAAATGCCAAAAATGTCAAAATTTATTGATTAAAAGAAAGGTTAAGGAAATCAAGCACATAATTTGAAAAACCCCTTGTTTGTAGAAAAGAGTAGAAATACTCAATTCTCTCTAGTTAGTGGGTTGGTAATTGAACCTTGTTAATTGTGTTTGGGAATTGAGAAATATCTAGGGATATTCTCTTCACCTTTTGGTGAATCAAATTCCCAAAAACTATCTCTTAACTCCATTTTCTTGCTTTCAAATGAACATGCTAGATCTTTAGTTGGGCTCAACTCCTGAGATTTGGCTTAAAAGGGCCGATGAGAGGGACAACCCAAAGTGGGATACACTCACCTTTTCTATGATCATCCAACCCACTATAAAATGAAATGCATGCATCCTTAATGGGGTGTGTGACAAAAGGGTGTTAAATTTTTGAACTTCCTCGAGTAGTCCTTTGGGATTGCGCAAAACTCTGACATACCGGTTGTGGGAAGCCTCTTAATAGACTTGGAGGATGAAAGTTTAATATCCATTTTGAACATAATATTGATTAAAACCTTGTTAACTTAGCAAATACTACCTTATAGAGCCATGTTTATGAACCAATCTTGAGCTAGGTAGATTGCTTGAAGTGTCTTTTTGTGCAAAACCCGTGATAACGTCCTTTCAAAATCAAACACTTATTGTGTAGAGGATAAAAAGAAACAAGTGTATGTGTGATTGTTGTGTTTGAAAATACATAGAACAAGTGAAAGAGATATCCATTACAAAACTCATCTTACATTTTTAATCTCTTCATATAAATCAACAATTATCAAATCAAAGGATCAATTTGAATCAAACCTTGTTGGATGCTAGTTTCTACATGTTCTCACAAACTTAAACTACCTTTAAAAGGAGACAACACTTGCATTGCTAACAAGGTCTGTGAATTTGAATACCAAAGTCTTTTCAACGGTCACGATCAAGGGGATATTCTCCCAAATTTATTTGAAAAAAGACTTGAATCAATGGATAGAAACTCCGCATTTCATGATTACCACCAAGGAGGGAACAATAACAACATCAATAATGCTAATCAAGGTCCTAAGGAAACACTTGAAGAAAAAGTTGAGAGAGTGGCCCAAGACACGAAATTTCTTGAGGTCATGGAGAAATTGATAGATAGGGATAGGGATAAATTTTTCCTAAACCTAGCTCAAGTGGGGGTAAAGCTCCCACATGACTATGATATAGACAAACTTAAGAAGAATCAAGAACAAATTGATTCCATGAAAAAGGTCGCTGAACCTAATCCCTTTTCTATTAAAGCCTCGTGTCCATTCCCTTTTGACAAAAGCTTAGTCATGGCACCTTTTCCTTTCAATACAATTTTTCCTAAATATGATAAGTATATGGGTAAAATAGATCCACAAGATCATCTAAGAGAGTTTTTCACTCTAAGTATTGAGTTCATGCACAACACTATGTACTTAATGAGACTTTTTCCAAGGAGTTTGGGAGGTCCTGCCATGGAATGGTTCTCTAAACTCCCACAAGGAATAAAGACTTTTGAGGAATTAGCCTCTAAGTTTGTAACCCACTACTCCTATAACATCGAGCATGAAATCACAATGCTCAAATTGTGTGATACCAAATAGAAAGATGGCGAATCCTTCTTAGGATTCCTACAAAGGTGGAGGACCATTTTTGCAAGGTATCCTTGAAGTATCCCCAAGAAGGAGAAAATGGAAATATTTACAAACAAATTGAACATGGAGATGAATTATCGACTTCAACTTCAATGTCCCCCAACATTTGAAAAACTTATCGAAAATGGGATCAAGATTGAAGATGTATTGGTAAAGAGAGGAGAGATAAAATTGTTCAAAGACAATAAATCCAATACCAACAAAAATAATAACCATTATGTATCTAATTATGTTAATAATAGAGGGGCCAACAATCACAATGATAAACCTAAGCTATGGTTAAAGAATAATAACAAAAATCTTGTGAACGATGGAGTTGTGGAGGCCCATAATTTGAAGGCAACCCCTTTTAACTTATCAAGTGGAGCTAATTCTTCATACAATGTAAATCAAATGAATAAAGCTCCCTTTAATTCCAATAATTCCAACAATCCCAACAACAATTCTAATAATAATCCTTTCAATAATGCTAATGGGAATAAGCCCAAACCCTTCTTCTCCACATATCAAAAGAGAAAATTCACCTTTCTAGTTGAACCCTTGGAGAACGCATTAAGAACCTTGGTTGCTAATAATATTATCACATTACCCGATTTGAGACCTTATGAACCTCAAATTAAACCTAATTGGTGGAATGATTCTCACTATTGTGAGTATCATCGAAATAAGGGTCATAAAACCAACGAATGCATAGAGTTAAAACACTTAGTGCAAGACCTAATTGATGACAGAACTATCAAAATTTAAGGGCCCCAAAATAATGAGGATCATACAGCCTTCAAGAACCCCTTTCTAAACCATGAAAAGGGTGAGTCATCTAATACCAACCAAAATCATAAAAGAGGTAATGAGAAAGTGAACTTTTCTCATACCTACGATAACATCATCAATACTTTTAGTGAAGAAGACAATACCATAAATTTTATCATGGTAAAGGAGAAACCAAGAGAAGCATCATCTAATGTTGTCACTAGGGGGCAAGCTTCTAAAATCACCCTACCTGGAAATACTCCAAGAATTGTTCTACCAAACCAAAACACATCTTCATCGATAAAGCAATATAATTTGGTTGACCAATTACAAAGAACTCCTGCTCAAATTTCAATCCTAGAATTGCTCAAATTATCACCTACTCACAAGGAAATTCTAGAGAAAGCTTTAGTAGAAACCAATGTGCCTCTAAACCTAGATGCAGACAAGTTTCAAAATATGGTGGGACATCTCATTGCTCCTCATTGCTTATCTTTTTCCGAACAAGATGATATGTTGCTAAACCACCCATAGAATTTACCTTTGCATATACAGGTCCGTATTCACAAGCATAGAGTGAAGAGAGTTCTTATCGATGGAGGAGTCGGCCTAAATATTTGTACCCTAAACTTGGTAAAAGCCCTAGGATTTTTCGAGGAGGCTATTGACCCAAAGAAGAAAATAGCCATCAAAGCCTACGATGAAGAAGAAAGAGAATCTAAAGGAGTCATAGTACTTCCCATCAGAGTTGGTCCTATGCAAAAAGAGACCATCTGCCAAGTTTTAGACCTAAAGTTGACCTACAATATCTTATTAGGGAGGCCATGGATTCACAAAATGTAGGTCATGCCTTCTACTTACCACCAATGTTTAAAATTTTCTTATCTAGGTCAAGAGATTATGGTAAGTGGGGACTCAAACCCCTTCCAATATTGTAACAACATGAAGCCTATTAATGACTCTCTAGTCCCACATAATGTAGAAGGGTCTATACCTAAACAAATAGAGCAAGGGAAAAGTTTGAAGGACCTTCCATTATTAAAAGGAAAGGAAAAGATGGAAAGAGAAATTATTGTTGAAGACATCCAAAGACCCACTAACCTAGCTACATCGACAAAGGGAAAGGAAAAGGTTAGTGAGGAGAATACTCATGAGAAGCAAAAAGAAGACAAAGATAAAGTCATCCAAATCTACACCAAAGAGGCTCATTACCAAAAGATGGACCAAATGATGAGAAATTTTGATAAACAATGTAAAATCAAGCAAAATGGAGTAGGGGAATATTCTTTATCCATGATGGATTTTCCATTATCCCCCAAGTCATATGGAAGACCATCCAATCTACCCCATAAATATAATGATCATTTTGTGAGAGCAAATACTTCTTCATCCATGGATGAAGATGATAATGAAATCCTTAATTGGCTTTATAAAGATGAGGAGTCAAGTGCCCAAGAAAAATGTATCCAAAATATCAGCATTCCCACACATCAATATGGGAAAGGATTTCAAATCATGCAAAAGATGGGATACAAAGGCCAAGGAAATTTGGGCACAAGGATGAAGGACTTATTGAACCAATTGAAATGACATGGAAAGATAGCAAGGAAAAGACAAGATTAGGGTACTTAGAACAAGGGTACACACAAAAGAACTATCCTAAAGTCTATGATCAAATATTGCAATTAGAATCACATAGTGATGAGGATTCCAACAATTGGGAATGTGACTCATTGTCAAGTGATTCGTTCCATGATAAGGAGGTAGATGTAATTCATACCTACACTTCTAGCAAAGAAAAAGATCAAATAGTAGAACCAAATCAGAATCGAGCCTCTAGTTCAAATCAAGTGGTCTTAGAAAATATTCAAATTCAAGAAATTGAAGTGAATCAATGGGTAGGATAACCATACGTACCTTCATGGAGACCTACTATGGAAGAATCAAATGTTAGGTTTAATCCACAAGGCTTTTATCCAATGGAAACCTTAGAGGAGTCTAGTGAGGAAGACTTTGATCCTAGTTCCTTAGAACATCTACAAGAGGCACATGTCATAGACTTGAATGATAGAATGTTTGAACCATCAAACAAGGTCTTATCCCTAAATCCCATTGAACCGAGCCAAAGAATTGATCTCTTAACTCTTATATACCCAGAATTAATCGAATGGGATTCCATTGAACTAGCCATACTCCCAACCTTTTTGAATGACAACGTGGTGTCCCAATACCTCAATGTGGTTGAACCTTCTTCTACCACAAGATATCAGGAAAAAGAAGCAAAAGAAGGTATCCAAACTCCTAATTCAATAAAGAATGAAAAAAAAAAAAAATAAAAAAAAAATGGAAAGAATCTAGAGTTGAAAACCACATCGTGGCATCATTAGATAAAAAAGAGAAAGAAATAAAGAATGATTCAAAAGGTGAAAACCTAATTGAGGCACCTAAGGAAGGGAGTTTGGATACTTTACCCGAGAACTATGAAGAAAGATCTCCTATCTTGATCGAGCCTATAGAAAAGGTGAACATTGGATCAGAATCAGAACCAAAGATCATACACTTAGCGGCATCTTTATCTAGTGAGGAAAGAAAAGAATTCATCAAAATTTTCAAGGAAAAGAAAATTAATTTTGTGTGGTCTTATGATGATATGCCGAGATTGGATCCAAATCTAATTATGCATCACTTAAATATAAAAGAGGGAGCAAGACCTGCAAAGAAAAAATTGAGAAAGATGCATCCACATATAGCCTTGCTAGTAAAAGTGGAGTTAGAGAAATTGTTGAAAGTTGGGGTTTATAAGAGCCATTGATTATGCCCAATGGATTTCAAACATTGTACCAGTGTTAAAAGTAGACAATTCCATCATAATTTGCATGGATTTTAGGGATCTAAATCTTGCATGCCCTAAGGATGACTTTCCATTACCAAGTATAGACGCCATAGTGGATTTGGCAGTAGGACATTCCATGTTTTCTCTTATGGATGGATTTAGTGGCTATAATCAGATAAAGATAGCACTCAAAGATCAAGATAAAACAACATTTACATGTGCATGGGGAACATTATGTTGGAATGTTATGCATTTTGGTCTAAAGAATGCCGGAGTGACCTATCAAAGAGCAATGGCCACTATATTCCACGACATGATGCACAAATTCATGGAGGACTATGTAGATGACATATTAGCAAAATATCATTCAAGAGAAGAACATCTACCAATTTTAGAGAATTTTTTTGAAAGATTAGAGCAATTCAAAGTAAGGCTCAATCCAAAAAAGTGTGCATTTGGCGTCCAATCAGGAAAGCTGCTAGGGTACATTGTTTTAGCCAAAGGAATAGAGGTAGATCCCACCAAAGTCAAAGCCATCATGGAGATGGAAGCACCTAGAAATATAAGCCAAATGAGATCACTAAAGGGCAAGATCCAATCCATTCAAAGGTTCATCTCCTAATTGGCATAAAAGTGCCATAAATTTACCAACTCCTTCATAAGGACATAGTTTTTAAATGGGATGAAAATGTGAAGAAGCCTTCAACATGTTGAAGAAATATCTCATGAATCCTCTGACTTTGATGCCACCTATAAGAGGAAAACCCTTGATTCTATACATTTTAGGGACCGAGCATTCATTAGGGGCACTTTTGGCACAAGAAGATGAATTAGGAAAAGAGAAGGCTATATATTACATAAGTAGAACTTTGCTCAAATATGAGTTAAACTACACCTTCATCAAAAGGGCATGTTTGGCTGTGGTTTTTTCTTCCCAAAAACTACGTCACTATATGCTATCTCATAAGACAAGACTCATTACAAAGATTGATCCTTTGAAGTATCTACTTAGCAAAACAATATTAAATGGAAGGCTAGCCAAATGGGTCATGGTGTTGAGTGAATGTGACATAGAGTATGTATACCACAAATCTATCAAAGGGAAATTCATTACTGACCAATTAGTAGAATCACCACTACAAGATGATCATCCAATACAAGTAGAATTCCCAGATTCTGAGATTGTGAATGTTGAGGCAAAATAATGGCAACTATATTTTGATGATTCATACACCCAACATGGATCAGGAGCATGCATACTCTTAATTACTCCTCAAGGATCTACAATTCCAAAGTCATATAAATTGCTATTTCCATGTACCAATAACATAGAAGAATATGAAGCCTTGGTCATTGGAATAAAGTTAGCATTGGAATAGAAAGTGACAGAACTACAAGTCTATGAAGATTTACAATTAGTCATTAATCAAATTAATAATGAATATCAGATAAAAGATGACAAGATGGTACCTTATAAGAACATGGTTGAAAATATTAAGAAGTGCTTCACTCTTATTACATTTGAGCAAGTGCCAAGAGAAAAGAACAAACTAGCAGATGCAATGGCAACTTTGGCATCACTTCTACAAATACTAGATCAAAGCACTAGATATGAATTCCTAGTAGAAGAAGTTGAGCAACCCGCATTTGACCCTACCCATCCTCATACCATTTGTTTGCTAACAACACATGAATCACCTTGGTATGGACCTATTTACACCTACTTAAAAGACCAAATCCTACCCATGGACCAAACCAGGAACCAAAAGAAAAGCTTTACTCAACAAGTCGCTCGTTATACCTTAATATATGACACATTGTATCATAAGAGTCTAGATGGAATACTTCTTAGATGTCTAGAGAGAGAGGAATCAAACATAGCCTTACGAGAAATTCACGAGGGAATCTGTGGGTCACATTCGAATGGATTAACCCTAGCCAAGAAAATTCTTAGGATAGGATATTTTTGGCCTACGATGGAGAAATATGCTTGTCACTTTGCTAAGACTTGTAGAAAGTGTCAATTTCATGGAAACTTGATACATTTGCCTGCACAAGAGCTTCATCTGATGACAACACCTTGGTCATTTTATCAATGGGGTCTAGATTTAATAGGAATGATTTATCCACCATCTTCAAATGGTCATAAATTCATTATCATGGCAACGGAGTACTTTACCAAATGGGTGGAAGCTATACCCTTATCAACTACAACAGGAAAGCAGATATCCTTGTTTATCTTGAACCACATAATATGCAGATATGGCATTCCTCATGCCATCATAAAGGATAATGCAAAGCACTTCAAAAACAAAGACCTAAAGGAATTATGTACCAAGTTTCACATGATCCATCACTCTTCATCAATCTATTACCCCCAAGGTAATGGACAAGCCGAAGCAACAAATAAAAACATCTTGAAGATATTGAAGAGAACAGTGGACAATTCAGGTAGAGATTGGCACATAAAAATAAACCCAACTTTATGAGCTTATTATAGAACAAGCATTAGAACACCAACATGAGCTACACCATTTTCCTTAGTCTTTGGAATAGAAGCAATTTTAACTTTGGAGATAGAACTTCCATCCTTAAGAGTATCTCTACATGGTTTGATAAGTGAAGAGGACTATAGAGTTGCTAGGTTGCATGAACTAGAATTGCTAGATGAGAAACAACAACAAGAATTTGATCACTTAAAAGTATATCAAAATTGAATGTCAAGGACTTATAACAAGCACATTAAGTCAAGAACATTCCAAATAGGTGACTTAGTTTTGTGAGAAAATCCCAAGAACCAAGGAGAAAGAGAAAAGAAAGGAAAATGGGAAGCAACATGGTTAGGACCTTTTGTGATCACCTCATCTTTTGGGTCCGACACCTATAAGTTAGCTAATTGTGATGGAGAAGAGCGACAAGAACCTATCAATAGAATTCATCTAAAGAGGTTCTCTACATGAGATATATGAAAGAGTATAAAGAGTATCAAAAAATCAGATGGAAAGCATCCTATTTATTGTATATAGTCAAAAGAGATCTTGAAAATACCAAAAACATTGAAAAATAGAAAAGATCAAAAACATTGAAAAATTGAGCATGAAGAAAGTAAAAAATATTCATATATGATCCACAAAAAGATGTTGTCTTGGTGAAAACCTAGAAAATAGGCGCCTTGATGATATGAAAATAAAAAATTGAAAAAAGAGAAAATACAAAAAAATAAAAAAAGAGAAAAAGTACCTTGGTGAAAACCTAGCAAATAGGAACCTTGGTAGCAAAAAAAGAGAAAACGCTTTAAAAATAGAAAAAGAAAACAAGATCCATTCAATCAGTGAAAACCTGGTAAACATGTGCCATTGAAAGTCCAAGTCAATCGCATACCTAGCTGTCATCCTTGTAAATATTGCATTTACCAACATTTGTATATATTGCATAATAAAACCCCACAGTTGCATTTGCAAGTACCTAAAGATTTTGGTCACCTAATATGCAAATTATCCTAAGTCCAACTTTGAAATCATATCAAACTGGGGGCAATCTACTCAAAAGGAGGAAGGATTCATCAAAAGAAAATTTCAATCAATCATCGAATCAATTCATAAAAAATGCAAGTGAGACACTTAATCAAATCCTCATTCCAATCCAATTTGAACCAAATGCAAAATTTTATCCGAGATCTTACATGACCCTATCTTTATCAAGATTAAAAGTATGAAATGGATGGAACTACACTTGAAATATGGATTTGAAAAACATTGCAATTTTTTTTCTAAGTGTTGACTTGATTGATGAAATCATATCTTTCTAGCGAATCGATGAAAGTTTTTAAACTAGACAAGCTATGATGAAAGCATGATATTTTAGTTGATTTCTGAATGACTATCTTAAGATCAAAGTTCTAAAGCATGTATTATTTGTCTAAGGAAGTGATCATCAAATAATCAACGAGGACTTGTACATAGGATAAAACTAAGATCTTTGTTTGTTTACGCAAAAGAATACCTTGGATATTTTGATGTTCAATATCATAATACCAAAATCCACTTGCAACATAGAATCTAACAAGATCGGTATTTGCACTCTCATGATTGGCTTCAATCACTGATATTCATACCAGAAAGGATAGGAAAACAACACAAGAGGTGCAAAAACTATTCATATCATCATAGTTGAACTAGTGATGGTTGTACTAAATTGGGATTCCAAAAACTGCTCAATGATGATTATAAGCTCCAAATTTTTTAATAATGACAATTAGTTGCATACATCTTATATTAAAAAATTGCAAGAGGGAAAATTGACAAAAACAAAAGGGGGTGTAGTCAAATGAGAAATCAAAGGATCATCAAAAATTATATGTGATCAAGTGTGTTGGAAATCCAAAAACAAAAACAAAAGTGCATTCCATTAGTTTACTTGCATTTGTTAGGTTCATTTTTAATCATTATTTTAAATTGCATTAAATCATCTTCCTTAGATCTTGCATTCATTTAAGTGTGTTCATCATTTGAATCATTAAGTTCATTGCATTAGGGTTCATTTTAAATCATTGCATTAAGTAGCATTTCAATCATTAATTGCATTAGGTTGCATAAATCATGTAAATCCATTTACATAACATTAATTACATTACATGGCATTCATTCATCCATGTTAAAAATCATTAAGTACATTAGATTGCATCATTCAAGATTTATGTCATTTAGAACAAATCATTCTTTGTAAAAGAAATCATTCATTTTGAATCCATTAAGTGCATTATCATTGCATTTCAAAAAGAACATCATAACATCATCATTAAGTGCACATCATTTAAAACATCTTAGAAACATTACATCATACATATATATCAAAAGCATTGCATTACATCATCATTCATATCATGTAAAATCATTAAACATCACATATCTATATCACATTATCCATCACATTATTCATTAAATCCATCTATATATCATTGCATCCATAAATAAAGCATTGAATCATTAAAGATCATCACATTCATTCACTATTCTATGTCATACATAAGACAACCATTTAAGCATCACTAGAACATGTGCATACATATCAAAAATCGCATCTAAAAATCATAAAACAAAGCATAGAGGAGATAGAATCATCTAGATCTGCATATCATGCTAAAATACCTGAAAAGGAGATCCAACACATCATGACATCATATATAGTGAAAACTATAAAAAATGAGTATCAGAGTCTATGGTAACACTATCATAAAATCAACAGAATATCAGAGTCTATGGAATGGTCATATAATGAAACATCTGCAAATCAAAGTATCAAGATATCAACATAAACAACATTGATGAATCAAAAGATACAATAGAGTCCAATGTCTCGATATACCAAAAAAATGAGATCATATACATAATTAAGGCAAGAATCTGAAATATCTCAAATCATGGATCAACTGGCTGAACCACCATCACCATCTCCACCATCAGGACTAGGAGCACCATCTAGAGGACAACTCGAGCTCACCTGTAATCCATGCTGACTCATCACTGCCATAAAGGTCTACATCATACTACTCAACTGCCTCATCTCTTATCAAATATTAGAGACATCAGACTATAAAGCACAAACCTTTGGTGCAACTACACTAGGAGCATGTGCCACATAAGTCTATGGTGGAGGTATGGAAGAAGAAGGAATGGAAGAAGATGGATTTGATAAGGATGGAACAAATCTTGAAGAAGATGGAAGTGAAGAAGATGATGGCATCGAAGCAGAAGCATGTGCCTGAGAAGATGTAGCCTGTGGAACAATCAGTAGTATAACCTGAGCATGAGGACCCTGTGCCTGATCTAATAGAACCTGTATAATCTATGCATCAATCACTCTCTGTCATTTAGCTCTATGCCAACCCTATCTCATAGCTGGATCCACAACAACTTGATGAAGTGCTCTACTGCACCACCTCTAGCCTGACCACCACCAACCTTAGGAGGAATAGGAGTGACAATAATAACTGGAATCTGAACTCTGTCCGCTCTGGCTTCTTGATGACCCCATCATCCACGCCATGCTCAAACTCTACCTCCACCCCTCCCACCATCTCCATCATCCCCATCATCACCCTCATCACCATCATCACCAGCATCACCATCTAACTCCTCATCTATGCCCGGGACTCTCTCAGCTGGATCTAAGAACCTCAAAAAAAGGTTCCAAGCAAACCAACCAACGTACTCATCTGTAATACCAGCATCCATAACATGCTCTCTCATCGACCATGGTAAGTGTCCAAGGTCTCGAACCTCCTGATGAGCTGTCCTGAAATCCACACCAAGGCCCCACAATAATCTCTCAGCTCAGACTCGAGCATACATAGCCACTCCTTGGGGCATACCTTGTGTGCGCCCATATTGATGCAATACCCTCTTGAAGCAAAATCTCTCAATAATATATCAGGTACACCCAATCATCCACCACAAATAGAACATGAAAGGCAACTCAGTACCATCCTTAGGCCAAGACTCACACCCCAGATAAGGCCTCCAAACCACCACATCCATATCATCAATGACACGATGCCAGTAATCTAACTTACCCATGTGGGTATGTATCACCATACCCTCATACATCCAGGCGAATGGCCAACCTGGATCTCGCTGACGTGCTGTAATGGGCCGTGTCACTGAGATATGCTCCCAAGTCCAGAGCTATAAGAGAATCACTCCTATAGTGAGTGTGGAAGATTGTCTATATACAACTATATGTAGCTCATGATACAACTGAGCTAACACACAAGATCCCCAATCAAATCGCCAGGGATGAGCCCTCAAGTCCTCCAGAATAGGACCCCATCTACATGCAAACCCATGTCCTCATCTATCAGGAACAAGGAACCCACCAATCAAAGCACCTAATACTACTGGCAACACTGGAAAAGCATGAAACTATGCCCACTAGATATGATCATCTCCAATGGTCAGATTCTGGAAGACCCACTGACATGCTGATCCATCATAAACAGAATCATAATATACTAACTCTCCTCTGGTAGGAAGGTGAAGGATGCAGTATACATCCTCAGGGGTGATCGTCATCTCACCCATAGGAAAATGAAAGGTATTATGGTCCAATTGCCATCTCTCGGCCATAACAGTGATCAAACCCCGATTCACTCGAAATCGAGGTAAAGGAAGAAGGACAGACAATCCACACAGGCTGATATGTTGCTAATCAAATGCACTCAGGTCATCGATCACACTCATAGGCAATGGATACAAACCATGGATGGCTAATGACTTAAGCACCGCCTGCACAAAGCAAGTTCAATTACATCAGTTGAGAAATCAGTTATCATTTGGATTATTCTAAGTCAATCAAACATTTACAAATATCAAACCACAATCAATTTTCCTAATTCTACTTAGAGAGGATGAAAAATTCATCATCATTTATCATCTAAATCTACATTGACAATCAAACATTCAAACTATGAATGACTCATACTGACATCTTACGACTCACTATAACATCAAGTTTGTTACCTAAACCAATCATCTGATCGACGACGTTGAACAGTTTGAAAAATTGACTAAGGCAATTTAAATTTTTTCCTATCATGGTGAAAGCGCTATTTTAGGCTTCAAAAGAGCTAAAATTCAAAAGCGCTATTTAAATTTTTAAATGCGCTACTTCAAATTTCAAAAGCGTGACATCAAGGCAAAAGCACTAAAACTTTGTAAAAGTGCCATTTAAAAAATCAAGAGTGCTAATCAAAATAGCAAAAGTGAAATTAAAATTAAAAGCGCTATTTGACAAATCAAAAGAGGTTTATGCCCTAGAAAAGGCGTGTAAACGCGCAATTCCGCTTCGCGGAAGTGTTGAAAAAAATGTAAACACGCCATTTAAAGTGGTAAAAGTGCTATTTCAATTTTAAAAAAACAAAACAAAAAAAGAGGGTTTCTCCTAGAAAAATTCAATTTTTTTGAAATCAAATGCATAAATCGAACAACTGAGAGGATCAAGCACTTACCAGAGGTCCATAGTTCAGTGGCTACTAATACTATTGCCCATGATCAAACCTATGCTCACGTATCGGGATCACCATCGTGGAAAAGTCAAAGGAAGTCAGAGCAAAAGTCAATAAGTGAAAGTGAAAATGAATAGTAAAAAATGACTTTTTACCCCTTAATATAGACCTTTTTGACCTAAAAAGGGTATATTTGACCTAAAAAGGGAATCTTTGACGAGAGGGGGCCCGGGAACCCAAATTTTTCACTAAATCAGCTAAATCAGGGGCATTTGTCATCACGCAGACACAAAAACATTATCGAAAATAAAATCAAAATTCATTATAAATTGACCTAATCAACGCAAACTGACCTAAACTGTCAAATTTTTCAAAAAATCTATTAAATTTCATTTCATTTATGAGGGGGCATACACTCGAATAATCAGCAACAACAACAACATCATCAAATCAGGGGCACGACCATCAAATTGGAGTGTAATCTTTTATCAGGAATTTTTTTGCTAATCAATCGAAAGGGGCATCAAACACCAAATCGAATCGAATAAGGTATCAAATTAGGCAATCTAACATCAGATCGACCATCAGGACACCAAAATCAATCAGAACTGCATCAAACATCATCAAAATTTGCATCTCATATCGAACGTCAAGATCGACCATCGACAGAACCAAGACCTTTTTATTAATTGGATCAAAACATTCTTTGAGTTGACATGCGAAAATCAACACGCTTCACATGTCGACTCAAAGAGGGGCATTTGTAATCACCTAAAAGTGGACAAGATCATTCATGTGATTAATCAAGGCAAATCAAGGTAAAATCAAGGCAATTGAATCCAAACAAACATTTAGCCAATCAAAATTAAAATCGAGCTTTAATTAAATTTAATTAAAAATCAAAAGCCACAAGATCAATTAAAACCTATCAAATCATGATAAATTAAATCAATGTGCAATTAATCCAATTAATTGTATAGTTCGGATTAAATCAAATCAACCCATTCAAGGGGTACACATGGCTAAACAAATTAATTAAATTCAATTAATTAAGTCCTATTTTCTCTCAACACCACATGGGAGGGAAAAGCCTCAACCAATAGGATTTAAGGAAAGAGCTCACATGGATCAAGCCAAAATGAATCTCAATCACTCTAACATCTTGTCCACTCATCTTGTCTTCTTGTCCCAAGCTTTGAGGACAATCCATTTAAATTGTCTCCAAAGGGTGGAACCAAGGACTTAACCCCAACTCAACCTTGATCAAATCCAACTACACCCCCTACCCTTGCCAAATCCTATAAAAGCAAGGCATAATTCACTCATAACTCATCCAAAAAATTGAGAATTGCATCTAACCTCTTAAGATTTTGAGCTAGGAAGGCAAATTTAGAAGTTAATTAAGCATTTCAATTTGGAATTGAACTATTTTAGCTTGCTTTATCATATTTTCTTATTCTAGGACTGTCATTAATGGAGGCTTGTTGAGAGCTTCACCATTATCATCCCTAGTTAGAGATCCATAGAGTGCTTAATTGCTCTTTATTTGTTAAAATAGCTCTTCCTTTGTGGTAATTTAGTTATTTTATTCAATTATTTGCAATACTAACCCTATGAAGGTACAAATTCTTGTACACAATTATGAAGTACAAGTGTCATGCCAAGATGTGTTGTAACATCTCAAGGTTTCATTTTCCTAGTCAGTTTAACAGTCCCGAAGTTTTGAAAAGGTGTTGCGTGACTTCACAAGTTTCAAAGTTTTAGGATTTCAAAGTCAAAGGGCCAAGGGCTAAGGCCCCTGATTTGCAAGTAGCAATTTATAAAAGTTGTGATAGGGACCTAGGGTTAGATGTACTATTAGCGTAACTTTGACAACACGCCAATTATTTGCTCTTGGATCATCGCCAAATCTATGCTAGAAGTGACAGTTGACAATGACACTTTCTGAAAAAGGTAATTACTAATTTCATGTGTGTGAGCTTGATGAGATTTTAATTTTTGATAGAGTAGGTGGCCTCGTGGCTGGTTGTGAGTTGCTTGTTACTTGTTAGTTATTAAAGATAGTTCACACTTCACAGAGCATCCATAATTTCCAGAGTTGAAGATCAATAGAGAGTTGAAACCTTTGGCTTTAAGTGCAAAAAAGGATCTTACTGCTTAGAGTTTAGTATACATAAAGAATGGCAGAACAAGGATCTCCTGATGTTGTTGTAGTACCGGGAAAGAGTGTGGTTGTGCATTCAAGAATAAAGAGGCCAAACATATACACTGAAGAATGGATGAAACTGTTGCCTGGATCCTTAAATTTACTATCAGCTAACACTTATGAATGGAGGGACCGTTATGTGTTCTACAGGGACGTTGTCTACCCAAACGCAACTAGGTATGAGCTCTTCATGTATTTTTATAGCAATAGATTGAGAGGCCCTCCAGTTTCAAACCCATGGGATAGGAACTTGGGAAAGTTGATAGTACCTAAGGTATTTTTGGATGTAGACCTCATGAAAGTGCTAATTCAAGCATACAATCCAATGGCACAAGCTTTCCACAAGCATGACAAGTCTATACTCTGCATGTTAGATAAAGTGACTTTGATTCAAGATTTTGACCTTCAGGGACCTATGGGCGTGGATATTGACCTAGCAGAAGAGGAGGCCATGTTTAATACACAGAAATGTTACTACACTAGAAGGGTTATGAGGAATCATATTCCTAGAGAAAAAAAAGAGGCAGGGTTGTTACCGAAGAAGGTTGCAGATTCATTTGATATTGAGCTTTTCTTTCCCTATTTCTAGAATACCATCTATGGTCTACACAAAGTTATTGGAATAGATGGAAGTTTGACAGTGTGTCCTGACATTTATGTCATGGCTATAGATGTACAAGAGTTTGATTATGTGGGGCACATAATCAATGTAATGCACACTAAGTTGATGAATGCAAAGATTGATTTGAAAAGCTTTAAGTTCAATCACTACTCCATGCTAATGCACCTGATCCTCTATTGCAATATTGGCTACATCAAACCAGAGTTCATTGATGAGACCGAGAATGCAGGAGGAATTGTTCCAGTTTAGCTATGGACCAGGTTATGGCATAGAAGTTACCATTTCTCTAATTCCATTTTTTTTTATAGTGATTTTGTGGATCTAGTAATGAACATGTTAGGTATTGTGAGGGATAGATTTATTTTACTTATTAGAAAATTGCTTAGACCCTTAGCATTTAAAATTGACAATGACATTAAGCACAATTGGGGTGATATGTTTGTTTTTGAGAATTTTACTATTATAAGAGTGTATGCTTGCCCTCAACCTCCACACATACTGCCAAAATTTGTCCCAAAAATATTGGCAATAGTATAATTCATGTGGCAACTTATCATGATGGATAGAGAGCACTTAGGTCCTAAAAGACATAAGGGAACCTTTCTGGAAATGAGGTTCCAAATAGGGGATTTCTCTATAGGTAAAGATGTTGTGGACCAAATCCATGAATTCCTGAGACAATTCAGATTTCCCTCTGGTAAAGCAATGATGTATGACCCTGAAGACTTTGTTAGAGGAGCATTAAGAGAAATGAGGAATCACAATTTGGCTCTAAATCAGCCTACGGCAGATGATAATGTTATTAGAAATGTTCTCAGTCAAGATATCTATGAAGAGAGAAGTTGTAAATGGAAAAATATTGTAAGGGTAGAGGAAGAATTGAAAAAGGCAGACCCTACCTTCCCCGATTTCTTTCTTGATCTCCAATACATGCCGAGAATTGACATGTGTATAGAGAATTAATAAGATATTATATCTAAATTGCCAGACATCCCTGAGGAGAAGGAGGAGGATAGAATAAACCCTAAGGAAGTTGAACTTGATGTGGTATTTATGGTAGAAATAGAACAAGCTGAGCCATCCACATCTGAGCAGGGGCCATCAAAGAAACAAAAGTTGATGAGTGTACCACAAAAGGCAAGGCAAAAGGCACTACAAATCCTGCCAGGTAATAGCCATTACTTTGTTGAATTAAGACAAAAAAATTTGACATCATATGCAGATGAGGGAGAAAAGGCCCTAGATGAGTTAGAATTGGTTGCAACTAGATTGGATGACAGGGTCATCCAAGCTAAAGAGTTTCTAGATGATGATGAATTCATCAAGTCTGATGAGTTTAAAAGTCTTCTCTTTAGAGTTAAGTAGAATGAATTAAAACTATCTTTGAAACTAGGGGAATCACAAGAAAAGACTATTGAAATGATTGAAAAATTACAGGCCTATGATCCCAACAGTGAAACATTAACTGTGGAGGAGGCAAGAGATCTTGTAAAGAGAAGTGGCATGTTGTTGATCCCTGGATGGGACTTGGAGTCCACATTCTTAATTGACCAAATCAAGAGGAAAGATAAAGCTGTAGCTTATGAAGCTTTTGGACCTGATGGACTATAGAGGGGTTATGGATTCAATATGGACACTAAGACACTAACAGTATCGTGTGTGGCCCTAGATTCTAATAAGCTCAGATTGGTTGACATCTAAGACACAACACAGGGTAGCCAATTAATATGGAGGTTGTAGGACACTACAGGATTAGAGATAGAAAATATCCTACATCATGCATCCTCCATGAATAAAGCAGTGGTTGAGGACTTAGAGAACAGGCTAGCTAGGACATTCAGAGATTATGCAGCAACTAGAAAAAAGTTTGAAGAGGAACTGAAGAAGAATTTTTTCCTGGATAAGACTGTGAAGGAGCTAAAAGATGAAATAAATAGTCTAAAAAATTAGTCTAGGGCATTTACAGAGGTCTGTGATGTTGGGGTCCAAACTAAGTATGAGGGGGGCTTAGCTCCATAACTTGCAGCAGAAAAGATAATAATGGACGTTGATCAACCTGTTGATACTAGAATTGTTGAAAAGGAGACTTTGATGAAGGTGCTATTACATAGAGTAAATATTTTAAAAGGGAAGTTTGAAATCCTTCATAGTACTTTCATTTCTTTGCAGGGGATAGAATATCAATGTTCTAATGCCTTATCTATACTAACCCCATTATTTAATACTTGGGGCCCATACTTGTAATTCTTTGATAGGTTAGTTTTACTAATAAGAAAAAAATGGAGTTACCTGAAAAAATAATTGATGTTAAGGAAATGGTGTTATTAGTAAAGGATTTGTATGCATTTTTCACTAGAAAGTTACAAATCATTCAGGCAAAGCTAAAGGTTTTTCTTGAAGAGTCTGAAGGATATATCCTTGATATTGTGGACACAAAGGGACACTTGAAGGAATGGCAGGAGTGGGTTGATTCTTTCAACCAAATTTTGGATGCTAGCAAGGTGGCTTCTTATTTTATTGGTGATGCTGACATTTTAATTTTTTATGAAGTTGTGGATGAATTATACAAGCAGGAGATTGACATGAATAAGTTTGTTGCTGAATCTCAAGCCATAACGGATGCCAAGTGGAACAAATGACTTGAAGACTCATATACAATTTGAGCTATAACTTGGCCATTAAAGAGGGAAATTGTGGTGTGGGAAAACATTGGAGAGATTCAAGCCTTGGCCTTGCCACATTAACATGGATGAGGCAAGTAGTTGAGACAGTTCTAGTATTAGATGAAGAGCCAATAGAGGGAGGTTAGTTAGTTTGAATAGGGTATCTTATGTTTGCGGTTCACTTGTTGTGGATACAACTTTGGTGCAAATCAAGACTAATTTTGAAGAATCCGAGCTGCCAGCTATCACTCTAATAACTGTTTCCAAACTTGTTTGCCAAATGCCAATGTTAGTTTTTATTTTCTGATCATTGATCATTGATCATTTATCATTGATCATTGATCATTGACATTGATGTATGAATTTCAAGGAAGTTAATACAAATATACAAGGATATTTTGTAATTTTTTGATAGAAGTCTTTGTCCTCTCACCTCTGAGGCTGGTACTATGATCATTGATCATTGATTCTTGAATTTGAAATTTTGATGTATAAATTTAAAGGAAGTTAAATTTTAATACAAGGATATTTTGTAATTTTCAATTTTTCTGTCACTGTGCTTGTGTAATTTTGTAAAGAGCTCATTGGCTCAAGTCAAGAATCTCAATTCTGATTCCTGAAGATCACAATTGCAATTTGTTTAAAATTGAATGTATAATTGTATTATAATGTCAATGGTCATATTATTATATTAATATTTTCTTTTAGAAATTAGGAATTTAGAAATTAAGTAAAATTTAAATGCTTTTGATTCAAGGAATTAAGGAATTAAGTAAATGCTTAGTATTAGGAAATTAGGAAATTGACAAATAATAATTTGACTAATGAGTATGACAAATAATAAATTCACAAATGATAATTTCTAGGAAATTAGGAACTTTGACCACCGACAATGTTCTGAAGTAACGTTAGGCTATTTCGTAACTTCTCAATAGTTAAGTGGTTAGGATGGTGATGGGTTCTAAACTTCTGAGGGACTCCCGACTAACGGTGTGCATAACTTCAGAATTAAAGAGACAGTTAGTTAAAACTGACAGTGCGTAACAATGTTGAAAGTGACAGTTAGTTGCATGCCATGTGGAAAATGTGGAGGAATGGACTGCGACATGTGCCAACAGACGGATTAATATTTGACACTTTGTCAGGAATAGTTCCGAACCTACGATAGATTGTTCAAGTGGTTTATGAAGCTTCACAAGGGTTTGTTGGCCGTTAGTGTTGGCGGTTATGAAGTTGCGATGAAGCATTTGGCGGATAGGCATAACTTCGGAAAGGTTAATCAGTTATAAGATTAAACAGTTTAGAGGTTATGAAAGGATTTGTGCGAGACTTCACAAGGTTATATGAGAGTGAAGATGTTAAGAAGATTGTTGGTCAGTCACCATAACTTCAGAAGGGTTCCAAAGGCCTCTAATTTGCATGTAGCGAAGTTGAGATAGGGTTAGATGAATTGTTTGCGTAACTTTAGAACTAGGCCACTGGCTAGCTTATGTTTTGAAGCTTATTCTTGATTCTTGAAGTTGAAACTTGAAATAACATGGCTGCATGACTATGAGGCATTGAGGGCCAAGGCGTTTACACTTTATAGTGAGGAAAAAGGACATTAATAATTATATGGTTACACTTCAAATTTCATGAACATTCTACATTACAAAAATCATGAATTCAAATTACAAATTACAAAAATCAAAATTCAAATTACAAAAAACATGAACAATACTTATTACTTGTAATATGAGTCAAATTGTCAATAATAAATATTCAAGTCCATTATCAATTTTTCCAACAAGTACAATAATAAGTATATAGTGTATAAAATTATAAATACCTATTAACCAAATGCTAATTCTAAATCACTTCAGTCTTCACTCAGTGTATGTGAGTAGTCTACCGCTTCTATATCCCACATGGAATCTAGCTCCTGAAATTGACTACTACTACTAGCAAGAGGTTCTTCTTCATTCTAAGTTGGGTATTCAAAATCAAAAAATTATTCATCTTCATTATGAGTCTGGGACCAAGATCCATCGTTTGTCTTAGAACTAGCAGTAGCACCACCATGTTTTGAAGTGTTCAAAAGCCCTTGTCTTTCACACAGGGAATTCCAAATTGCCAATGCCCTATCATAAGGAAAGTCTCTAACATTGTACTAAGTTACAAACAAACTCAAGCAAGTTTCCAAATTTCTGTCTAGTTTGTTTCTGATCTTTGATTTCAAAAACCCTAATGCACTGAAAACTCTTTCATCTTCCACTGACCCCAATATCATTGTTTGATATAAATAATAAAGTTTGAAATATTTTGATATTGAATCACACAATACTTCACTCTGCTCTATCCTTTTCCAAAGCTTGGTTATTGCACCAGGTTCAAATGGATTCTCCAAGTTTTTTAACTACAATTTCATACATGATGCAAATTGTCTACATTGTTTTTTAAGATTAGCTGAATCTATAATTCCTTCAATTGGTTGTCCATTTCAATCTGCATGTTTTGAAAACTCTTTAATCAATTCATCATTTTTTTATGAAACATATGAGCATCAATTTGTTTATCTTCGATATTTTTCCAAAAATGAGGAAACACACAACCCACAACTTCAACAATTTCTTCTCGAGGGAATCTTTCATGAATCAAAATCAACCCTTTTAACTGGAAGTAGTATGTCTCGCTTGCCCGTCTTAGATTGGTGCATTGGTATTTCATATCCTTTCACAAACACACATAAATCATTTTTTGCATTGAATTATAAAAAACTCTCAGCATGATTCAAATATGTAATTATTTGCCACCTTAAAAAATTTGGCCTTTGAAGTGTTATCATATCGGAGTAAAAATTATTCAGGGCAAGGCAAGTCATTCTACGTAAATCTGAGTACTCATGGATATACATAGTCTTGTCTTGGGCTTTTTTAACAAGTTTGTTCATTAAATCCAGCATGGGGAGAAGACTGGCTAAAGTTAACAGAGTCTCTATATCACTTAACTTATGTAACAAATTAGGAGCTTTGTCTACTGTGAGGCGTTGATCATATACTACTCCGATCAAGGATTGATATTCTATTAGAACTCTTTCTATTGGTCCATGCAAAGATATCCATCCGGTCTTAAACATCCTTGAGAAGCTTGTTTCGTGGTGTTACTCCCTTTGAAAAAAATCTTAAATTCTACAAAATGTTTAGGACTTCTGTAGAAGTAAGAGTATATGTCGCGAGCTAGATCTTCAACTTTTGTCACTGTAGGAAAATCGCTTACAATTTTATATGCTAAATTCATTCGATGGGCCATGAAATGTATGCCAAGCATGTAAGGTGCAATACTAGTTTGTAATCTTGCATAGAGACCATTCCTTTGGCCTTGCATTAATGCAGCTCCATCAACTCCAACACACACTAACTTCTTTCCAATTGTCAAATCATCCATACCAGCAACTTCATTCAAAGCATTCTTCACTTCAAAATATAAGTTTTTTGCTATTGAATTGCCCCTCATTTTATGAACACAGAGTAGATGAGCTTGGCAGACATGTTCTTTTACTGTATACACATGCATAAAGACCCAAGCAGTGTTATCCATTGTAGTAACTTCATCTATGGATAATGAAATGAATCTGGACTATTTTACTTTCTCCTGTAAATTTTACTTTTCCACCTCAGAACGACAGTTTTCCATTTCCCATCCAATGTTTGTTGACCAATGTGACATAGGATAGTGAGGAAATTTAAAAAAGGATAATAAATTACCATATTCTAAGAAGTCTCTCATAGGATGCCCTCTGGACATAATATGAAAAATAACACTCATCTGAACGGTCTTTGCCAGGTTTGCTTCATTGGCTGCATGTTTAAACCCAGCCTTGATTGGATTTTCACTACTAGCAATTACTGCCATTCTCTTGTTATGCTCTTCATATTCTATGGTATACTTAACATGAAGACATTCTTCCTTTGATTTCCATCTCACTACTGATATTTCTTGTCCGTCTATGGTCTGTTTTTCATAAACCTTACTAATATGCTTTTCTATAGTGTCAAGCTTTAGCTGCAACTTCTTCTCTCTTTTATTTTTCCAGGTACAAATCTTACACCTGCATTCTATTGGTTGTTCATAATTGCTTAGGACTGGTTCAATGAACCAGTACTTTGCTACCCAATCAACCTTAAAATTTCTTGTCATTTCCCACTCCCACCCCATTTTAACTTCCCTTTTTCTTTTCTTCCTACCAACATCATTATTATCTTCATTGCTAGCATTTTCATCCAACTAGTTTTGCGTATCCCTTATAACATCTTCTCTTGTGCCACCATTGTTATCCTCATTTGATGCATTTTTATTTTCATTTAACTCAATGACAACCCCAGCTTGTGGTACTAGTATTGGTGAGCTACTGTGAATGGCTTTTGCACTTGTAATTGCAGATGTTGATGGAGTAGAAATATTTCCAACTCCAAAGAAAGCCTTTATGGTAGCATCTTTAAGTTTTGGGCATTTTGATGGCCTCCCAAGCCCTTCACTACCCTGAGGAGTCTTAGCCTTGTCTAGCTTTCCAATCTCTTCACTTCCCTGAGCACAATTTGAGAAGTCTGAGTCTCAACCTCCCCTGATATTTGAATCCCTTTAGCACTAGTAGCCTGAGGATACTCACTCTTAGGATAGTCACCCTTGTCTGACATCTTCACCCAATGACCTCTCACTAGTCACGAGGATTCTAGCCTCTAGGAATTAAAATTAATAGCAATACTATGAAATGTAAACAAATAATTGCTTACCTTGGTCCTGCTTCCTCTGAATTCTGACTCTCTGAAATGTTGAATCCTCTATTTACTATTGCAAGATTGTTATTTGTAAATCTGGCCCTCCAATAATTTGTAACGAGACACGATAAGACTACTTTTGTAAATCTGATTTGAATTTATATCAATCCATGATTCCAAATTCCAAATTTCATTTTTTTAAAAATTCCCGGGCTTTTGGAGAAAATGTGCCGATTTGATCAATGTTGAATATAGGAATTGACAAAAGGTTGGCGAAATGCATTATGGTCAATAAAACAATTAATTAACAGGTGGCAAAATAGGTCATGGTTAAGATAACAATATAAACCATTTGGCTATTTTAGATTTTATATGCAATTCATAATTAATACCCTTGGCGAATAAGAGATCGTTAAAAGAACCACGTCAGATTGGTTATAGGCAAATATATTGGTCAACATCGTCAAACGAAAAAATCTAATTGGCGATTCCAATGAATATTTACCAGTTACCGTGTCAAGATTGGGTGAATATGGGCCACCGTGTACCTGCACGATTCACCCATTCCGCTAAACGTATTTCCCAAAATTCACCAAAAGGTGAATATTTGCCACTAAAAATTACAATGCTCCAAAATATGCTCATAAATGAGGTACATCTTAGGAGAAGGATCACCATAATATATGAATACATCATCTCTAGAGAGAGTAGAAGAAATGTCAACCATTATATCATCTTCTTTTATGAAGTTTGTTTCGTGAGGAAGAGAATAATCAATGTCATTATCTAGTGGTTCATCCTAGATAGGAGAATCATCAAGGCTAGGGACATCTCTATGAATAAAGCACACTTTAGGAAAGGAATAATCATGAATCACTAAAGCTTGATTCTTAAAAGGGAAGGGATGGGAAGGAAAGTAGGGTAAAATATCTTTCTCTTGTACCAAAATGTCTTCATGGGGGAGATACATTTTAGGAGAAGGATCAACATCATCTTGCAAGATCTCATCCTTAAGAGGGAGATTCTTTGAAGAAATGTTAATAGGCTCTTCTTATGCTAAAATGTTCTCATGGGTGAGATTGGTTTTGGGAGATGGAATATTGTGATCATGGATGAAATTAAGAACTAAACTACCATCATATGCATGAAAATAAACATCTTGAAATTCTTGAAAGAAAATTGAAATTGAACTAGTAAATGATGATAACAACTCCATTCATAGAATGAAAATGCAAATACATACAATAATGCATGAAAATAAATATTTTTGTATTTTTTATTATTTTAAAACATGTAATCATGAAAATGAAATGCAAGAATGCAATGGATCTATGAATGTATTTATATTAGATCTAAATGACTAAAAAATGTAATAATGTAATACATGAAAAGAGGATCTAAATACATAAAATGTAGCAAAGGTATGATGTAAGTATTGACAAATGCAATGCATACAAAGTAGATCGAGACACCAAAACAAAAGTATGTAAGAAGAGTCGGGCTCACCAAAATGTGATGTATGAAATGATAAGAAACATAGAAGCTACTACAACCCAATTCATACATACATTAGAATACGAAACCACCACAAAGTGAATCTGATTAGCACAACCAAAGGATAAGGGTGCCAATACAAGATCTATGCCTTTAGGGTTTCTATTCCTTTGTTGCTATGATTAGGAAATGAAATGCTAATAATAGATCTAATCTAATAAAGTAAGTGGAGTACAAAGGAAAAGGGATAATAAAAAGTGCACCCAGAAACAAGATGGAGAAGGTTGTACTTTGAAACCAAATTCCTTTGTTGTTGGAGTCTTAGAATTAGTTGTAACTTCAAATTTGGGAAGTAGGGGTTTGAATCTTTTTGTTCTAAAATTTTTACTAAAAAATGGCAAGGACAAGTTGACAAGGAGACTTGTTCTAGACAATTTCTAATGAAACTTTCCTGGATCCTGCAACTGCACCTGTACTTCTTAGATCTAGAACCGTAACTCCACAACCTATTCCTACACACATAAAAATGAGAAAAAGGTTGTGGAAAGGGGTTTGCCTTGGTCAAACCCTTGTTTAGGAATCAACCTTGAAATTTCATAAGGAAAGATGAAATAGAAGCTAGATCTCAAACATAAATCACCTTATACCTTGATGATGCAATGCCTCTTTAGATGTGATCACAAGTGTTGATGTAATAGCTTGAACTCCACAAAAACCTAATAAGAAATCATGAAGCCAAAGCCTTGGATGATGAATGTTGTAGTTTGCCACAATGCTTGATAAAAAGGAAGAAGAATGCCTTGGAGATCTTGAGGATTTGTTTGATTACTTGATTGATTATGTGTAGTTGTGAATAACTTGCACTTGATTGAGATATCATGCTATGCCAAATGAGGGGAGAGGATGTCCTTTTATACTAAACTCCCTCCATTTTGGGGCTAAAATCTAATCCAGACTAATTGTAAATCTAAATCTTAGAAGAAAACCCTGCAAGCGGACCCCAGACAAAATTTGGGCCCAAAACCCAAGGGACAAGTAGGCTAGGTGACTCGTCTTAGGCAAAATGAGCTTAAATTTCACGGGGATGTCGGGGAAGGTGAAAAGAAGTAGGGGGACAAAATACAGGTTGTTGTGAGGTCGGAAGGGATCCAAAAAGGCAAAAATAAATGAATAGGTCCTAGGCGAGGAAATGAATTATTTGATAGGAGGGAAAATTGAGGATCACACTTAGAAATAAGGGCTAACCTCAAGTTTTGAGGAAATACTATTAATTTGAAGGTCCAATAAATGTTAAAAGAATGTGAAATCAATGTGGGAACCCATACATACTAAAATAAGGCTAACATGAGCACCTAATTGAGGGTGCTTACTTTTTAGGATGATACAGTACATATACATATACATGTACATGTACATATACATATACCTTTCGATGCTCCATCAAAATTGATCGTTTGATCGATTTGACATCCGACTTTACCCATTGAACCTCATCCCTACTACTAGCAATAGGATTAACCCCACACTGCCTATTAGCAAAACTAAATTATATTTTATTTACTATAATACATAACCTCTTTATTGTTTATTTATTTATTATATTTAAATAAGAATAATCATATGTAAAAATACAACAATCTTCAATTTTTTAAAGATCATTTAATTATTTATACTAACAATAAAAATAAATATTTAGAAGCACATTTGAAAAAATCATGCCTACCAATTTAATAAAAATGATAAATATCTAATTTTTTAAAGCTAAATTTGCTTAAATAGATATTAGTTATTTAACATTTAATATTATTTTTATAATTAAATTACATGTACTTTTCAAAAATAATGTATATGTGAAAACTTAGTCCTGAAATAGTTTGAAATTGTAATATTTTTTTAATTCACATCAACAACAACTTTACATCAGATGTCCTTTAATAGTTTGAATTCATATTTAATGTAATATTGAACTGTATTTCCTTAGTAAATTTAACTAGCAATCGCACCTTGGTGTGCAATGGGTACGCTGAAGAAATATGGGAGGGAAGCATAAATGTGAAATTTCAAATGAATTTGAGGAAGGTACAGTTCTATCAATGTTTAGTGATGTGACTCATAAAAAACTTGTAGTGCTTGTAGATCTCTCAATTACAACAATTTACAAAAGTGGAGCTAATTTTTTAATGTCTAGTGTTAAACAATTATCATGTTTTAGAATAATCATTGCTTCACAAACAAACAATTTGCAGTCATTTGTGTAAAGAGTAACAATGTATAGAAATATCCTCAAGGGGATGATATCTGAGGGAAGAAAAAAAAAATGTTAGTACAGAGAGATACATGGGTAGCAATTGTAAGAAGACATTGTTTCTTATCTGAAAAACATAAAGAGAACAATAGTTGATTTAAACATAAATATATAAAGAGACATAATTATTGTATTAAAAATATGGTTAATTTAAGAACCAATGCTACAATGAAATCTACTTAAAAATTACTGCTCACCCCAACTTGCCATTGCGACTAACCAAGCTACTACACAACCACTTACATATCTCGGTCTAATTAATCAAAGAGAACACATAATACCTAAGAGCAATATATTTTCACCATGGAAAAGTCTTATGATAAGCATCACAATTTAGACTTTCGATGGTCCTCTTGCAAGAACACAACTAATTCATTCAAATATATAATACCAACCTTCAAGTTGTTAGATTGTAACTAAGACAATTTATTTTCTTAACTATCATGAATTGCATCTCTAGAACTTAAAATCTATAACCTTAACTCCATATCAACTACTTGTGATATTAACATGTACTTAGCATGGTTGAAGAAGAAGAAGAAGAATTATAAATAATTATAGTTGACTTGCATCCTCTTACTTTTGTTTGCACTTTGATTTGCTTAAACACATTTTTTTACCTAACCATTACTATCCCATAATGTTTAACAACTTGTAGCTAATAAAATGTTTAGGTTTTATTTTATTAGTGCAATCAAGATTTTTTTGGCCAATAGATTATTGATCCACAATATAATATTTATATAATTTAGAAGATGATAAAATTAAGGCCATCCATACATCGTTTCATTAAGGTGAATAAATATAACACTAATGATACTCTAATGTCTATGAACACACATATCTAACTTCTAATAAAAATATTAAAAAAACAATACAATTTTAAAATTAATCCTCTCTCATGATATGTTAGTTCTATATAATAGAAATGTATTAAGAGACTAACCATAAAATATAACATCTTTATTAACCATCCTTTACAATATTGGCAAAATTAACATTAACAATGCTTTTACTTGAAATATTTTACATATTAGTAACAAATTTATTTGTTATTTATTTGACTATTCAGGTCTTTATGTGGTATTAAATTATTAATATTTCTACTACGGAGCATAAGATAAAAACATTCCAAATGCACAACTTCAAAAAGAAACTCCAAAATAGCCATCCTATCATTTTCAAGGAATTTTAAAACCCTTAAAAATTATTTATTGTTATCATATAGTCTAAATCACAGTGCAAGTAACCCATCATTTATTCCTACTACGACATAAAAAGGAATTTTAATATTAATATTATTTATATTTAAATTATATAAATAAATAGTAATATTTTTTACACAAATATAACTATTTCTAAATAATAATATAATTATATATATATTGAATTAAATAAATGATTTATCTTATTTTATTTTTAATATTTTCAATTTTAAAATTTTAGTTTTAACAATTTAAATATTTTTTTTTGTTTTAATATTTTATCATAGTAGGCATGGTGGGTGACATTCATGCCACGTTCCTTCAAAAGTGTTTCGTCCTCCCCGTTCCAATTATTAGTACTTGCCGATAGGCTAAGCAAGTACTATTACATCTGTTTTTGAATTTTTAGTGTTAACTAGTGATTAAATAAAATTGTTTAGACTAATTAGAATTTTTTAGATTTTGTATTTTGTAACAAATTTCATATTTTGTAAACTTAGATGCAATATTTTTAACTTTATAATTTATAGAAATAATTTTTCTATCATTTGATTTAAATCATTTGAAGTCTTATTACATGAGTGAACCAATTAAAATTTACCACGTTTGTTATTTATTGTACACTTTATATTTAATATAATGAAAATGCATTGCTCCTTCCATATTGCATAGTTTTTGGCTTGGAAATAATTTTTGTTTCCATCCTTAATTAGGATTTTCATTAATCTTTTTCTTTTTTATATTAATTGTATATTAAAATTTTTAAATTTTAAATTATATTACATGAGTTTATTTTAGTATATAACTCACTTTTTCTAATGTAAATAAAAATATTGTAAATATATGATATAATATAATGTTAGCTTGTGGTGACTAATCAGGAAAGTACTATCCAGGAAAGTACTGTACACTTTTCCTCCCGACCTCGCCGGGGTTCGGGGCCGGGCCGGGCCCCAAGCGGGGGTTTGGGGGCAGCAGCCCCCAAGAGCAAGGGTTCGGGGGCGCAGCCTCCGAGGAAATTTTTTTGAGGCCGACTACTTTTTCGGTTATTTGGGCCGACTACTTATAACTCATTCTAACCCTAAAGTGGGAAAAAAATTTTTGTATAATATGGCTTAGGGTTAGGGATTTTCATGATGTATGATTTTAGTACTTGCAACAGAATTGGGCTGTAAGAGATTACGGATTGTAATCAGGTTGTAATCACTGGATAATAATAATATTGGACTCGCTGTTGGTGGACGTAGCCCAGGGATTGGGTGAACCATGTAAATCTGTGTGTCTTGTGTTCTATTCTGTGTGGTTTATTATTTTCTGATATTAGTTATATTTGCACATAATTGTTATTTCTGCCTTGTTAATCCTAACAAGTGGTATCAGAGTGAGGTTATTTCGTTCGTTCTTTCATCTATTCTCTGAAGCAGGTCTCACGAGTTAGTGGGAGAGTCTCTCGGTTAAGTGGGATAAATGGCAGACGAGGGTAGGCTGAAGGTTGATAAGTTTAATGGGCAGAACTTCCAGTTATGGAAGATGCAAATGGAGGATTATCTCTATCAGAAGGATCTATGGCGGCCATTAGAGGGAGTAGCCAAGAAAGAGCAATCAATGTCTCAGGAGGATTGGGATATTTTGGATAGGAAGGCACTGGGGAGTATTCGTCTATGCCTGGCACAATCGGTGGCATTCAATATTACTGAAGCAAAGACAGCTAAAGATCTGATGGAAACCCTAGCGAAGTTGTATGAAAAGCCTTCAGCTTCAAACAAGGTATTTCTTATGAAGCGTTTATTTAATATGAAAATGGTAGAAGGTGGATCTGTTACTGATCATTTGAATGAGTTTAATACAGTTACAAGTCAATTAACCTCAGTTAAAATTACTTTTGATGAAGAGGTTAGGGCTCTCTTGATTTTGTGTTCTTTGCTAGAAAGCTGGAATGGCTTGGTAATGGTTGTTAGTAATTCTGTTTCTGGTTCTAATACCCTAAAGTATGATGATGTTATTGGTGTTATATTGAGTGAGGAAATTCGTAGGAAAAGCTCAGGGGCATCCACATCGGGTAGTGTATTGAACACAGAAAGCACAGGCAGAACAAGAGATAGAGGAAACAACTCTGGAAATCGTGGGAAATCAAGAGGAAAATCAAAGGGAAAAAGGTCCGAATCTAAAGGGCCAAATGATTGCTGGTACTGTGGAAAACCAGGTCATAAGAAGAAAGATTGTTGGTCTCGGAAGAAAGATCAAGGAGACAAAAATGATGGAAACAAGGAGGCAAATGTGGTAAGTAACAAATCCGAGGAGGATGCTTTGCTCTTGTCCTTAGAAAGTATTGATGATTCATGGGTTTTAGATTCTGGGGCTTCATTTCATGCTACACCCCATAGAAGTTATTTTGTTGATTATGTCCAAGGAGATTTTGGGCTAGTTTATTTGGGAGATAATGAACCCTGTCAGATTGTTGGAAAGGGAAAAATTAAGATTAAGTTGCAGAATGGGAATCATTGGCTACTACAAGAGGTAAGACATGTTCCAAGGTTGAGTAGGAATTTAATTTCAGCAGGGCAACTGGGTGATGAGGGTTGCACAGTTACTTTTAATGATAAAAATTGGAAGGTTTCAAAAGGTTCCTTAGTAGTAGCAAAAGGTGTGAAAGTAGGCACCTTATATCTTTGTACAGGTCATACTGTTTCTTCTACTTTAATTGTTTCAGAAGATAATGAATGTTCAGGAACAGTGGTTGCAGTTGAGCAGGAAGAACATCAAACTGTTGCTGTAGATTCTGACACAGCACTGTGGCACAACAGACTCGGGCACATGAGTGAAAAAGGTATGAAATTACTTCATTCAAAGAAAGTTTTACCTGGTCTGAAATGTGTCAATATGGATTTCTGTGAAAGTTGTGTTTATGGAAAATAAAAGAGAGTTAGTTTTGTGAAGAGTGGGAAGGAAAAGAAAAATGAGAGATTAGAGCTTGTGCATACAGATGTATGGGGACCAACTCAGGTATCTTCCCTTGGTGGCTCTCTGTATTATGTTACATTTATAGATGATGCAACAAGAAAAGTATGGATTTATTTCCTTAGACATAAATCTGATGTATTTCAAACTTTTAAGAAATGGAAATGCTTGGTTGAGAATGATACTGGTAAACAGTTAAAATGTCTCAGATCTGATAATGGTGGTGAGTATTGCAGCACAGAATTTGAAGAATATTGTTCCTCTAATGGTATTCGTAGGCAGAAAACTATACCAAGGACTCCACAAGAAAATGGAGTGGCTGAACGCATGAACATGACAATAATGGAGTGTGCAAGGAGTATGAGGTTGCATGCTAGGCTGCCCAAAAATATGTGGGCAGAGGCAGTGAACACTGCTGTTTATTTAATCAATAGAGGCCCCTCTACTCCTTTGGACTGTGGTATTCCAGAGGAAGCATGGAGTGGTAAGAAGGTGAGTTATTCTTTTCTCAAAACCTTTAGTTGTGAAGCTTTTGCACTTATAGATTCTGAAAATAGAACCAAGCTGGAAGCTAAGTCAAAGAAATGTGTATTTGTTGGGTATGGCATTGATGAATTTGGTTATAGGCTTTGGGATTTTAAAAATCATAAAATTGTAAGAAGCAGGGATGTCATATTCAATGAGAAAGTATTGTACAAAGATCTGTTGCTGCAGCATGAGAAGAAAGAAAATGACTATGTAGTACTGGATGATACTCCACAAGTTCATGTTCCAGTAGTTCCTTATGCTCCGCAACAACAGCAACAACAAATACCACACACCCCAGTGAGTGTTAGACGGTCAACAAGGCTAAGTAGACCTCCAGAAAAATTTTCTCCATCTTTGTATTCTATTATGTTAACAGATGCTGGTGAACCTGAATGTTATAATGAAGCTGTGCAGGTGGATACAAAGCTTCAGTGGGAGTCTGCAATGACAGATGAAATGGACTCTTTGCTGAAAAATCAGACATGGGATTTATGTAAGTTACCTGCAGGTAAAAGGGCTTTACAGAATAAATGGGTTTACAGGATAAAAGAAGAGGATGGAGGTACAAAAAGATTTAAAGCCAGATTAGTCGTAAAAGGATTTGCACAGAAACATGGTATTGATTTTGATGAGATATTTTCTCCAGTTGTTAAAATGACTTCTATTCGTACTGTTTTAAGTATTGTGGCTACTGAAGATTTGCATTTAGAGCAGCTTGATGTTAAAACAGCCTTTCTTCATGGTGATTTGGATGAAGAAATATATATGGTTCAGCCACAAGGATTTGAGGTCAAGGGTAAGGAGAATTTGGTGTGCAGATTGCAGAAAAGTTTATATGACTTGAAGCAAGCACCTCGGCAATGGTATATTAAATTTGACACTTTTATGAATGGGCATGGATATAGTCGGTGTCATTCTGACCATTGTGTTTATTTTAAGAGGTTGGATGATGACAGCTACATTATTTTATGTTTATATGTTGATGATATGCTTGTAGCTGGGTCTAACATGGATCACATTAAGGGGTTGAAACAACAGTTAGCAAAATCTTTTGCTATGAAGGATTTGGGGGTAGCAAAACAAATCCTTGGTATGAAAATTTGTAGAAATAGGAAAAATAGGAAATTGTCTCTATCTCAGGCTGATTATATTGAGAAGGTGTTGCAACGTTTCTCTATGGAAAATGCCAAAGCTGTCAGCACACCTTTGCCTGGTCATTTGAAATTGACTAAGGATATGTGTCCCAAGACACCAGAAGAAGAGACTAAAATGTCTAAGGTACCTAATGCTTCAGCTGTAGGGAGCTTAATGTACGCTATGGTATGTACTAGGCCAGATATTGCACACACAGTGGGAGTCGTTAGCCGTTATATGAGTAACCCTGGTATTGAGCATTGGAATGCCGTCAAATGGATTCTCAGATATTTGAGAGGCACATCCAGTAAGTGTTTACACTTTGGGGGTTCTACTACTACTGTACAAGGCTATGTTGACTCAGATTTGGCAGGAGATATAGATAGCAGGCGGAGTACTACAGGTTATATATTTACTATTGGTGGGACAGCAGTGAGTTGGATTTCTCGACTACAAAAGGTGGTTGCTTTATCCACTACAGAGGCAGAGTATGTTGTTGCTACAGAGGCAGCCAAGGAGATGATATGGCTTCAATTCTTCATGGAAGAATTGGGACATCCACAAAAGGATAATTTTCTACATACAGATAGCCAAAGTGCCATTCATCTTGCAAAGAATTTTGCTTTGCACTCAAAGACAAAACACATACAGTTGCGGTACCATTTCATTCGATCAATTTTGGATGATGGACAGTTAAGGCTGGAAAAGATTCATACTGATGATAATCCAGCACATATGTTTACAAAGGTAGTAACAAGGGAGAAGTTGAACTCATGTTCAGCTTCAGTTGGTCTTCTAGACTGAACAAAATAAAGGAACAACTGAGTCCAAGGTGGTTCAATCCAGTGGGAGCCTCATGTGGGTAGCGGTATTGCTACAGGATCAGTCTCCAAGTGGGAGATTTTTTAGTATAGTGTGGATACTGATCAGTCACCAAGTGGGAGATTGTTAGCTTGTGGTGACTAATCAGGAAAGTACTATCCAGGAAAGTACTGTACACTTTTCCTAAAGTGGGAAAAAAAAAATTTGTATAATATGGCTTAGGGTTAGGGATTTTCATGATGTATGATTTTAGTACTTGCGGCAGAATTGGGCTGTAAGGGATTACAGATTGTAATCAGGTTGTAATCACTGGATAATAATAATATTGGACTCGCTGTTGGTGGACGTAGCCCAGGGATTGGGTGAACCACATTAAATCTGTGTGTCTTGTGTTCTATTCTGTGTGGTTTATTATTTTCTGATATTAGTTATATTTGCACATAATTGTTATTTCTGCCTTGTTAATCCTAACATATAATATATATTTATTCTCATTTATACATATATTTTAAATATTTTAAAATTTAATATATGTAAATTATGCATTAATAAATATTTAGGTAAACAAATGTGTGATATATTTTCCCTTACAAAATATTATAATTTAAATTAAACATAGTAA
This sequence comes from Chamaecyparis obtusa, assembly GCA_027943335.1. NCBI lineage: Eukaryota > Viridiplantae > Streptophyta > Pinopsida > Cupressales > Cupressaceae > Chamaecyparis > Chamaecyparis obtusa. The sequence goes on along the minus strand of BSBK01004968.1, from coordinate 1,192,988 downwards.
ATAAATATTTTATTTTGTAATTAATTGGAAATGTTAAATAAAAATAATATATATTTCTATTATATAATCTTCTAACATAAATTATTATATATTATTATTATTATAATATAGATTAAAATAATAATATTATATTTATAATTATTATACATTCTAAATATATTATATTATAATTATAATTTATGTATAATATAATAATACAATATTATATATACAACAATATTAGTCATATGTAATAAAAAATATATATCAATAAAATAAAATTAGCACTATTGTTATATTTACAAATAAAATTAAAATTAAGGTTTAAATTAATTATAATTTGCAATCAATAATTCTTTATATAATTATAATTTTAAAAATTATTTATTACTACAATTATCATTATATAAAAAATTATAATTATTTAATTATTTAAAATATCTTATATATTATAATAAATTTATTAAAATTAAGATTAAATTTATATTAAAAATTAAAATTAAAATTAATTACTAAAGGCAAGTAGTTGGCCACTATATGACACTTGTTTATAGTTGTATTCATTTGTAAAGGCACCACAACCGTTGAAATGGAACCATCGTGTACGAATTCTTAGGGTCTTCATTTCATCCAATTCCTCCGAACCTTTAGGTGACTGGCATTTGTTCCCTTGGTTTCTTGCGCAACTAAATTTAGGGTATGGTGGAGGTCCTTGGTTCGAATCCTGCTGCTTCGAAATCCATCTAGTGGCCAAGTACTTGCCTTTAGTTATAGTAGAAACTAAAGTAGAAGTAATAATATATTAAATTTTTAATTATTATATTTTATATAGTTATAGTAAAAGTTGAGGATAAATATTTTTAAAAATTTAAAAACTTAAATAAAATGTATGTAAACTTTAGAATGATAAATTTTTTTTGAAAAATAAAAAATAACCTACTTACCATTGGTTCATATGATCGTTTTTAATATTAATCCAAAATTCATTACAATACTACTAAGCCTTATAATAGACAAGTACTAAAAAAAATAGTATTAAACTTAATAAAATAAAGTTTAAGAAGAAAATCTGACGTGTGAAGTGTTTAAAAAAACTGACGCTTGAGATTGGTCGTCATTCTCTATCTACGATTGTCAGCCATTGGATTAAAATATTAGCTCTTCATTTTCATAGAGAAAACGCCTTCGGCGTAATTACTATATTTATTTTTTTGACCTTCACATTTTGAAATCGCCGTTCTTTCCAGACCTACTGAAAATAAGGGCGTTGAACTGTTCCTACTATGGCGGACATTCAACTTGGTAAAAATGGGAATTTGGGCTGAACTGCGACATTAATTGCCCTTCACAGTGAAAAGAGATCGAGAATTGACAATGGAGATGCCCGAATGTTCAATATGTTTAGAACAGTACGACGAAGAAGAAGATAGAATTCCGAGAGTATTATCATGTGGGCATTCTCCGTGCCACTCCTGCTTAAATGAGTTGCCTCGCCACTGGACAGATACTCATTCTACCTCCTCTTCTTCCTCCTGCTTGATCAGATGTCCTGAATGCACTCAATGGGTTAAATTGCCTCTGCAGGGCCCCTCTGGGCTTCCAAAAAACATTGAACTCCTCCGTCTCATTCAAGCTCTTCAACCAAAACAAGAAAACGGTGAGTCTAAGCGAAATCCCCACCTTTCTAGTAAGCTCAAAAACACGGAATTCAAGCCACCCAAATTCAGTGGCAGCTTAGACCCACACGGCCCTTGCACAGACTGGGGTAATTGGATCATTCCAGAAGATGCGGTTCGATTAGAAACTGAAGTCGAAGAAGATAAGGAGCTTCTTCTTATTGGTTTTCTAACGGTTGGACCTGATTTTCAAAAACAGCTGATTGGATTGATGCCAATAGGTCCTCATGTGACCACCTCTTGCCCACCACCTTCCCCAATAACCATCAAAGGAAATTCATATTCTGAAAGGATTACAGGGTTTCTGCACAGTTTGGCGAAACGTGAAAGGTTGGAGCTGCAGATTTTGATGACACATTCTTTGCTGAATAGGAAAGTTTGTAGAGTATTTGGGTTTTGGATGAGTTGTGAGGGAATTGTGTATTTGGTTTGTGAGAAGTTACAGAGAGTAAAAATGATTTCTATTCATTCTGCCCTGTCGGAATTAAGGTCTTCAACATCTAGTTTAAAACCCACTTTAAACGAAGTGTTGAACAATTTGTCAAAGAGGGCTGCAGAAATATGTGAAGTTGTTGTTAGTCTTCATTCCCAAGAGATGGTTTGTGGCTGTCTGGCACCAGAGTGCTTTGAATTTGACGAGTTTGGACATCCATTGTTTAGCTTGGATAGGGTCCTTCTGTTGAGGACAACGGTGAGAGAGCTGATTAGAAATGCTGTTAGTAGTGGTGCCCAGAGCAGTAAGACAGGTGACGTACAAAATACTGCGTCAAACGCTTTTTGGATGTACTTAAGTCCCGAGGTGTTGTCCATCTTAGACCAAAGTAAGCAAGGGCGCATTTCAAATGAGACTGAAGAAAGAACTACGCACATCAGCTTGAAAGCAGATGTCTGGTCATTTGGATGCTTCTTGCTTATGCTGTTGATTGGAGAATCTCCTTTCAAAGGCCTTTCTTTTTCTGAATTTTTTAGGGCAATTGCTATAGAAAAGATTAAAATTGAAGCTTGGCTTGATGACAAGCTTTTGTTGGAACCAATGTTTTCTTCAGTAGATGTATCTTTGAGAACTCAGTTTGAGCATTTGAAGCATCTTATTTGTAAGTGCTTTGAATATGAGCCGGAGAACCGACCAGATGCACATGATCTCTGGAGGAGCCTAAGTGGCTGGCCCACATCTTCCAGACAGCCACTCGAATATAAACCTTATTGCAATGCATCTAAACTGGCTAGTTTCTGCTTGGTTCTTGGGGAATCATTGTCACCTTTGGCTGCAGAGATCGAATCCTGTGAAGAACAGGGAGTTGTTGATGGTAGGTTAGAAATGAAAGCAAACAAATTAAAGGATAAATGTTCAAATGAAAGCAAAGTGGTAGATACTCAAGGGACCAACAGAGGTGTATTCAGTGAAAGCAAAGCGGTAGATGCTCAAGGGATAAATGAAGGTGTATTCAGTACCAATCTAGAATCTGAATATAAAATGGACGATCCGGAAGTTATTACTCTAAAAGGGCATCTTGATTGTGTAACCGCCTTAACGGTTTGTGGTAAGCATTTTAATTACGTATATCTTTTCGTGATTGAAATTAAAGGCACATCTATTTCTATTTTTCTACTCAAATGGAATGAAATTTGCAGTAGCTTGACCTGATTGGGCTGTTATTTTTACTACCTGTTAACTAAAATTGTTCTCATATGGTTGAAATATTATAGAAACTGATATTTCTTACTAAAGTCCTCTCACGCCACAAGCTACGATGCATTAAACCCATCTAAAAAGATTATGTCACCTTAGCTCTCAATGACATCTATAAATTTGATGATATTACCACAGTGCAACTAACTAGCAGATACCATTTTTCTTTTAAATGCTGTATGAAAAGGTATAAAAGAGATGACAACTTCAAAGGAACAAAATATTCCTCATGCCTGATTGGGTTGTTACTGTTAAATAAAATTGTTCTTATATGGTAGAAATATTATAGAAACTGATATTTCTTACTAAAGTCTTGTCACGCCACAAACTATTAGGCATTAAACCCATGTAAAAAGATTATGTCACTATGGCTCTCAATGACATCTACAAATTAGATTAAATCACCATATGGCAACTAACTAGCAGATAACATTTTTCTTTTAAATGCTGTATGAAAAGGTATAAAAGAGATGACAACTTTAAAGGAATAAAATATCCTCCATGCCGTCTCATGTTGCCACATGGCTTGCATGTATGCTTAAACAATTCAGAACATCATAAGGCTATAACACACACACATAAAAAGGATCTGCTTTAATTGAGCATAGAAACCATTCTTGTTTTTTGGTCCTGCAAGAAAAGGTTAAACAGATTTGTGCATATTAACATTCAACTCTTTCTCATTCAATACTCTGCTCCCTTTCTAATACTTCCAAATGTGAAAGCCCTCACTACATTTGTAAGCAGGGCCGTCCCTAGATCATATTGGAATGAGCTAGACTAGTTTGTAGTGCCTAACAATCAAGGACCCTCAAAATTACCAGCACTGTTTATTCTGACCATATATCTATACAGACTAAGAAAATTTATGGAGTTAAAGGATATTGCTTAATTTACATTCTCAACCTTCCTGATTCTCAGGGAGAAGGAAGCAACAAAGTGGTTAGCGTTGAACCATCATGTAACGACTGCACATGCTAAACTGCTAATTAAGTGGTTATATAATGATTATGATGAATGCCTTATCATACGAGTAATTGGAATTTCCTATATATTAAAAATTTCCCTATTTTTTAATAGACTTTCCTTGGTGTTCTCCCAAAAAGGTCTGCAGTTCCCTACTGTCTTTGAAATCTGTCCCAGCATTTCCTATTGTGCCTGTTTTGAAGCATCATTGGACATAGGTGTTTATTTATAGCTTATCTTTCATCCCAACCTCAATAAACACAATATGAATAACAGAGTTCCCTTGTCACTCAGCTCATAAATTGTTAAGGACAAATGGAAATGATTCATTAATCCCTCCAACAGCTATGTATGAATTTTATATGTGAACGTACTACTGTGGATCTGCTTCATTTGGGATCAAAAGGTTGTATATATCCTTTCCCCTAAACTGTAAGCAGGTATTTCCTCGAAACATAATAATTAATGGATGATGTACTTGTGTGAATTCCTTTAAACTTGGTTTCATTATGTTGCTTTTCTCCTGTATGAATGTTACTAAAATTAAGTATATTCAAATTTCATTATCAACTAAGTAGGTTCTGAGTTAATTCAAATTACATTATCCTTAGGTTGAAATCACCATCTTAGCTACTTAGGCATCTCAAACTCATTTTCTTGGTAATCTAGTACTATTGGGAGTTGAGTTGGCTGTTTCTCCCAAAAGATGCATCTATTCAGGAAACTGCTACCATTCCATTTAAGGATCTCGTAGGAGGCTGTTAAACCATGTCACGAATCCTGAGGTGATATGCTGGACACTTACCAACAATCTCCCCCTTGGCATTACCCGTAGGGATTCAAACCTATGACCCTGCTCTGATACCACTTATTGGGAGTTGAGGTGTCCGTTTCTCCCAAAAGATGCATCTATTTAAGAAACCGCTACTATCCTAGTTAAGGATCTCATAGGAGGCTGTTAAACCATGTCACAAATCCTGAGGGGATATGCTAGACACTTACCAACAAGTACTTCACATCATGATAATATCTTTATTTTAGTAATTCCCTTGCCATTACTTTGAGATGTCGCAGAAATGTTTAAAATTGATGGTTAACACTTAGAAAAACATCTCTTGCTCTTTTATTCAAATTAATTGGGAGACACTCTAACTCGAAACAATGGAAGATCCCCATTAGCTCATTTTGATCCCTCTTAAAAAATGTTGCCTGTCACTTAATATTTCTAAGCTTATACACACTCATCTCAATTACTGTATTGATTAAAGTAATTATTTTTCCTTTATTGTGATGATAGTGTAAAATTGTTCCATGTTTCAATATTTCTCTAATTGCAAGATTGTGCATTGGGATTGCAGGGGATTTTTTGTTAAGTGCCTCTTATGACAAGACTATTTGCATATGGTCATTGCATGTAAGGCTATCTCTGTTCTCTTCTCTGCAATATATAAGTTATTCAGCCATGGTTTCTAGATATTACAATTTCCATTGACCAATATGTTTATGAGCCAATGACAAAAATTTTCAAGACAATTGGGATAAGATAATATTTTTTTGATTCATGTACTTGAAACTTGTCATTAGGAGTAAGAGCAAAATGAAAAAAAAACCTGAACCAAAACAAAAACATCCACTTGGGATCCACTAATTTGGAAAGATAAAACTAAGCATTGGTTGTTACAAAATATTTAATAGATATATTTAACCAATGAGTACCAAGTATAATATTTTCTTGCAATAAAAATATATGTTCATCGTTCAACAATGTTTCCTTGAGTTTTTGGGACAGGGGATACGGTTTTGGGGATGGCTATTAAAATTACTAAATTAAAAGTAGTTGAAACTTTTAAAAGTAAATAAAATGTGTTGAATTTGCAATTACATTCTCCTCCTTTTAGCTTTGTAAGTTTTAGCATTTGTTTTCACTTAAAAGTTACCTTTTAAGGCTGTCCAGTCCTAAAAAAATTTCTGAATTTGGGGGCCGGCAGGGGGATGGCTATTAAATTTACTTAAAAAACTATAAATAATTGAAATTTTAAAAAGTAAAATGTGTTGAATTTGCAATAACAATTTTCTCCCTTGTGCCTTTTAGAGTTAGCATTTTTTTCCTTAAGAGGTTACCTCTTCAAAGTTTTATGCACCAAATGGAGCAGGCTGTCCACTTGTAAAAGGGGGACATCAGAATGTTGGGGATGCCATCCAGACATTCAGAGACACAAGCTTGTGGATTAGTGCAGCATTGGGACACACACCCCTGGTGTTTTTGGGGTCTTCTTTGGAACAAGGATGACCTAGGTCCAGCAGTACAGGAGAAACCTCTTCCTGCTGTCTTTGGCACTCAGGTTTCCATCCTTGGGATGCCCCTGTAAAGTGGGGGAATATTCCTGTTTGGGGGGATATTTGGGAACATCTTTGATCTTGATGTCCTTTGTATGGCCTATGGATGTCTAGACATCCCTTTGTTGACTTGGTGGTCAGCACCTCCTTTGGAGTTACCGTGGATCTGGGTAAATCTGGTGTTTGTGACGTTCGTTGACAGTTCGAGCTTTTGGCGCAACGGCAAACATTCCAACAATTGGTATCAGAGCCTTGGGTCATGGGTTCAAATCCCAAGAGGTCTCCTTTATTCCGTTGGTGCGGAACCCTCGGTCGGTGCTGAGGGGGAGAGAGTCTCCTTCATTCCGTTGGTGCGGAGCCCTCAGTCGGTGCTGAGGGGGAGATTGTTGACTTGGTGGTCAGCACCTCCTTTGGAGTTACCTTGGATCTGGGTAAATCTGGTGTTTGTGACGTTCGTTGACAGTTCGAGCTTTTGGCGCAACGGCAAACATTCCAACACCCTTGACTGCCCTCTAAATGACAAGTTGCCCCTAATGTCTTTTAAAAAGCAGTTGTGGTAACATAAGAATTTTTGCAGACTTCTTTTCCCCATATCTGTTCATCAGCACTTATTCTTTTCAATTTCCCTAATAACAGCACAGATTTGAATTTTCTCAAGCATAAGTGGATTGCCAAGATTTGAATTTGTCTTTGAAAAATTTGGGGAGAATTTTTGAGAAGACATTAATTGCAATTGTTAAAATCTAATTATTGCTTCAGTTGCCTCAATGCTAGCATTTTTAAAAGGGTTTCAGGTTCAGTTAACAGCAATAAAATTATGTGGGATGAGCCATGAAAGTCCCTAAATAAAAATTGTTTTGGGCTGGGCTGGATGGAAAAAACAGTAATTATTTTCCTTTATGGATGCTGTTCTTCAGAGAGTGCACATTAGAACCCAATGGTTCAGCAAGTTTGTGAACAAAGTCAAATGCTTATATTGAGCACTTATAGAACTAGTTGCAAGAAACAAAGCTTTCCAAAATTTACCAGATTGTAACATGAATAAGAAATCAACTGCACATAAAAGCATTTGTGTCCATATTGGTGAGCTTACAAATGCTATATGGGAAATGAATCTCAGTCAACTCTATTTGCATGTACCAGCAATGTATTAGGATGAATATGCACTTTTTAAATACATAGGAAGATTTGTAAAGTTAATAGCTATCCTATAAGAACAATACACATGAATAAACAAGTAATTGATATGGGTGTTGTGTTCAATCTATTAAAACCTGTACATTTATTGATTCAACTTAATATGATACCTGTGCCTCATGAATGCATTGAAACACCAATTTTATATTTCAATTTGCTGGTGAAGTATCATTGCATCAATACAGTTTATTAAAAAGAAAAATTTAAATTAAATTGCCTTTCACAGAAGCTTTGGGAATTTTCTGGAGTATCTTCAGATTGCTTGATCTTATTTTACATTATTTCAGCATTTTATTTACCCTCTAAAACTTTTGGTGGCTAACTTTTATAGGGCAAAGTGGATCTTTGGAATGCCTTTCTCTACATGGGTTTATAGTAGTAATAATAAAAGTGAAATTTTTCAAGAAAATCTATGCTAATGGAATTTTAACGCAGTTGTAAGGTTTGCTGTCACAAACATTTTTCAACATTCCTTTTATGGCATGGTTACCTTTTGAATTCAATCATCAAGATATGAATGATCTCCATCACCAAGATATACATTTATCTAGTGTAACACCGGAGTGGGGGATGTCGGGACAGGGGAGACGCTGGGACGAGTTTCCGGGATGGGAAAAAAGTGCCTCAATTTGGGGACGGCGGCAGGGGGGCGGGGGGTGGCGGGGGGGGGTGGTGCTGTATACTATACATATAGAACTTGAAATGCGAGTTATGAAATGATGTTTCAGTATAACATACCAAATTGAAATACTTGAACATAGCAAAATTGCAACACGAACGAGAACCATTGAACATTGAACATAGTAACATAGTACATACCCAATAGTAACATTCAGAAATCAAAGTTCAAATAGAAATTCGAATTATCAGCAAATAGGTTTTATATTGGCTCTATCAAATATCAATCATATCATAAAGATGATTACAATGAGTATCATTATGCATGATATGAATCATGATCAATATCAAAATGAGTACAAAATCATGTCAAAATGACAAAATGTAGTGATGGGAGGCCTCTAATCATCCCCCAAGCCAAAGTCCTCATCACTGGAACTATTGGACTCGTCACGCTCAAGTTCCGCCGAAGGAACCCCAACCAACCCTACATCTGTTTCTACTGCAATCTCGTCCTCATCAAATTGAGATGGATCCTTTGGCTCTACATCCCATTGTGCTGCTGGGCTCTCTTTGTACACGCGCTTCTTTGCTCTCTTAGAGGTAAGTTTATTCCTCATAACAGAGTGGATGAAGCACCCAAGCACCCAAGTACCCTTGACGTCCCCAAGCACCCAATCACCAAAGCACCCAAGTACACCTGACGTTCCCAAGCACCCAAGCACCCAAGCGGTGCGGCAACACTTGGGCGGCAGTGGGTGTACTTGGGTACTCCAAGTACTCGTCTTGGGGACGTCCCCGCACCAGGTACTCCTGGGTTTTGGGCCGGGCGCGTGTCTCCAGGTTTCACTACATTTATCATTTATGGAGAGTCAACATTATACCAACATTTTGATAGCGTTGCCAAAGTCATATGTAATTGAATTAAATTACCCTCATTGATTTTGTTTCCTGGAATAAAAATTTGGTTATAGTGTTATTCTCATGGTTGACCCATTATTTGTTGAACTTGTGATGTCCCCTTTCTAAGATAGATGTAATGATAAATGATAATAAAATATATAAATAATTAATAATAATAAATTATAATATAATATAAAACAATGGAATTTATATAAAGAAACGGTGATAAAAAGCTATAGAACTAAATGCTTCCTAAAGGAGCATCTCTATCCTACGTTAAGGGACTGGAGTGATTCAAATAAAGAAATACACTAACCTGGAGTTATATTGTGCACTGACTTTATGAGGACGGTGGCAGCGACCATATTGGTTATAGAGGGATGTTATTCAGAGATAAAACAAGTAATAGTTAATGTTGAAGGAAAACACATACAGTCAATAAGATGGTTTGCAGACTTGGATATCCATATGTAAAGAACGATTAAGTCTGAAGGTATGGTCTGAGAACAATTACGAATAGAGATATATTTTTTGTTATAGTCTATCAACTAAGGAGAGATATCATAATATTGTTGCCAACTTAATAATAACAGTTTGAGTACAATGCTGCTTAACTGATGATCACTATGCAAACATCGTGGGCCAAATGTAACTAGAATTAAGGCAAAAATCGATGGGTAAGAAGAATGGTGTGGAGCAATAGAAAACAGCCAAAATATTCAAATAAGACCCTTTACCGATGAAGGAAGAATCGATAGGGAATAATACTTAGTCAACAGCGTTTAAGATTATCAATTTAAGAACCGATAAACTATTGATAAGTTAGCGATGAGAGTATGGTAGGCAGAAACTATACTAATTAAGAAGAACTAGTCATGGAAAGATGCGTTTTAAATATAAACCAAATGGTTTTCATCCAAGAGATGTTACCTTTCAGTCTTCAAAAATATATAATGAAGATCAAACCAATTCTGTCAAAAGGGGGGGGATCAATAAGGCAATCGGATCATAGAATGATTACCGATCAGATGGAAGATTGAGAAATTATAAATATATTTTATGTACTCTTCAAGGAAGAGTAAGGAAGTAATTATCTGCAATGCTGGTTAGCATTGTGTGACAATAAATTATACTATTAAATATCTGTGTTAGATATTTATTTACATAATATTATTATTTATACTATTATGTACCTATGAGTTAAATACTGATTTACATAATATTATTATATCAGAATTCTATTAGGGATAGGGAATCCCTACATTGTCTAATATATATAAATATAGTAATAGAAGTAATGCTAAGATCTCTGTTATTACTTTAGTGATGAAGAAGGAAGGCTGAAGCAACTCAAGGAATGGTGGTCTAAATCCCAATAGAATAGTTCCCAAGATAGGGTAGGGATCAGCGCCCCTGAGCTCCTTGCGGGCATAGTCCCAAGATAGGATAAGGGCTTGGATCTGTAAACTTTGAGGGAATCTATCAAGTGGTCTCTAAGTGCCTTGGATTGTGTTCAGACCTCCTCTTTCTTTATAACAAAGTAATAGCAGGTCAAGCTTAGCAACAAGAAATATAGATAGCATATGAAATTAAATTACTTAATACATAGTACAAACAGATGATTGTCCCTACTTATACCATATGTTTATGGAAATCTATGCATTTTCTTGTCAATTCAACTTAGGATATAAGAAATGAGATTAATTCAAATAATAATTGAACTTAAATTACCAGGGGACATTACAAAACTCGTTACTTCAATTTGAAATTTTAACAATGTATCTAACTTGAGCTTTAATTCAAGGCGAACTCTCCCAAATGCAAAAAGGGACATGTTTGCAAAGATTTCATATTGATGTTTTCACCATATCATTCTCATGGTATAATTGACTGACTCATTTAGCGGACAAGGAATCACATCAGATAGAAGAAATTGAGGTGGGAACTGAAACACTAAGAACAACAAATCCTGCAGGATTAATTTTTTTATCTGGTTGGATCTCCAGTTCTTAAATAAGAAAGCACATGTGCAAGGTTAGGAATCGAGATGAGAAATCATCGGTTGTCTAAAAATCATAGCCAGTAATTTTTCTGGGATACCTTGTATGGACCTGAACATAAACTAGTTACTCTGCATCTATTCCACTTAACAAGATATAGAAATAATTATAACAAGACGTATAAAGAATGTAAAATGAGATTATTATCACGTGTAGAATGAAGACAATGACTGTGAATGAATCAATTTTTATTGTTGATTAGGATGAATTGGTGAGGGCAAGAATTAGATGTTAGATTGCTTGGGGGAAAATCAACCATCAGATGTCAACATAAAATCATAGACCATTCTCTTGAATGGCCTACTAAAATCCAAGCCCATCTCTCAAACAATTCTTTATTTTGTGCTGGATAGCTAAGCATAAGTTTTTGTATAATGGCTTGTCAGTAGGTTAGAAAGTGTCAGTATTGGTTCACCAAACCCCTATCATCACTTATATTAGTTAACTAAGGGTTGGTTTCTGAACACAAGTTGATCTTCATTTGATTGGGCTTGTGTACTCTAAGCCCTCTAAAATCTGAACAGGGATACCGGTGACCTTTGTGTTCTCAATCTGAAACTTATAAAATATGAAGAACAAGTATGAACTTCATAAAGCTTCACTTGACTGGCCTGCATGCTTCATGTTCTCTAAACTTCAAACAGGGGATTTTGTTGACCACTGTGTTCTCAATCTGAAAATTAATACAGTACTCCTTGATTATGCCTCTTTAATCTTCTTACATGGAACACTTTTCTTTGACCACGTCGATATTTGAAGTACATGGGTGGGACTGTTAATGTTTGATCTTTAGACTCTTTTCGAGAGTTTCATTGCCAATTTTTAAACCACATATGGAAAGATTGCATACTTTTTTAATTTCCTTTTAAGTTCACTATTTGACCTGTGTTCATCCTGTGAACTTTTCTTTGATTGCAGAATTCCCTCATCAGCAGTTTGATTGGTTCCCTATCAAAGTCTACTTTTAAATCATAGGTTGGAACATTGGGGGTTTTTAATAAGCGAATAAACATGCATTCATCCACAGAAACATGATTTCCATCAAGGTAAGTTTGGTTCTCCTACAGAAAACAACAGGCAATGTAGCTACATAAAAAATCAAAAGCCAAGGTACTAGAGAAACATAAATCTATTTAAAAAAAAATGTTGGTAGTAAAGAAGCTGTCATACTCACTGTTGTGACCTTTTCACACCATTACCCCATTGCAAATGGGGACCCCCTCCTTTTGCTTGTAGTCATTAGGTTTTGGCAGTTGAGGTGACAATTCAGAGCTTTAAAAGATTGAGGAGTGATTGAGAAATCAAGTTGTCGGATTGCAAGTACAAGTCGGGATGTTCAAATTAAGGTTTTGTTGGATAAGATGCAATGGGTTAAGATAAAAATTCTAAGTGCATTAAAATTTTGGCTAGTCAAATATTCCAAAGTATATTGTAAACGCATATTTTATGCACAAGGGCCTTAAAATCCTTATAAAAATTGATTTTCCATACTTAAAATGTGAGAAATCCTATAAACAAATCAAATTTTCTTTATAAAAATGCATAAAATCCAGATGCAAATAGAATTTCCTCACTTAAAATGATGAAAATCCGGATGGAAATAGAATTCCCACTTAAAATGCATAAAATTTGGATGGAAATAGAATTTCTCCACTTAAAATGCATAAAATTTGGATGGAAATAGAATTTCCCCACTTAAAATGATAAATATCCGGATGGAGGTAGATTTTCCCCACTTAAAATGATGAAAATCCAGATGGAGGTAGAATTTCCCCACTTAAAATGATGAAAATCTGGATGGAGGTAGAATTTCCCCACTTAAAAGAGATATTTGTGATGAAAAAACTAATGTTGGAACAAAGTGAAGAGTCCAAATGCATAGTGATTTTTCCCTTGGACTTATACTTAGAAAATTTTAAGGCAATTACTTTGTCCAGATGGGTATGGATTTTCCCCTTTGTCTAGATGAACATAGAAATTCCCCTAATCCAGATGGAGGTTGATTCTCCCCTTGAAGGTTATTGAAGATGAGTGAATAAAATCCTAGGTATGAGATGAAAATTTATCCTTATGGGGACCAAATTTCCCCTTTTGTGGACAAATCAAGATAAAATGACCGAGTGTTGAAATGGGAGTTTATCCCTATGGGGATCGAATTTCCCCTCTTGGACAAGTGAAAAGAAACAATGAAAAATCCCTGTGAAGTTCAAACTTTCCCCTTTGGGGATGGTAAAAACTGGACTTAGAAAGTAAAAGCAATGCCTATACTTTCAGAAAGCCCTTAGGCTTCGGGACCACACACTCTAGGACCGACATCCTGCAACGCCTCCACCCTGTCAACTTATTACTTCCTTCTTCACAGGGCTTCATTCAGCACACGGTACTAAGCATTGACTTGGCCTTGCTACTTATTCTAGATCTGTGAGGCCTAGGACAGGCTCCTTTCTGCAATAGCCTTCCTCTTCCAGAATTAGTTTAAGGCGGCCCAGGGCTTTGACTGGTCCTATTGCTTATCCTTCTGTTCGGAAGTTCTTCACGGCCGTTCAGAACCCTTAATTGGGTTCGGGAGGGTTTCTTTTCCTTTGGATCCCCCTCTCTCTATTTTTATTTTAGTTGTTGCTTTCTTCTTAGGGCACCGTTTGGTGTCCCTGCTGTGGGTTGGCCCCCTCTTTCGTTGTACTTGGCAGTCCCTTTGACCCTGGTCTTTTGTTGGACATTAATAAATTTATCTTATCTATAGGAATCGAATTCCCTTGGAGGCATAAAGAGGGAAATAATTTAAATGATGGTTGCATGAGTTTCTATTTGGCTTGTTTTAGTCCCACATTGCTTGTGTGGGTGAAACTCCAACCCAAAACCCCACTAAAAGGGCTCCTACAGCAGCAAGTATAATACAAGGAAGAAATTGACTTAAGGTGGGAAGTCAAAATCAGAATATGAGAAGAAGAGGAAGTGACTAAATCTGAAGTAAACAATGCTACAGCCACCTTGAGGATGGTTGGTAAAGAGAAAGAAGGTCTGAGAATTTAAGAGCCATCCATGAAAATCACTACCAGCAAGAGTGGAGATCCAAATGCAACCGAGAAAGTCTAAACAATGATGCAAGGGAGGGTTCAAATGTTAATAATCTGAAAACACCAGGAGGCTGCAATTCTTACAAGGAAGAAATCATTGACCACAAATCAAATGAATGAGAGTGCTAGGACATCAAAGTCAATTGATGTGAGGTCTAGGATGATATCCATGGACTCTTAACAGCTGTAATTATGTGCTCTTAGACCAAAATCTGAAAACTTGTCCATATGGTGCGTTTTTTTTGGTAAAATCATGAAAATTTCCAAGCATTTAAAACATTCCAAACTTGATTAAATGCTCTTTAGGGGGTTAAGTTTTAAATTAGAGGACTGATTTAAAGCAATTAAGGGGCTGAATCTATTAAGTTTTCAGACTAAGTCTGAAAATTTCACCATGAGGTTTGATTTTTAAAAAAAAATTCTAAGTCTATTTTATGTCCTCAAGTCTAATAGATCTTTATTGCAGACCTAAAGGAGTGATTTGATGCCTATTCCAAGGCCAAGAGGGGTCTGAAACAACATTTGTCTTCAGACTAAAGTCTGAAAATACCTAGACAGGAGCGATTTTTAGAAAAATCCCCATAATTCACCAACTCACCAAATCATTATAAGGGCTGTTGCTGAGTGTTTGGGGATATTTTTGCACAAGAGACACCAAGGTTGGGGGTCAAAATCATCCGGAAAGAGGTGAGTTTCAAAGGTTGTCTTCAGAAGTCTGAATTTTGTCATAATGGTAAGGTGGATTTGTTGTCATGATTGGCTTGCAATTTGATTCCTAATTCATATGGGAAACTTGGATCATGATTTGAAGTGAATTTGATGAAGCGTTAGGACTGATTTTAATATGTCTGCAGACTTACCATAGACTGTCTTAGAAAATCAGAATTCTTTCTTTGATAATAGGGTCTGATTTTGTCATTTTAAAGGGTTTGTTCATTTTTATTGTCCTAAGACTCTAACTCAAATCCTTATTCCATTTGCAGCCTTTGAAGGTAAAATTTTCTAAGTTTTTGAGTTGGGTTTGTGGATTAAATCGAAGGTCTAAGAGGTCTGAAATTTATTATTTTTTTGAAGTCCCTTAAAACCATATTGACTTCGAGCTTCAAGCAGGGATATGACAGAAGGCAAAGGGATAGCAGCGAGGAAGATGGCGATAAGGAAGTTGTCAAAGGGGTTCTATCCTGAGTCCTTGATGATCTCCAAGTGGACAAAGATTGCGGATACAAACGTGGAACACCTAAACATAAGGAGAATGAAAAGAAGGATGTTCAGGACTAAGGACCGACCATTTACCTCCAGACATGATAGTCAACATAATGAAGAGCGGCCTCTACCTTGTAGCTGGATTTTCCTCCGCTATTTAGTGCAATGAACTTATGGTAGAATGTGCAAGGAATTATGATTCAGATAGCAAGACAATCAAAGTTAAAGGAAGGGTTTGTTGGCATCACTAACCGGTAAGTTCTCTACCAGTCTAAGTGTTGTCATTGTTTGGCAAAAGATGATAGAGATTTGTTCTCTATTATAGAGGGGACTCTTCATCAAGGAAGGCTGAGAAACCGGTCACTACACTAAGCATCAACAACCGAATAATGCACTCAGCAGAGAAGAGTGTATCCTAGTATCAATGCCCTCAACCAGTATAGACAAGTACAAATAAACGCATATCCAACAATTGTCTATAACACAACCGGTAATCTGCCTCACCAAGGGCGTATACCCGGTGTATAGCATAAAGAACTCAACCGATATATTATAAGACTCCGGTATGAACCGAGGAAGTCACAGTCAACTGTCTGTTCCAACCAACTCTTCTCTACTGGAATTTATTGCAGTAAATCCGAGTGATCTTGAGTTGTCTTGGTGATCGATTTGAGGTGCAGGAAAAGGATTTAAAGCCGGAATCAATGGTTACTTGAGGTGCGACTGAAGGATTTAAAGCTGGATTCAGTGGCTTTAAGTCGAAGTGTTATCTCTTATGAAGAAAGGTTGCCTGACATGCAACTGTTGTTTTCTTCATGTAGTAGATGAAGATAGAGTTTGCATCGAATGCGTGCTCAAGAGAACAAACACTTCACCGAGTGATGCATTCGTTGGATCTCAGGATTAGGTCATGCATTTGAGGCGCAGTTAGGGCAACAAAACTGAATATATTCTTGTCTGTTGAGAAGAAGTTTTGCCTTCATTCTGCTGAGAAAAAGAGTGAGCCTATATGCTATAGAAGCAAAGGTTAGAAAAATATCAAGGGTTAGAGAAAATCGACATAGTAAAAGTTGTGCAAGGCAGCACAACAATAGTTGAGAATACACCTGTGTCAACCGGTGATAATTCTCAGTAGAGCACAAATAGAGATCACATCTGGCTAAGCAGAGCCTTCCGTAAAGATCTTAATTCTATTGTTTTTTAGCAAACTACAATAGACAAATCCCAGTATTTGGGTGGACTCTAACAGGTCCCTTGTATCAAAATCCCTTAATCGGGTGACATCCTTCAAGGTGTCTGAAGTCCCTTAACCAGGCAGGTCTTAACAAGTCTTACTGTAACAAATCCCTTGACCGGGTCGCACCTAGCAAGTGCGTTTTATCTCTTGACCGGGCAAGCTCTTAATAGGGCGTACTTCAGAAGAGTACAAATATTGTGAGGTCTCCTCACACCGTGGTTTTTACCCGAACTGGGTTTCCACGTGATAAATCTGGTGTGACTTTGTGTTTGTTCACTTACTGTTTTGTTTGCTTTGAACTGTTTGCTTTGGTGCTGCAAGTTTACTTCACTGGATTAAAGAAAAAGGAAAAGAATTTTTCAAGTGCTGATTCACCCCTTCCCTCTCAGCACCGGTTGGGACTGTCAGGGTTTTGGCATTCCTAAATGTGGAGGCAGTGAAAGAGACCTTTGGGATTCCATATTACCCAAGGATGTAGATTAGGACTAAGAAAGAGGCTCAAGCATTGTATGAGAAGAAACTTGAGGCATGCATGGATATCATCACAAGAATTGGATCAGTGAACCAAGAAAGCATCATTCTAAGTTATCTAAGAAACTTATAAGTGAGGATTTTATAGATGAGTATAGTGATATGATTTTCATGTTGAACAGGATCATGGGAACACCCCAAGAGGCTTTTTTTCAGACTTGGATGTTTTACTTCATTGAGGAAATAGCTTTAGGAACTGTAATGATGTATTGGGTGAGGATGATTAGTGACAATTTGGACACCCAATAAAGGAACTTAGAAAAAAGGACATTTTATACGAGTTCTTATGTGTTCTATCTTCTAGCAAGAAACATTATCTAGGTCTTATATGTGGGGGCATCATAGGAAATGATAAGGAATAGTTCAAGGTATATGAGTATTATCTCGACTTACAATTGCATGGAAGAGATAGCTATAGGAAAGTCAGTGACATAAGATAGACATTGAGGACTATTGCTCAAATCTGGTGAACGAATATGTTATAAGGAGAAAGATGTGGTCTAAGATGTCATTAGACTTCATGAGTAAGTGTAACATTTTCCCTATTCTTGACTAGGTAAGAGATGATGGAAATCACATTGATCCACACTATGATCGTGAGAAAGACAAGCCAATCCATCCACCTAATTGGTCACAGATTGATGAGATTACAAATTTGGTTATCTTGATGAGGGAGGTGGTAGACTTATCAAGAACATGGGTTGACAAACAAATATACAGGTTAAGGAAGAAAGGTGTTATCCCCATGTATGGAAGGATGCAAAATGAGGAGTCTTCCTCAAAAGGAAAAGAAAGGACCATCAATACTTTAGGATTACACAATTAGGATGAAGGACATATCTCAAAGAAAGGGACAATGTGGTAGAGACATCACAAGCAGCAAGTGAAAGAACTATTAGTAAGGAATCCAGAAGTAAAAGGCACAAACTCACCACGTCTACTCCCACTACCAGTTCTTCATCGATAAGGGAAGTGGAAATGTAGAAGAAGAAACAGAGTTTAGAACAAGGTGGAGATACAAAGATTTTACCTCAAGAGGATCAAGGAGCAACTTCATCCACACAGGTAGTGCAACAAGGAACAAAGATATCACCAGTATCTCCTACTTTACAGTTGGTAGTTGATTTGGGAAATGATATGAGACAATGTAGTCTCAACACACAGGAAATTGATGATGAGATCATTGCAGCATTGAA
Source organism: Chamaecyparis obtusa (assembly GCA_027943335.1). Taxonomy (NCBI): domain Eukaryota; kingdom Viridiplantae; phylum Streptophyta; class Pinopsida; order Cupressales; family Cupressaceae; genus Chamaecyparis; species Chamaecyparis obtusa. The sequence continues at coordinate 1,174,321 of BSBK01004968.1, read as the reverse complement.
GGGATTTAATGAGAATGAGCAACTTGATGATGACATGGATTGGTTCACAATTCCTGATTGGTTGAGGGAGAGTATAAAGAAGAAAAGAAAAGCAGAGGAAGTACTCCCCATGGATGACATTTGTTAAGTTTCCAGATCGCTGCAAATGTAATAGCACTGCTGTAAAAGTATGTGTTTTCCAAATGCATCGATCTCTTTGTATTTATACATGACAAGGATAAGAAGAGACAGGTCCCTTCATGGGACATGTCTATTCATTAATCTAATTTATTAATTTAACTATATATAATTATTATAAGAATAAATAAATGATTAATTTCATATATATATATATATATATGTATATTAATATAAATAATATCAATTATTAAATATATATATATATATATATATATATGTATATTAATATAAATAATATCAATTATTAAATATATATATATATATATATAATAAATCAATTTTCATAATAAATACATAATCAATTTTCATAATAATTACATAAGCAATTTTATTTATCTGATCGATGCTACATACATCAACACTCCCTCTTAGCTAGTGAAGATAAAATCATATATCACATTTCTTGTGATAAGAAGTCTCACATATCTCGAGAAGGCAGATATCACATAACAAGTGATGATAAGTATCACATAACTCATGAGATGAGGAATCACCTAACACGTGATACCCAGTTTTACATATCAGCTAACATGTGATATGAGGAATCACCTAACAAGTGATACCCAGTTTTACATATCACCTAACATGTGATATGAGGAATCACCTAACATGTGATACCCAACTTTACATATCACCTAACATGTGATATGAGGAATCACCTAACACATGATACCTAGTTTTACATATCACCTAACATTTGATATGAGGAATCACCTTAGATCGTGATACCTGATTCTCATATCACCTCAGATCGTGATACACGGATATAGTAATTTGAGAACATTACATTCCCCTTACATATAACCCTATTATGGTATGTGCACTAACATATTAAAAGTCTACCTTAACAAATCGCCATTACAAGATCGTCACCTTGTAACATCAAATACAAGTGTTCATTGTCTAAGAGATCGTCACCTCTCAGAAATGTACATAGGATGGATGAGCCCATAAAGTCACACATTTGACAAAAGAAGTTTACACATTAAACATCTTTATTATATTAGTACAACTCAAAATTTATATTTCAACCATACCAATATTCTTCTTGAAGTGATCAACTTTCACCTTGGTGAGTGGTTTGGTAAGAATATCTGTTGTTTGATCGCTCGTATTAATATACTCCAATTGGATCACATTCCTTCCTACCATGTCTCTTACATAGTGATAAGGAATCTCTATAAGATACAAAAATAATGGATCACTGATGCAAAAACTCCATCCTATGAATCGCAGTCCTCTAACTGTTGATCACTAAGGAACCCATCTTGATATGGTCTGTTCCCTCTAAATCAAGATCCTTGGAAGTTCACAGATGCAGATCCTCTAGTTGCTCCCTCTAAAGCTCAAGTTTGTACGTCAACCTCCTGACCTCTTTTTCCAAGGTTGTCTATAATGGATTGTCAGACTCCCTCTGATTCTGATATCAACTCTTAACTTAGTTCCATAACTACAGTCATTAAGTTCTTTCTCCCTTGAATGCAATCTCGTATGCTTCTAGATTTGTCCTCAATGCACTTCAAAGAAAGATTACAATTAGTTCATAAAACTAAACCATCCCGAAGGAAAATATAAATTATATAAGTATAAAATATTTACTATCCCGATCTTATGGCATGAATTAATGACTCAAAATTTATAAACATTATTCAAGGGTAGAAATACTTATCTCTTATTGTCAAATATTACTACCCTCAGGCAATTTCTTCCACCAACTAGAATTATTATTGTGATCCTCCCGAAGCTAAATTCAACACTCCCTCTTTAGCTAGGGAGGAATTGTCCAAATAATATAATCTGGAAAACCAATCGATAGACCTAATAAGCCAATAATAATATATTCTGCTCCAATATTAAATTCCCGTGCAATTATTCACAAGCCTGCCACAACTTTGGAGTATCATACATAATATTGATTTCACCAAAAAATAATCGCTTTCACAATATATTAAAGTTTTAGATGAATAATATCCACAAGGTAATTATTAATGGTTGGCTAAATATATTTGATGTTTCCTGCACACTGAACCATTGAATTCGATCCCATATTTTTTTAGATTGTATTGTTGTTCTGCAACAAAAAACTGATGGTGGGTACAGCTGAGCCGACTCTGGTGGAACCCACTGTCTTGGCATCGAAGCATGCATCAAATGTCTTCACACCACCCATGCAAGAAATATTCCTAGCCTTCGCTTCTTTCACAAAAGCATCACGAATGGTAGTGTACATGGACGTCGCAACATATGGATATCCTTGTCAATTCATTCAACACCATGTGCATCATTACAACCCTTTCTTCTATCGTTTTTTTATAAATTTGAGATACATGTCATCAAATCATATGAAACATCAACCTCAAATCAATGAAATATCATACTTCTAAACTTGTCAAAGCATCTGATGACGTGTAAGAATAATAATATTAAGATCTTTTGGTACTCTCATGCCAAAACTTATAATCACATGCCTTCAAAATGCCAAGAGGTTATAACTGTACACTTGCAGTTACGGGCCAAATCTGTATCATAGCTCCAGAATATAAGCTAGAAATAATAAGTTAATTATAACAGTTAAATGCCATAATTACTCATGTATTTTCCAGAACAAACCTTCTGTATGATGCACACCACACACTAAGGAAATACAATATATTCCTCTACAAACATGGTGCCTCCTGCAAACTCAGAGGCGTTCCCATGTACCTTCACACTGCTTGGAAATTGTCTTATCTCTTCTGCATTCGTCCAACATCCCTTGTGCAATGTTACTCTTCAGCGAATTGCTTATGGTGTGTGTTCAAGAGGCAAAGCTTATTTCATTAAGCTTTAAATTGTTGTAATATAATCGTCAGGCATTAGGAATCAACATGGGAAGTGTCACGGTGAAATGTTTTTCTCTTTGTTTAGAAGCTCAAATTTATAAAAACACGATAGAATCAAAGCAGCTTTAGTGGCCCAAAGTATGGAAGCACAACATAGACAATTATCTTGCGAGCGATGTGGCAAATTCATCACTACTTATGCCCAATGTGGATGTCAAGAGGCCTTCATTCTCACCACAACAGATCAAAAAGAATTGGACTTGTATTGACAGCGGTTCCTCCATCTCATCAAATACTTGATACAAATTGGTCTTCCAAATTCTTCACAACTTAGCCAACGTCATATATCCTGTGATAACTTAGAAGGAATTGCGTATAATAAGTTTGCAAGGGATGAACCCAGAAGGATTCAAGTGACATGTATTATGGAACAAATGGTGTTCAGATTGAACTAAACACAAGGTTTGAGGGATTTTTAGCTCTTGAAAGTTCTGACAAGAAGAGCAATCTGCATTCTGAAACATCAAAACCCAGCAAGAACAAGTCTGAAAATGTGAAGAAGACTGCATTCTGTAATGGAGAAGCAGAACAAAATCCTACTAGTCATGTACGCATTGTACAAGATTGGAATGGGGTTTTTCCTTACTCTCGAGTTGAAATACTTGGGGAGGGTTTGGAGTGGGGATGGATAGAAGAAGAGGTGGAAATAAATGGAATACATTTGGCATGGCATTTTTACTCATGGTTTAGAAGCTCAAATTTCATCCAAATCAATCATCTCGATGAAAACCCTTCTCTTATTTTCTATTTGACAATTCCAATGGTATTTCGCAATATTCCATTTGTGTCTATCAATCTAACCAATAAAAATATCTGATAAAAATGGACAGTCAAGAAATGATTTTGTCTTTGACTTTGTTTATCAATTTTGTGCTCTTGTATGGATCCAAAGGATTTTAAATATAGTTTTGTTATCATAGCAATCTGTGGCATGAACACTGCTATTCCTAACTTGACTGATGTCTGTAACTTGTTTCAAAATTTTAAGCTTGGCATGTGCTGGGAAAGGTTGTAATGATTAACTCTTACACCTGCCAACTGTGTCAATTTTGAAAGTTCTCCAAAATCTTTTAATAGTGAATTCATTTTGTGTATATTCTTAAATGAGTTTATTCAAATTTCGTGTGCATCATCGCTGCTTCTATGGTACCGAAAAAATGCTTTAATGGATGTCCATAGATTGTTCTGAAGCTTCCGTCTCTACTCACCAGCATACGCTGGAAAATTTAATTAAATATGCCCATGTTGATTGATGTCTTCAAAGCCTTTTAGCAAAATCTATTTTGTGCATATCCTGCAATCATTTTAAATCAGCCAGCTTACTATTAAATTGTTCTTGTGCATGCTATATTCTTCCACATATGTTAAGGTTTTATTCATCATCAATAGTTTCCCACAAAAATGTTGTCCATTTTTTTTTAAATGATGGAAATGGTTCATATCTCTGAGAACAATTTCTCAAACAGTAATAATCTTATAATTTATTATTTCATCGGTTAGTATTTCTTCACTTGTGCTTTATTACATTTGCAGCCCGGCTCTGATACCATGTTAAGTTTCCAAATCGCTGCAAATGTAATAGTACTGCTGTAAAAGTATGTGTTTTCCAAATGCATCGATCTCTTTGTATTTATACATGACAAGGATAAGAAGAGACATGTCCCTTCATGGGACATGTCTATTCATTAATCTAATTTATTAATTTAACTATATATAACTATTATAAAAATAAATAATTGATTAACTTCATATATATGTATATTAATATAAATAATATCAATTATTAAATATATATATATATATATATATGTAATAAATCAATTCTCATAATAATTACATAATCAGTTTTATTTATCTGACCGATGCTACATACATCAACAGCATTGATACGTTCCTGAACAAAATTGGATAGGTGAAGGAACCTAAGCAAGCAAAGAAAATCCATAATATTACTAGAGAGACATCTGGATCTCGCACTTTGCATATGCCTATCCCAATTGGTGACAAAACTATGGATGAGATCACTCCAAATGAATACCACATTACCTCATTTGACATTGGGCAAACTACTAAGAAGCAAGAATTTCAGGAATTGAGGGGTAATACAGATGTTGTTGAAGAAAGGATAGATAAGCTGAAAAAGAAGAAAGATGAGTTAAAATTAGAAAATATGATGTTGAAGGAATACATAAACCAACATATGAATCCATCAGGACATGAGAATGCAACACTTGTTCTATATGCCCCTACTTAGGAGTCGCAGGGTACTTATCATGTAGTGAGAAAAACTTATCAATAAGTGAAGGAATGGGCAAATGATATCGAGAAACATGTAGAAGATTTTCTTGCTAGGATGGTTCAAGCATATGAGAAGACCACATTATTGATGGATAAAGTCCAAGGATTGGAAGAGACGTGGAAATAGTTCCGGCCAATTGAAGACAAGATGATTCCTCGTCTTAAGGCATTGAAGAGTATCCTTGCATCAGTTCTAATTCGAGAGGGAGTAATTGATAAGGGAGGTACATATGACTTTGGTCATTGTTGTCTTTCACTTGTCATGAGGAAGTCTACATTTGAGCATGCACAGGCTGATTGCCTGTTATTGAGGGCCCTTTCTTGGAGATACATTCGAGAATCCTTGTTGCAATTAAGGAATTACTTGATCTTGACATTGATGCTTCCAGTGAGTTGGATTTGGAGAAATTTAAAGAAAAATTGGAATTAGTCTACTTTGGAGACATGGACTCTTCTAAGAAGTGTTAGTTGAATGAATTTCTCTCCCTTTGATTTTCATAAGTGGTCTACAGAGGCAAACTTAAGATTGGGATAACATATTGGATGCCTGCATGGAGAAATTAGAGGTCATTGAATTCAACATAGCAGCCTTCCCAATATCGCAATGGATGAACTTGGTGCAATTATGGTTAAGCTCATTGAGTTTTCTAGAAGGGAGAAGGAAAAGGGGGTACATCTCATGGATGATGAGTTGTACAATGACTAGGCATCTTCCTTTTTTCTTATTGGTCCTCAAGCCATTGAATTTTCTCATTGGCTTATTTCGTAGTTCTTCATTCTCATTGGCTATTTGTGGTTTCCCTAATTAGGGTTTGTAATGGATTAATCTGGGCCATTGATTCTATTTTAATCTTGGTCGTTCATTGTAATTGGGGCTCCTATATAAATCCCACTTGTCACATTTGTAATAGTGTTTTGTTGGAGGATTGTTGCTAATATACTATCAAATTTGTTCTACTATTCATTGTTGTGTTTTTGCATGGTGAATAATTGTGATCTATTTGGACTCTTGGAGTATTGCATGCTGATCTACATTCCTCACTTAGAATAGATTTGATTTCAAGTTGTTTAGTTAGAATTTGCTTTGAGTAATTTAGTGGGATAAGAGTAATTGTGAATGCATCCTTGCTTGGCTCAATCATAGACCAAAGCACTAGCTGCTTATTGATTGTAAGTTTTCCTTGCATGGTCGAATGACATTTAAATACACATAACTTCAATCTTTGCTTGCTTTTTGATCTGCATCCATAGATAAGATCAATGAAATGGTAGTTATTTGAACATCATTTGAACACACTTTAGAAGATTGCACTAGGTGAGTGGAGTCGATGACAAGACTGCATGTAGTAGAGTCCAAGGACATTCACTCTTTCTTGCATTCTTAGGTAGAAGTAGAAATAGTCTAGATTTGCAAGCTGGGAATCAGAATATATTTTCATTGCACATTGTGAAGCCATATCATTCAAAGTCTAGTTGACATAGTCCTAGTGAACTAGTGTAAGTCCCCTTGTGATACCAACATATCACATTATTATCACTGAGTGAGTATCCACCATTAAGAAGGAACCTTGGAGTCACCTTTATGATCTTTCATCGCAATCTTTAGCATAAGTGGTGTCTTTATTCAAGAGAGGATACAATATTCGGTGTTTCATCCTGAATGTTTTAAGGGTATAAAACTCACATCAACACTCACATTCTGGAAAACAGATACATTCAAGGGAATATCAATATATAAAATTCCTGGAGTACAGAAAATCACTCTCCTCTCATATGTAGTAGGGTTTGAGATTGTAATCATTTATGTGTACATCCTTCTGGTTTTGTTTATAAAGCAGAAGTTCCTTCAAGAGCTAAGTCAAGTGACTACAGAAGTATAAATATAAATTCTTTATAATGGTTTTTTTGTCTTCTAGTGAGATCTGTGTGATAAAATAAGGTAGTTTAAGTCAATGGAAGATTAGTAAATCATATATATACCGCTAGAGGACCTTGACCTCAGTCGGTAATAATATACATACTTGCAGTTGGTGTAATAGAAGAAAGAGAGGTTGATAAATAGCAGAAAAAATAAGTATTTCATGTCTCAGAGACTTGGATCAACAGCAGATAGAATTGTTAGTCTGTGTCAAAAGCCAGACATTGTTAGATCTCTTTGCTATGCAGTTGGAGATTTTTGCAATTTCTGCACCTTGAATCATTCTGAAATTCCATGGAATCAATAGAAAATCCGCAAATGGTGGGCAGAAAGCAATTCCAAATGGATTTATTCAATTTATAAGCTTGTGGGGAAACTCAGCTTAATCTGGCAATGGGTGGAAGTGTGGATTAGTTATTTTTGTAGACATATTTCAGAAGATGGAGGATCTTTGGGAGAAAATAACTTATGGAGGCTTAAGCTTTATCCTAGCTGTGGAATAATACTCAGCAAATTTAATCTGGCCAGAACTGTGGAAGAAAAGAAGGGAGGAGTTCAAATCAATAGAAGAACAGTAGGTTCGGCTGAAAATAGTTGGAAATGGCTATCATTACAAAACAGCGAAACACCTCAAATTTGTTGTGCCAATATTTATAACAAGTTTCCAATTCAGCAAATGGCTTGAAAAAGTTTTGAAAGTTTCTGAGACATTGAGTTTCTACACCTATGTAATATCCTCAATCAGGGATACTAAGAAAGCTATACTATTTTTTTTGTTATTTTGTCTTTTTGTAATCTTTCTGGAGTTTTCTGAATTGATAGTAAACAGGAAAATAGATGCTGAAATAAACAGTCAATAGTAATGTGCAGCCTACAAATAAACCCTAGATTAAAAATGATTAATTTCAGAACTATATATATTAACAAGATTTGTGTACAACAGATAAAAGGAAAGTTTTTTAATTTTTTTCAACCACCGCTTCAATGCTATGACGAGTAATGATACTTTTCAGATTGAGCAATAATTTTCAGTGAGTAAACTAGACATCAGGAGCAATTTGTTTCCAGGGAAAACAATGCTAACAAACCCTGCCATTTTCAGATCTGACCTATAATATATTCTTGAAATAAATGAATAATACCAGACTAAAGAGCTTTGAGCTACTATAGCAGAATCAATAACATGAACAGCAGTAAATGTCCAACAACAATACACAATATAGCTGACCGTATAGGTTATGAGGCTGGAAATATCTGTTTCAGAAGTCGGTGAAGCAAGGTAGGACTGTCTAGAACTGATTAATGCAGCATTAACCTGTCTCAAACCCTCCAAACTCCAGCAATCAGACCTGATGGAGTGCAGTGACCTGTCAATGCCCTTCAAAACTTGGTGATCAGCTCCAATATGGCCAGTGATAAGTCTGCTAAGAGCCCTTAAGGCCAGCAACTGAATTCTGACTTTGGCAGCCCCTAAACATGACAGATTAGACCCTGCAAATGACAAAAACAGCCTTGTAATAGTTCATGAAAATTACAACAAATAAAATTTGTAAACTGTTGAATGCAGTCCAACAAATATTGCAATAAATGCAATCCTTGAAGTGAAATCACCCAAATGGATGAGGGTTTTCGTCCTCTGGAAATTGCAGCCAAGGGATTTTGCCCTTGTTTGCACCAATTTGAAAATTTGAATTTTGCAAATGACAATTATGGATGATTCATAAAGGGGCGCTAGCTTTTTGTTTATAGTCATTTACAAATTTGGGCCCTCAATATGTTTTCCATCCAAAATAAATAAAATAAAAATAATGTTATTTTTAACCATATACATTGGCCATAAAAGTTCCATTTAGATGGCCTCAAAAGATAATAGTAATTTGCCCAAATAAAGCAATATTTGGGCTCTGAAGAGAAGAAAGTCCTCAACCTCGAGAAGGGGACATGCCAACCTAGAATATTGCTTTGTGTCAAAATAGAACCCCCTTGGAATTGTCTATTAAAACAAGTTAAAGGGTCTTCAATTGCCAACTCAAACAGTGAAAATCACATATCATACAGTAAGAACATGTTACAGAAGCTGCCAAAAAATCTATGTATACAGCTGGTATTAAAGAAAAGCTAATTCCATACTATCATATAAACTGAAACCAATCTTGGAACTATTCTACTAAAAATATATCCACGAATATCTGTACAATGACTAGTACCATCACGGAATAATAAACTGAAATTGTTCTTGGAATTATTTTAGTAAAAACATATCCATGGACAAGAGATTGCCTTTCCAGGCTGCCAAATATCTTTAAAATCTTTTTGATGGTGAACTGTGTCAAAGGTGCGGACCATGAGCATAGGCAGTGATACATAAAAACACAGAGTGCTAAACTGTCATGACTGTGTGGAGGATAAGAAAAATAATCAACTGTTATATATATAAGCACAAGCATGCCTATAAAACATTATTCAAACTCCCAATCATATGAGGGAGCTGTCCCTCTGAATGCAGAGGGGAATCACCCTGTTTGTTATATTTCCACACGTGTTACTAAACTTGCCACTATGCATTGGGCAAGTTGTACACATAATTAACGTGAAGAAGCATTTCAGTTAGTGCTAAGTTATTAGGGAATCCAATGTTCCTTTTTCTGTACTTGTTTTAGTAGTTATTTGACCTTCAGTGAATGTTGGTACTTAAAATTAAATTGAAAGAAATTATATAATACATGGATAATCATTTCTTGCTTTCATGTTTATTAATCTGTCCTTTATCATTTAAGGTTCATATGTTCATCAACCCCTTGGAATATTAGGAAGTTAGATTTGAATTTCTTTAAATTTACATTTTTCTAGCATATTGATGCTTTTCTTTTTGCAGTCTTATTCTCATTTGCAGACTTTAAGAGGACATGAGCACAGAATACTGGCTTTAACTGTCAATATAGAACGGTCTTTATGCTTCAGTGGTGATTATGGAGGATGCATTTTTGTTTGGGCTATTGGTACTGTTCCTAGACAAGAACCTGTTATAACATGGTATGATCATAAGGACTGGCGTTACAGTGGAGTTCATTCCTTAGCCATTTCTAAAGATGGATATCTTTACAGTGGGAGTGGTGACAGAACAGTAAAAGCATGGTCATTGCAGGTGACTTTTAAACCAAATATAAGAGATTTTTCATCCGTGCAACTGTGTTGATGGTCAAATTGCATGCTCAATAAGTCCATCCGAAAACAATAGCGTTGTCTGTTTCATTTTAGAAGTGTTAAATGTAAATTACCTATGCCACTCTAAGAAGAGATTGGTTTTGCACTTGAAAATGTAACAACTGCCCCGTGGTTTCTACTAATTTTTTTTCTTCTTCTAATTCACAATAATCAGCTTAATCAATCAAGCATCTTCTAACTGATCCATAAGTGTCAACTTCATAACTTCTCCATTCACCATGGTAGGGATAACTCAACGTCACCATCCATATGCTTATACCCAAAAGTTGTAAGTTCAAGGTTAGGGTCATCCCTAGACCCAAACCTAAACCTCAAGGGTTCATTCATGATGACCTTGCCTACATATCCCCTTTGGGAAATTAGAGGGTTCATAGTTCACACATCAATGATAGAGAGAGTTCATCATCTTCTCTTTTACAAAATCTCTCTCTCTCTTTTAAATCTGACCGTTGATTGATCTTATGCCTTAATATTAGTTTAGTTACACTAGAATGATAATATTACATTCTAGTCAAATGTTGGTTCCATAGCATAACAATCTTTAGTGTACAAACATACAAAATCATATAGGGTCATGATTTAATAATCCCAGGTTCAAGCATAGTGACTGTCTTGAGCATACATCACATATACACAAGGTGATAGGCTCATACACATCACAAGCACAATAGTGATTATCTCATTCACACATCATAAGTACAATAGTGATTATTTCATGACATCACATATACCGTAGCGACTAGCTCCAATATACGTCACATATGTCTAGTGTGAACAATCCACGTAATACATCACATTTTCACATGAAAGAATTGGTAAAGCGGAAATATATGCAACCTATTGCATGTATCGTCCCACTACTTGTTTCACAATCACGTAAGATCGTAAGTAGATCTCACTTGGATAAGGAATGTCAGCACATCTTGTAGTACACCGTATTCCCATATTTTTCCCAATCCATCACCATTTGTAATAACAACCAAGAAACCCATTCTACTTGATATCATCACTAGCAAGGGCATCGGTAACAATATGCAGAAAAATTGAGACCATTTTCACAACTACATAATTAATGACTAACGTATAAATAGTGAGAGATTGACAAATTGACAATGAATGACTAACACCTACCCTTTTAGTGCACCTAGGTAGAAAAGGAATGTTGGTGCATTGCATTCTACACCATGGGTCCCATCCTTTGCTTGATCTTCCACACCTATTGCGATGATGGAAAGCATCCCATACTACTTGCACCACCATTAGACGATAGGAAGAGGAAAGGGAGATGAATCAACACCCAACTGTTTAAGATGGGGGAGGCATCCAAATTGATTCAATGTATGCCATAATACATTGGGGGTCCACCCTCCAATCCGAAGAGTCATATAGGCACAAGTGAGATTTCTACAAGTAGTGAACCTATCAAGCTTGGTGGATTCCAACTTTAATTACCCATAGGTCATCAATGACAAGTCCGTCCACCTAGGAGGAAGTACCTTTTGACATATACCATCTTGTGTCCTTAGTGCTGTTGTTAGCTATCTTGTCATGTCCCCTGTTTGAAACCTAATGGAGATACCCCCATCCTTTTCACCTCAATTTTATAAAGTCTTTAGAGAGACAAAATTGTAATAATGATTGCAAAAGCATGTTAAGTCAATTAGTTATAAATGGAATCAACCATCAAGTATGGGGCACCGATCGATGATAAAAGTCAATATTGGTGATAGTGACTGCAACTAGTAATATCAGAGAAAATGGTTTTGTTATGTCATATTGATTATCACTTTAAGGCACATTGACAATATAGAAGGAGGATTGTTACCTTAATATTATTGGGACGTTACCATCATTGGTGCAAATGATTACGTATTCGGTAGATTACATTATATTTCATCGATTGGAAATATTTGTGCCACTAATAATATATATTTCCACATGAGGACCTGCAATAAACTTTATGGAGCAAGGAATTAGCTGAAGTCATGATATTCACCTCCTGATATCGAAATACTGAGAGCTCGGGCCCACTTTAGAATAATACACTTCTGCTGAGGATACTATTTGGCTCAAATTAATATAGCGATCAAATTATTATTGCTGTGGAGACTAAAATGTTGGAGTTAAAGATATATATCGGCAGTAGTAATCCCTATCAGCAGCATATTGCCTCGTTAGGAATAATATTGTAGGACATAAGGGCAACCATAAAGGAGTGATAATTATCCTGATCAGACAAGGAAGACCGAGAGCTATGAGAATCTTCAATACTATGTAAGAATAAAAAAATATTGTCAATCGATTGTGTGGAAAGTTGGGTACGAAGCAATTAGACTACAATAAGAGTGGAGAAACTACAATTAATCACTTCTCATCGTTAATTAGCAGAACAACGATTATGTTATGAAAAGACACTGTTTGCAATAACAAAGACAACAGTTAAGGATGTGATTTGTTATAAATGGTCACAGGGCATGTCTATTGGCTAAATGAGTTTCATTGCAAACATACAATATAAGAAGGCAGTTCCCCATCACCCATTCAGGCATCGAAGGTTTTAGAGATTAGGAAATATATTTGACACTCTGCACAAGAAAGAGTTCAAAAGGGAAATAGAGAATTAGAGAAAGAGCAGACAATAGCTCAGATGATCTGAGTACATTGTTACTGATCTATGCATCAATACTGATTTACAAAATACTATATTAGATTACTTTTAGGAATAGGATGTCAATATATGATCTGATACACACACACACTGTATGTTGTATTTTATATCTTTTATGTTGCATTTAATTTCTACACATATATTATTTGTAATTCACTTGAAGTTAGTGTGTATATATATCCTATTTCTTAGTCTCTTGCTATAGCCCCTTTTGAGGACAGAAAGGTTGTAGGGAATGGCTGGAGTAATTCCCCACAAGGTGGGGTGAATCCCAAGAGAAGCTAAGGCATATATTTTGGAAAAATCTTGAGGGCATAATTCCAAGATGGGTATGAATATATGTTCTGGAGACTTTGAGGGAATCCACTTGTAGATTGGTATTTGAAAGCCCTATGACAAGCTTGCCCTGTCTACTTTGGGTTGAGTTTGGAGAGAAGTGAGAAATTGGGCTTGAGTATGTTAATTGTCAAATATATTATGAATCATAATTGTTTTAATCTGATTTAAATGCATAGCGATGTATGTCAATCTCTGGGAATTGACAGCCTCCTAGTAGGAAACATTACAAAGACTAAGTAAATTGCCTTTTTCAAGTGAAATCCAAAACTTAGTTGGGAATTCTAGGTTTAAAGAAGTGAAGTCCCGGTTGGGGACAATACAATTGGTATCAGAGCATATTCATGTCATCTTGCGGGACAAACCTACCTCAATCACCATCTAATTAGGTTAACTATTCAACCCTTTTTCTTAAATAGGTCAAGAATACAATCGAGTATGTCAATATTACATTTCTATATGCATGTAACTTGAAACCAGCTTACTCTAAGTATATTTTATACGTGTACTCTTCACATGTATATCTTGTGTTTGCTTCACAACTAATAAACTTCATGCATGTTTACTCCATGAGAACACTCCTCATGTATGCTTTTATGTATTGCTTCATGCCTTACATGGTTGGCTTCTATTCAAGTACATCGCTTCATGCTTTGCGTTTCTGACGTGTATTTATGGGTTAATGCCTAACATATATACTTCATGCCTTAAGTGATTTTATATGGCTTCATGCCCTTTAAGTATTTATACTTCATGCCTTATGTGTGCACTTCATGTCTTATATGTATTCACATGTATGACTTCATACCTTATGCAGATGCTTTATGCCTTGTATATTGCTCATGCTTTAAATATATTTATGCTTTGCATGTATCTATGCATATTGCTGCTTCATGCTTGTGTGCTATGTGTATTCACATATATGCTTCTTAAGAAATTAATATGTATGCTTCATGCGTTATGTGCTATGTGTATTCACATATATGCTTCTTGACTTAAGTGAATCCATATGTATGCTTCATGCTTATGTACTATGTGTATTCACATATATGCTTCTTAAGTGAATTCATATGTATGCTTCATGCTTTATGTGCTATGTGTATTTGCATATATGCTTCCCGACTTAAGTGAAATCATTTGTATGCTTCATGCCTTATGTGCTACATATATTCACATGTATGCTTCATGACTTAAGTGAATTCATGTGTATGCTTCATGTGCTACGTGTATGCTTCAAGACTTAAATGAATTCATATGTATGCTTCATAACTTATGTGCTATGTGTACTTACATGACTTAAGTGAATTTATATGTATGCTTCAAGTGCTATGTGTCCTTTATGACTTAAATGAATTTATGTGTATGCTTCATGACTTATGTGCTATGTGTAATTACATGATTTAAGTGAATTTATGTGTTACGTATATTTCACGTGCATGATTTATGCTTTATGGGTATCCAAATGTGCGATTAATGACTTGAGGGCATGATCCCTGCCTTATGTGTATTTGGAATCCATGCCTTATGGTTGTTCGTATGTGTGATCCATGCATTACTTGTATTCATAGGTACACTTCATGCTTTAAAGGTTTACTTGATATGGTTTCAGCATGTTTGCTCCATATGTGCTCTTCTCATGTGTATCTCATATCTTACGTGTATACTTCTTGTATCTATGCTTCATAGCTTGTGTGTATATGTGGCCTGCATGACTTATTTACAAGCTTCATGCCATATGGGTGCTTATGAATATGTTTTTATCTTATGCATATCTATGTGATGTTTTGAGCATGATTACTTCATGATTGTATGTGCCTTCCCAATGTATACACTTCATGTTTGATGTGTTGGTGCAGGAGCACCAAGCACCAAGGAGGATCAGAAGGTCAAAAGTCATGACATGATCAAATTGATTGGTATTTGAGTCTTTAAGGTCATTAGAAGATGTTTCAAGTCATAATGTGTCATTATGAGTTCATATGTAAGGCCTAAAGAGCCAAATGCAATAAGTTGTCAAAGTTGCCCAAAAAGGTCCTAATTGGTCTATAAGGTCAAATTGTACAAGGAAACCCAAGGAAGGGTAAAATGTGATATAATGTGTCTATTTGTGTTCATTTCAAGGTTATTAGGGTGTCCCTACCATGTTATCACAAGTTAAGAGTTCAAAATCTAAAAATGGTCAAGTTGTCATATGGTATTGTTAAAGCAAAATGCATTAAAAGATGCTCAAGGTAAGTGTTCGGTCTTGAAGAACAGTTGGTTCAGTTATGGAACTGAATATGGCTTATAAAATTCCTTGTATAGTCGAATTGGGGAGAGTGTGTGAGGTTAGAGGAAGATTGAGGAAGTTAGAATCAAACACACCTCTGACTGTCACCCGGCAGGAAGAAGACAGTCAAGTGTTCATCCTTGTTTGAGGATGCAAATATGATGTGTGAAGGATGATATGAAGATTTGAGAGGAGAAGACTGATAATCAAAGAGAATTGTATCATTCAATCAATGAATAAAGTGTCTGGTAGGTTTAATCAACTGGGTTATCAATGTATTCCTGGTAACAGTCATGTTTTTTTCTGTTTCCTTGCATATTTGTATTAGTAAATGGATTGAATGCAACTTAAAACCGATTGGATGAAGTAGTACAATGAGTTAACATTTTTTTAGAACAAGTTTGAGCAAGTGCCATGATGTATGGAAAGAGATCCACGTGATTTTCTGGAAACTGCCTTTAAACCCTCAAAATCAGAGGTCTGTACAAAGGTCTGCTTATATCTTTGTTTGTACCTGATGGAAAATTTTGATTCTTGGCTCATTTTAAAGTAGAATCGTAGTGCTTTCAAATGCATTTGGTTTTGCATCTAATGGTTATGGTATGTATGAGATTTTTGATGCTCTAGGTCACTGTATATGCACAATTCTTCCTTATTTATGACAGTAAAAAAAAGGTCTTGGTACAGAAGGCATAACTCGCAATTTAACCGTTGGATTTTCATGATTTTTGGATATGTTATCCTAATTTTCTACAAACTTACTGGAGCGATTAGCCTAATATTGTCTAGAATTAAAGTTATAGATGTTTGAGTGCTGATCTAGAAAACTGTCAATGAAATGACAGTCACACTAATAAGAAGATTGCTTGATGTGGAATATGTGATTATGCCTCTAACATGTTGAAGATATTGTGTTGATGGCTGAAAGTCTGGTTGATTTGGGGTTTTTGAAGGTGTTCCATGATACTCTGTATCATGTGTCTCCAAACAAGTTTATTCCGCGAGTGTTTTATGAGTACTTATAAATATTTCAAGAGCTATGTTCTTGCTTTCAAAGAGGGAGGGTTTTATGAGTACGTGAAGCTCGTATCATGAGGTTCTTAATACAATGTGGATCCTCTTCATAGTTAGTCTCCAAATTCAGTCACATCCAGGATATCAACATAAAATTAGACCAAACATCTCTTACGTTCTCTAAAGGATTCAGCCTATATGCATTTTTGAGAAATCTATCTCACCAATTGTCATAAGATCTCTTATTCACTTAAACATTATTATTCCACAAACATTTAGGACTCATGGAACATATCTCATCTTCGTATCATCAAGTTATGAATGAAGGAAAAAATGAGGGAAGACCTGAAAGACATAAATTTGAGGCATGCTTTCTTGCGAACATTGCTTTTTGCAAATTCAATTGGTGCCATTATAAGATGGCCTTGATCCTTTTCTTTGGAAGATGAGACAAAACTTATCTTAACCTAAGCTTTCCTGAGCTTCTACTATCAAATCATAATTCACATTCAAAATAAGGAAGAAAACATATATGATAATATTAGAGTAGTGCAACAAAAGGTGGATTATGGATAGGTTTGTATGATCATTCAATCATTGCTTGAGAACAAGCAATTTTGGGGAGGGAAGCACTGTCATATCCCTTGTTTGAAACCTAATAGTGATATCCCCATCCTTCTGACATCAATTTTGTGAATTCTCTAGAGAGACAAAATTTTAATAATGATCGCAAAAGCATGTTAAGTCAATCAGTTATAAATAGAATCAACCATCAAGTATGGGGCACTGATTGATGATAAAATTTCAATATTGGTGATAGCGACTGCATCTAGTATTATCAGAGAAAATGGTTGTAGTAAGTCATATTGATTTGTCACTTTAAGACACATTGACAATACACAAGGATGATCATTACCTTAATATTATCAGGACCTTACTATCATTGGCTCAAATGATTACATATTGGACAGATTACATTATATTTCATTGATTGGAAATATTTGTGCCACTAATAATATATATTGCCCCGTGAGAACCTGTGATAAACTTAATGGAGCAAGGCATTAGCAGAAGTCATTATATTCACCTCCATGATATTGAAAGACTAAGAGCTTGGGCCCGCATTAGAATAATACACTTCCACTGAGCATACTATCTGGCTCAAGCTAATATTGTGATCAAATTATTATTGCCATGGAGACTAAAGTATTGGAGTCAAAGATATATATTGGCAGTAATAATCCCTATCATCAGTATATTGCCATGTTAGGAATAATATCGTAGGACATAAGGGCGACCATACAAGCAGCGATAATTATCTTGATCAGACAAGGAAGACTGTGAGCTATGAGAATCTTCAATATTAAGACTCATAAATTATTGGCAATCGATTGTGTGGAAAGTTGGGTACAAAGCAATTAGACTACAATAAGAGTGGAGAAACTACAATTAATCACTACTCATCATTAATTAGTAGAACAACAATTATGTTATGAAAAGACAACATTTGCAATAACAAAGGCAGTGGTTAAGGATGCAATTTTTTATGAATGGGCACAAGGCATGTTTATTGGTTTAATGACTTTTGTTGCAAACATACAATATAAGAAGGCAGTTCCTCATCACCCTTTCAGGCATCAAAGGTTTTGGAGATTAGGAAATGTATTTAACACTCTGCACAAGAAAGAGTTCAAAAGGGGAAATAGAGAATTAGAGAAAGATCAAACTATACCTCAGACGATCTAAGTATGCTGTTACTGATCTATGCATCAATACTGATTTACAGGATACTATATTAGAATACTGATTTACAGGATACTATATTAGAATACTGTTAGGAATAATAGGTCAATATATGGTCTAATATATATTGATCCACTTGAACTATGTTTTCTTCACCCACCTCACCTATGACTTCCCCTATGGCCTCACATAGGTATGTGGCATTTTCGCTATGTGCTTAAGCATCAATGGACTTGAGGAACATGGTGGAACCTGAAAATAAAGCAAAATCAATGATAAATCAATAAATCATAAACTACAAATATTGATCACTAAGTGAAATTCAAATTATTCAACTCATTTAGGGAAGTTGAATGATCAATCACCTTTGTAGGAAACAATTTTTTTTAGGAGTGCCCTATTCCTCCTATTGGTCATGAATGGTGTAATCATTTTTTCTCCAAAACACACGTTGGTCCTGTAATTTGGCTTTTACATCATCAACTGTTTCTAACAAAATTGGGCCACTTAACTCAGTATCATTAGGGGCTTTGAACCCCTCCCCACAAATGATTACGACATCTACCATGCCTTGCCAATAAGGAGACCTATCACAAATAGATTAAATAAGATAAGTATGTGTAATAAAAATTCATCAAACAAAGCAAACTATAAATTTTAAATTTAAAACAATCAAATAAAAAAAATTACTTGGCTGCAAAAAAATGGAATGTTGCAATAGAACGAAAATTTGCCAATTGCTTTTCTAGTAGCATCATTTACCTCCTCGTTCCAAGGCATGCTCTCAAGTGAGGGTTGTGAACCAGGAGTAGTGTCTAGCTCAAAATATGAATTCATCCTAGATTTACGAACTCTAGAACCAATGCTAATAGTGCCACTAACATAAACATTAACAGAAGCACTAGGATGGTATAGAGGCATTTAAGAAGCCTCTCTAACACAACCTTTGGCCGAATAGGATCCTGTACTTGCCAACTGCTCTTGTTGTCTCTTCTTAATTTCCTTTTGTGCTTCAAAAGTTTCTAACTGCACGTGGAATTCACGAATAGCCTCGACAGTTGCTTTGTCACATGGTTCAGCATCATGGCCGCATCTTCTAGCAATATAGTATTTCAATCTATTAATGTCAACATGAAATTTCTTTACAATATTTACATTTAGCCTGCCTTTTGTTCTACCAGGAAAATCTTTGATATGTTTCCAAGCATCATCCTTTTGACCTTGTTTAGTGGTCTTAGGCTTACGCTTAGGTCTAGAAGCAGACATTATGAAAAAAATGGTTTCCAAAAAGTTCAAGGCTGCCGCAACAAGACAATATTACAAAAAAATTAACATTTGTGCATTGTCATTTATAAAGTTAGAAACTAATACAAAAAAAAGTGGAGTTTGTCCCCAAAAATGTAGGGTTTGTATTTGTAATTTTATAACTTTCTTCTAAAAAAATATAGGGTTTGTTGGTTTTTTAATAAATTTTAATTTTATCTATCTTATTTTCTTGTTGTATGTATAGTGAAACTATAGTGTACTAGTGTTAGAATAATATTTTAACTTCTATGAGATTTGCCTATATGATGATAATGTAGATCTAAGAGAAAACTATGAACTTCAAATACAATAATGATATACTTCTTTACTTGAGAATACTTGATATGGATCTCTATTGTAACTTGTAATAATACTTGTAGATTTCTGTATTTCCAAGTTACTCTTTCAATGTGTATATATATGATATAATGGGACATGTCTCCCATAGGGGCATGCCTCTACATGAACTTTGTTCATGTAGAGACATGTCTCTTGATAATTATTTTAATCATTTATTTGTTACCGATAATATATACCATTGAACTAATCGATAATGATCGATTTACAGCTTAATAACAATGATGCAAGATAATCGATATAATAATCGACTCACATATAATATGACAACAACAATCGATATGGGTATCGACTGTGATAACCACATAACCACAGTCGATACCGACTGTGATCATCACAGTCACTACCAGTATCGATGCTCATAATATATATTGATACCAATTATGTGTATTGGCCGATAGTGGTTATTGATGGTCCCAACTGGTGCTAAGAGGGGAGGGGTGAATCAACACCCACTAAAACTTTAGAACCTAATCTGATATAATCTAACCAAAACTGTAAGCAGAATAAATTCTATCACAGAAATAGCAATCACATGATCAAACAATAAACAACACCAGATTTATCACGTGGAAACCCAAATCGGGAGAAAACCACGGTGTGAGGAAACCTCACAAATTTTGCACTCTTATGAAGTGCGCCCTGTAAGGAGCCTTCCCTGTTAAAAGATTACAAACGCACTGTTAGATGCGACCCAGTTAAGGGATTTAGGAAATAAGGCCTGTTAGAACCTGCTTGGTTAGAGGACTTAAAACATCTACACAAATGTCACCCGGTTAAGGGATTTAATACAAGGGACCTGTTAATGTCCACCCAAAATATTGGGATTTTGCTATTGCAATTGTCAAAAAGCAATAGAGGGTTTGATCTTTTAGAAATGGCTTTGGTGAGCCTGATAAGATCGCTGTGCTTTTCAATTGAGAATCATCACCAGTCACCGTAGGTATTTTCTCCTTCTGTTGTGCTTCCTTGCATACTCTTCTTCTCTTTTTCTTTTCACCTTTTGTAGCTTCTCTCAGCATACAAGTTCACTCTTTTTCTTTGGCAGAATGAAGGCAAACAATATTCTTCACAGGCTGAAGAATATAGTCTTCTTTCCCTTTCCGCTTTTTACATGCATGACCTGTTTAAAGATCTCCTTCGGATCCATCACCCAGTGGAGTCTCAGTTCACTGAGGAAACATCCGATGCATGCCATGTGCTTTTTTTGCTTTATGAAGGAAACAACAGATGCGTGTTGAAAGCTTTCCTTCACTTGAGATTTCTCCATGTTTTAATGCCATAAACTTCGGCATTAAAACCTTCAATCGCGCCTTGGACCGATCTTCTTGATAACACAAAGTCGTTCGGATTTTGTGGAACAAATCTTGGTCAACGAGTTACACGAGTGTTTGCCAACTGCGACTTTACCTGGTTCATCAGTCTTGATGACATCTTCACTGATTGGTTTATATCCTTAGGTTGTGCACAGGTAAAAAGCTTCACCTGTCACCATTCCTTTCTCTGTTTGTGCGAGTTGAATCCTCGGTCCCGGTTATACACACTTTATCGGTTATAGTTCTAAAACCTTGATTACCGGTTGTGCCTTCCTTGGTTACCGGTTGCTCTGATGATCAGTTAGTGCTTTAACAGTAATCGAGATAGTGTCTCTTCTTACTTACTACATGTCACCGGTCTCCAAACTAGTCTCTCCCCCTGCGCTAGTTGTACCACTCCTTGGTTTATGACTGAACATTGTAGGCACCCCTGTTTGCCAATCAATGACAATACCTCTTTGCCATATACCAGTTACCTCTTTTCCATGTACCGGTTACATCCTTACCAGTTACTGGTTAATGCCAACAGTTATCGGCTGTGATAACCACAGTTTATGTTGATTGTGATCATCACAGTCGCTACCGACTATGCCTTTATTGATTCTTGCATTTTCGTTTACTGTTGGTTTCATTGATTATTAAGTTGATTCTCATAATCAACATTATAGTCGATGTCACACATGAAATTTTGTTTAGTGTATTATCATCATTATATATATATATATATATATATATATATATGACAATTATTTATTATTTATAAGTATATATGTATATATATAATAGATCTCTTATATATATATATTATGTATATATAATATGTCATCCCAATAATTGTCATGAATATTAATAATGCTTCATGATAATAGAGGAGGATACATGTCAAATGTTTAAGGACGATAGGCCATTCAAACATTTGATTTAATCGATTGGAATCATCCGATCGAAGCTGCAATCATTAACAAATAGGCCCATAAACTCATATCGCTACCTCAACTTCTCTATGTTCATTGTGTTTGTTAATGCATCTATAACATTTTACAAAGTTTTAACTATCGCCAACATCAGTCTCCCATCTCGTATCATGTCATGCATAAAATGGTACTAGACATCAATATTTTTCATCCTTACTACAAAGAAATTTGATAGCTCCTTGACTTAGTTGCCATGTGCTTAGCCTCTATAGTGGACAAAGTGATCATTGTTTGCCACTTACTCTTCCAACTAATAACACTACCAAATAAACTGAACACATATACACTAGTGGATCTTTTTTTATCAAAATCTCTTGCCCAATATGAATCCACAAATCCATAAAGTCTATTAGGTGTTTTCCCTTTGGAGAATCAACCTGGCAACAAATAGAGTACTTTTAGCCTGGAGGTACCTTGCAAAATATTTGAAAACCCTCTTAATTTCATCCCAACAATCTTGGCCAAGATTAGTTGTAAAACGGCTCATGACTGTAATGTCCCCTTCCCAATTTGTCCTTGAATTTCCCTAAAAATCACAATGACAACAAACTAGGGTTAGGTTATATCTTACCAAGTGAAATACCTCTTCATATAGTGTAATCTTGAATTTGAATGTTGCAATCATAAGAAACATATGCACATATATAGTATATAGATAATCCATAATTAGGGTTAGTCCATAACACATGATATTCATATATCTATAGCATCCTTTCAAACACATCAGGGTGTGGGAGAAGAAGCACGTTAGGTCCCCCCGAAGTCATCTCACACTAAGCCCAAGAGCCGAATTTTGGCTGTCTTGGTCCTGGTGGCAGGCAACATGGACATCCACTTGGGGTATCCTACCTAGTGGGATGCTTGTACCTGCTTTCCCCATCTTGCCTTATTTTCTAGGAAAATACATACAATCTTGTGGTGTTGTGCGGAGGTCGTAAGTGGGTTCCTCAACTCTTTGACATAAAGACCCTCCGGTCCATTCTAGGATGGCCTATAATGTAGCATGGTAACCCCCTTTGCTTACTGTTATACACTAAGTTTGCACCCTTGTTTCAAGCTCTCGTAGTCTTGATAACCTAGTATAACATGGGAATCATCTCCAGGTTGTGGGACCTATGCTAACTGAGATGAGACCTCCAGATTCTAGGCTGGTTCTTCTTGGATAATCACCTTAATTTGCTTCTAGACATGAAAAGCAAACTTTTGAGGGAAAGGGATAGAAGGAATGCTTGGAAAGGGAAAAAATGCTTGAAAGCAAACTACCTACTAGGTGATACACTGAAATTAGGGTTTGGATCTCAGTATAGAGGAATGGAACTAATGAAAGGCTTAGGTCTAGTAGGTCACAACTTACTGAATAGGCTTGCATAAGTATTTCATAGGAGGTTCTGAACATAAGACACAACTTATGACCTGCAAGCAGACATTCACTTCTGCAACTCGGTGTAGGATTGAGACAAGACTGTTAGGGGGCTGAAGTATACCCATAAAAACATCTAAATCAGATCAAACACAATAACACACACAATTACAGAAAGTAAGAGGGATCAGGAACCCTAAGATATCACTGAAAACATCATATACTTTAATCCAATAAGAGATAATTCAAACAAGGAAGCATAGGGACATGAAGGATTGTCACAAAATACCTCTGCAATGTTTGTATTATCAATGGGAGATTTACAACTGTATAATCTAGAGGGTAGAAGTGATACCACAGATGACCCTTAAGAAAAGATGAAATTCTTTTACAATTGTCCAACTCTGAGCTCAAAAGCTCCAAAAATACAATATATACATCTCTTCTTTTTGCACGTAGGTAGGAGTTAAAACCTAACTAGGGTTTACAAAAATCTGCAATAATAACTAACCCTAACTCAACCAAGTCTGATCATGAATATATCTTTGCAACATTATAGCCGATCAGACCTCAAGTTTGCGTGCCCATCCCTGTACTACATCAACCTGCAGACAGACAACCTGGATCCATTCACTTTCCTGCACAAAGTCTTGCCATGAATGCATTATTGGTACCTTTCTGAGACAAGAAACGACCCATGACGGCCGCCCAGACCTCCTCATCATCCTCCTTTAACTGCAAATGTCCTGGAGACATAAATTCTCTGAACTACCTCGCCGCTTGCAGCCTGCAAATTAAATACTAGCAAAAAACCCTCTTAGACACATTTGAATTTGAAAATTTAATGGCTAGCCGGTCATTTTAAAATGCGACCGTCGATACCCTTTGTTTCCCGGCAGATGAACGACCCAGATTACTCTTGAAAAACAACTTAAAACCCTTTTGACAAGTCAAAACCACCGTGGAAGTCAGCGGCCAATGAGAAACGAGCAAATCGACCTGTCAGCATATTTGGACCCACCTCGAGCCCTTCATCCTTTAAGTCATTTGGCGACTACGCGACCGAAGACCTTTTTCTCATTCGCGAAATTCTTCTCTTAACCCTGGTCTGGTTAAGCGATTCAGCGAACAGGGCTTTTCGCTGAGTCTTTTATCTTATCCTGGTTTCATTAAGCGAACAAGAGAAACCCCTTTAGTCGCTGATTTGCAAAATGCTTTCAAACCTTGGGCCCAGGCTGCCACATGTCACCTTTCTATTTGTTCCGGCCGCTCCATTAGCAACCACCTCGGCAACCTTTCTGACAACAGATCCACTGCAAACAGATCCCAATCCAACGGCGGGCGCATGATCACATAGGGTTAGAAGATTCTATGAGATCATGTGACCACCATAGATCTATTAAGCCGGAACCCCTTTTGACAAACTGATCCACTTGGAAATCTTCGTCAGCACCTGGCAACCAATTATATTTTGGCACATCAGCACACCTGTCAACAGGGTCCCATAGATTTTCCTTTTACTTCGACCAATGAGAAGAAGGCATGTCATCCTGACCTGGCACTGGACCCACCTGACAAAGTTGAACATTTGGCAAATCGAACGGTGGGCATAAGATCGCATGTGTCAGAAAAGGGCTATGTGAAGATACGCCAGCCGTTGATCTTCGTCCTACTGACATCCCTGCAGACATTCTGACACGGTCCCATTGACAAATCCAAGTTGTCGTCTGGCCAACCAATAGCAAATGAGCACGTCAGAAACCGAGGACCCACTTGACAGAGCTCTGACAACAAATCAAGATCGATGGTCGGCGCATAATCTCATGTGTTAGAAAAACTCTATGAGATCATGTGCCAATCGTTGGATTAAAAGCTACACAGTCCTTTGGGCCCGCCCTGATGAACTTCCAAATCATCATCTCTCGACCAATCAGGAGCTTCCACATAGGACGACATGGCATCAGACCCACTGACACACTGCAGCACTTCATTGAAAGGAAATTGACGGTCGGCGCATGATCTGATGCTTTGACACAAACCCTTCAGATCATTAGATAGCCGTCAGATCTTTAAACCGGGACCCCACATAAAAAGACCACTGGACCATTAAGCGAACACGTGACAAAAGGAAGAATAGACCGCCCGCTAAATCGCTAACCGTTGAGGACTTAACCATGAAACACTGGGGTATTATGCGAACAAGGCATTCGCTGAATCGCCGGAAGGAAAAGGTAACCGCCGACTGATTTGGAGAACAAGTGACCAGCCAATGAATGAAAAGCGCACATGGGTATTTGAGGACTTAAGTGGCTGAGATAAAGTAACATGAAAATAGAAGGAGGGGCTTAGGGTTTTTAGGGTTATATGGCCTAACGGCTACTTTTATGAATTTTTTAACTTGGAGACCAGGGAGTTAAAAAATTTGCAGAGGCCAAGAAACCAGACATAAATTCATGAAATTTTTAGGGATGCTCGGCAAGGTAAAAACAAAGACCTTAGGATAGATATTAGCCAAATTTGCATGCATATGAAAATTAGGGTAACACTTACATCTCAGGCCCTCTCTCTCACAAGGTGGTTTTTAGGCATATAAGGTATGCAATAAGGAAGCATGGCAGGGTGCCTTATGACAACAATTCTCCCTCCATGCAATCCCCCTCCATTCTTACATGGTTGGAGAACTTTGGTTTTGTCAATAGTCCCTCAACATAGGTGTTAGAAGGGAAATTGCAATATGGTGCCCTTAGCCGTTCTCTCCCTTCGACAGTGCAATAGGGTACCCTCATAGCTGCTCTCCCTACTTGCCACTGTAGTGGGGTGCCCTATAGCGGCTCTCCCTTAATGCAGATTCCTTCCTTATCCCTTTGACGGACTGTTGCAGTGTTATTATACTTGTTTGATATTTATTAGTATATAACAGAGATGTGTATATATATACATATATAAAGCTAAGGCATGATCTCTACATTACCACTGAATACTGAAATGTTAACAATGACAGTTTGAATCTGCTTATTGACAAAATAATATATATATTTCTCCTTTGCTGTTCCTTTACTCTATTTATCACTTATTCGATGGATTGATGTGGTTGCTGAGTATATATTTCTGCTGCTGATGATATGCTTCTGTATGTTTGAGACTGCTGTGCAATATAAACTGCTGATGGTATTGAATTGCTGAGGTGATTTGTTCATGCCTCCCTCTGATCTACCCTTTAACAAGTACCGATTGCTGATAGAGTACTGATTATTTATCCCCTGATTCACAGCAGAATGCATCCCTTTCAATGTTTGTAATGACTCCTTTATACTTTATTGGTGTGAGGGTCACCACCTTTCATAAGGGATTGAGTCACCGCTTTTCATTGTTGCCTTTGAGAATAATATATTATTCCCCAAATTGATCTCCCTTGGATGTCCACCTCAAATGAAATCTTCTCCCCTTTATATCTTCCAATGTGGGGGAGAGTCACACCTCTTCATCACAATTACCACCCTTTGGAAGAGTCACAACCCTTCATCATTTCTGCCCTTTGAAAGAGTCAAAACCCTTCATAATCGTCCCTCTTTGAAAGAGTCACAGCCCTTCATAATTACAACCCTTTCAAAGAGTTGCAACCCTTCGTCATTGCTGCCCTTTGAAAGAGTCACTTCCTTATTTATTTCAGATTCCTTTCTTCTTTCATTAATCCTTCTTTAATTCCTATGCTGTCCTCTTTCTTCCTTCCTCCATGTCCCCTTTCAAATGATCTCTTCTCCCTTTCATATCTTATGTTGAGGGAGTCACAAGTCTTCATTATGTGTCTCTTGACCTTTCATTAACTTAATTAACTTGTAATAATATCATATTTTTTATGATTATTATTGATGTTTGTAGCTTCGATCGGATAAAATGGTTATCACTTATATTAATACTATGAGAATAGATTAAATTATGCACATACATATACATACCAAATATATAATAATAATAGATATTATTATTATATATATTGATATATATATATATATATATATACATATATATATATATATATATACATACATATATATATATATATATACATATATATATATATATATATATATATATATATACTTACATTCATAATTGGGAAAAATTAATCTATTCTCATACTATTAATATAATTAACTATTGAAATTGATTTGATCGAATGACATCAAATTGTTCATCATACAAATATAAATCTGATTAGTGTTTTGCATTATATTCAAATCATCGATTAGTATCAGTTGACTTGGCATTGATACCGATTGATATCGGTTAGTATACAACCTTTGAATAGTATCGGTTGGATATAATACTATCACCTGTTAGTATTGATTAGTACTGGTTAGAATATATTACCAGTATCAGTTAGCATGCAATCACCGCTTACTATCAGTTAGATTTGTATCGCTTTGTTATGGTTGATAATTATTGTGGAGACATGTTAACGGAGAGACATGTCTCCACACGTGGGGACATGTCTATCCATCAACATGTCTCCACGTATATATATAAACATCTCATAATCAAATGAAGATAATGAAAGACAGCGAACAGAGGATATGCAGATGCAGCGACACAAAACAGCAACAGTGATATGTAGAGTGAAAGATAAGTAATTTGAGTTATTCAATATCAGTAACATGAAATATATATATAACTTGAAATAAATTCTGTTTTCAGTTCATATAATATTGATTATTATAATATGTATCAGTAACATACATACATATATATATATATATATATGAAATAAATTCTGTTTTCAGTTCATATAATATTGATTATTATAATATGTATCAGTGACACACACACACACACACACACACACACACACATATATATATATTGATATTGTTTAAATATATATCATATATATATATATGAAGAGATTATATATATAAATTGGATTTTGAAAAGTAAATTAAATCATATAATCTGATCCCTAACTTTAACATGGTATCAGAGCGAGGTTCCTTCTTTAAAAGCCTAACCGCTTGAAGGGAGATCCGATTAGATTGAAGGATGTCATAGTGTATAAAACCTTTGATATTCGAGAACGATGACATCATTTTGTGAATTTGCATGGTATTTCCTATATGGGCTCACCTTATAGAATGAAATACTTGAAATTTATAAAAGGAGAATTGCATTCAAAGAAGAAAGAACTTGATGCTTGCAAACGAATTGATGATTGAGACCAATGTTGGCAAGTTGGCTATACTGATGTATATGACTTGATATAGTGTTGTCATTATGGCAACAAAGTCATATAGCAGTTTGGAGTCAGCGCACTTGAAGAGAAGATCAGAAATCAGTTAAGTGTTGAAGACTGGACAGTGTACAGAGTTCCTGCAGCTCAGAGCATCAGCACACGTGCGTACGACAGAATTATGGTATGTGCCCTAGAAGTTAAGTTGGTTAGACAATATTCATGCTTAGTCTATGAGCGCATGATCAGATGTGCAAGGATGAGAAAGTTACAATCAGTTGAAGTTGCACAGCTAGAATGTGCCAGTGAAGAACAGAGCATGAAGCCGACAGTTAGTATTTTGGTTTGCAAAAATAATGTAATGTTGTAAAGGCTATGTGCCTATTGTATTTAGGTTGCCAACATGTATACTTGTTTGTTTGTAAGCACGCTTAAGCCAATTCATTTGGAAGCGTTATATGTAATAGGTCTAAGGGCCGACCTAGTTTATTTTGTATGAGCGTATAAATATAAGGTGCGCCCATTGTATTCGATATGGAAGTTGATAGAGAGTTGTAATAAGTAGAGCAGAAGTGTGTGAAGACACTAGAAGATGTATTAGAGCTTTGCTAGAGGTCAAAGCATTAGCGCATCAAAGGAACTGATCTGACAAGCAGTGTCACAGTGACAGTTCATCCTGCAGATATAGTGTGTATATGAGATTAGAAGGTTGTAGCCTTCACCACTTGAGCAGTGAGCTCTAGGACAGTGCGTCCACTCCCTTAATAGGGACTATTGTAAAAGACTCCTAACAGGGTCAGACCCTTGACAAGGTCTACTGTACTAAAAGCATTGTAAAGCAACTCCTAACAAGGTTAAGGATCTTCTAACAAGGATCACAAAACACTAGTGCAGAATATTAGTGGGTGTCAATTCCGACTGGGGTTTTTACCTATTTGGGTTTCCCCTTAACCATATTGGTGTCATGTGTTGATTTCATGTTTCATGTTTATGTGAATGTTTATTTCAGTACTTAAGCATTTAAGTTCAGTATAAAGATTAAAGTGAAAAGTTAAAATACAGTGAACATTGATTCACCCCCCCTTTTCAGTGTTCCCATTCCTAACAATTGGTATCAGAGCTCTGGTCCTCAGCAAAGAAGTTTAACCACTTGAGGAGATCATGGACAAAGCAGAAATGAAACATATGAAAAGAAATCGTGAAGCTGCTCTTGAAGACTTGGACAAGTCTGAAAGAGAAACTGAAGAACTAAGGGATAAACTTAGTGATGCTCAATTAGTCATAAAAAGGCTAAGGAAAGATTTGAAAGAATGCTCTACCAGTGATCTAGGGACAATGGTCAAGAGGTTGAATGAAGAAAATAAATCCTTAAAGGAACAACTTGAAGAGTTTGATGATAAACTGACTAACAATCAGGAAGTCTATGATGAATAGATCAAAGAGAACCTTCAACTCAATGAAGAACTAAGGCAAGCAAACATGGAAATCTTGGAGCTAAGGAATAGCAAAGAAAGCTTGGAGTCTGAATTGAAAGAAGCAAAGAATCATATTGACAAATTGCACACCAGTTCTGATTTGATAGAATCTTAGTTGTATGCAAGGAGAGCCAAATGAGACATTAGTTGTATTGGATACAATGAAGCACAAAATCAGATTGACAACATGCGAGCAAGAAAGGACTCACAAAAGGACTCTACTGATGCTAAGGAGACTGAAGATCAAACCAAAGATAATGGTGAACCACCTAAGAATGAGCGCAAGCCTATAGATTGCACTTGTTTTGCTTGTAACAAGCATGGACACATTGCGAGGAACTGTATAGAGGTAAGACCTTTCAATGGTTACTGTTATTCATGCAATAAATTTGGTCATAGAGCTATGAATTGCAAGACTAGTAAGAAGAATAGGATTTAGCATGATCAGAGAAATCAAAATTAGACAAATGTAAGTTCTCAGAATGTTACATGCTAGATATGTAACTATAATGGTCACTCAGCTAGACAGTGTAAAATGGTGACTCATGTTAATGCGCCGAGGAATATAAGACCTCCAGTCATTTGTCACTCTTGCAACAAGGCTGGACATATCTCAAAGTTCTGTAGATCAAGGACGCAAGGTCAGGAAAGCCCTAAAAAGGCCGAAGAACCAGTTTTGGATCCCGAAGGAGAAGTTAATTTTGTTAAAGCCTCAGATGATGCGAGCTTGATTTGGTCAGAGAAAAAGAAGGACAAGACTGATGAGAATGTATTGGATGCATTTGCAGTGGACACACCCTCTACATCTGGATGAATGGCCCTCAGGGTAATAGGGGGAGCTAATTTAGCTCTAGACCCCTGCGTGGCTGGTATACTCATCCTCAGAGTATGCCCTTTGGACTTAAGCTTTTGGAGTATAAAGGTACCTTTGTGCAAGAGCGCACATGCTGATTGTGAACAGAACTCGAGTTGGAAATTTTGAAGTGACAGCCTAGTTTATGCGACTTGCATTAATGGTGGAATTTTCACTTCAAGTACACAAAAAGTTATTTGATTGCTCATTGCATTCAAATTCAGAGCGATAGGAAAGCAGAAAGAGCCTTAGAAGTTGTGAAGACTTGGAGATTGATCTATCAGTGATTTGTAGCAATTAGCAGTGCATTTGGTCGGTTGCAGAAACCCTAGTTGTGAAATTCCCAAGTTTCTAGAAACTACTCTCAGGGAAATATCGTAAATATTCTGATGGTAAATTTAACACTATGACAATCCAGATATTGGTTTATATATAATTAGCTACTGGAATATGTTCCTGTGATTATTCTGTTGACAAACCAGATATTTATCTAAATCTGTTTCGATACATATGCATGTGTTCCCGCAAGAGTTTATTCATGTTCCAGAATTTAATAATTAAATCTACAGCGAAGATGTAAATCCAAAAAGATATAATTAATTTAGCGGATGCACCTGTTCATAGTTGTAGCAGCACAATCCATGTCTTCTGTTAGACTCCTTATGTATTGTTGTCGTCCGCTGTTAAACTTCAGGCTTGGGTTCACCTTTCTCACTGTCTTTCTTCAGTGTAGCCACCCGATCCATTTGCGGTAGACAAAATATACCAAAAGCTTGCCGTATACATTCATGTTCTGCTGGGAAATGTCGCGGTAGACTGTGAGTCACCAACTTCAGCCTATACATGCCCAAATCCGCTTGTCTTCACGTAGGAGCGACAGGGCATCTATCGCGAGTCCCGCTTCAAACTTCCGGCCGCTAGACTTCTTCGTAAATGATGTTCTCCGTTATGAGACTTATACAGTTTTGGATTGTATCCACCATTGATCACCTTCTTTTCTCACAACTAACTCCACTAGGCTAGATACATAATTTGACGAAAGGAATAGAATCTGTCCACACTCGTGATTGTCTTCACCAAATATTCAAGCATGTCGTCCCACCTTCAAAACTTCCAATTTATTGAATGGTAATTCCCGTGGAATTCCTGTAAGGGAACTACCTTATTAACAAAGCCGCATTCATTAACACTTAACGTTAATAATGCTTTATTAAAAGAACAAACCTTCAAAAAGAAAGTGCATTAATTATTTAATATTAACTTGACACTTATTAATATTAAATAATTAAATCATTCATTTATTCCTCATTTATTTATTTAGGGGACATTACAATCTCCCTTGCCCTTTGTTGCTTGCCCACAAGCAACTGTAAATTTGGATGGGAGAGAACCTGCTCATTTTCCCAAGTGGCGTCTTCTAATGGCAAGTTCTTCCATTTGATGAGATATTCTCGGATAGTCTTGTTACGCAAATGCCTGTCCCAAGTTTCCACAATCTCTTCTAGTATCATCTCTAATTTCCCTTCATTAGTCAAAGGCGGTAAATCCTCTGATACTAAAACCTGTTGACCCAAAGCCTTCTTAAGACAAGAAACATGAAACACGTTGTGTATCCGGCTACCTGCTGGTAAATCCAATTCATATGCAACCTAGCCAATTCTGCGAACAATCGAATAAGGACCATAAAATCGAGGCTTCAATTTCTTAGCCCCACTATGCTTGAGAGAAGACTGGTGGTAGGGCTGTAATCTGAGATAGACTAAATCACCAACCTCAAAACTCCGTTCCACTCTTTTCTTATCTGCATACATTTTCTGCTGATTCTGGGCGTGGTGTAAATTTTCCTTAAGAGTTTTCAAGATATCCTGGCTTTCTTGAATCCAATCACGTGACTTGGGCACATTACTTTTATCAAAAGCAAGATCAACAAAGGATAAAGCATCGTATCCATATAACGCCTTAAATGGAGCCATATGTATAGATGTATGGAAAGTAGTATTATAACAATACTCTCCCAGATGCAGCCAACGCACCCAAGCTTTTTGGTGCCTTGCAACATAATTATGAAGGTAACCTTCAACCCATTTGTTGACTATTTCGGTTTGATTGTCTGTCTGTGGATGGTAACTCGTACTGTGATGCAATGTTGTACTTGTCAACCTGAATAATTCTGCCCAAAAGTTACTCAAAAATCTGTTGTCTTGGTCACTGACTATATTCCTTGGTAACCCATGTAAACAGAATATTTCCTTAAAAAACAATGCAGCGACCTGAATGGCTGTGAACTCTGTAGTGATAGCAAAGAAATGTGCAAATTTTGTAAGTCTATCCACCACAACAAAAATACAATCTTTACCTTGAGCCCGAGGTAAACCCATGATGAAGTCCATTGAAATGCTCTCCCATTTTTGTTCCGGAATAGGTAATGGTTGTAATAGCCCTGCTGGATAAGAGTGCTCCATTTTATTCTGTTGACATGTGATGCATTCCTTGACATACTGCAAAACATCATCTTTGAGCCCTTTCCAAGTGAATCTTTCACGAATTTGCCTGTAAGTTTTAACATAACTTGGATGTCCCGCTAAGGGCAAGTCATGAATTGTTTGCAAAATTCTTAGTTTTAATTTAGAATCAGGCACCAGAAAGATTCTATCTTTGTAGTAAATAATATCATTCACCACTTTGTATCTATCATCCTGAATATTTCCATCCAATAAATCACAAGCAAATGAATTCTTAGCATATTCAAGTAACAACAAAGATTTCCAATCAGCTGACACCCCACTTAGAGCATTTATTTCCGGTTTCCTAGACAAAGCATCAGCTACCACATTGTTCTTACCCTTAACATATTCAATTTCAAAATCATAAGCTTGAATTTTACTGATCCACTTTTGTTGCCTATCATTCAAATCTCGTTGACTAAGAAAATACTTCAAGCTATTATGATCAGTTTTAACCACAAATTTGGATCCAACTAGGTATTGTCTGAATTTAGCTAATGCATGCATAATAGCTAACATTTCCTTGTCATATATGGAATACAGTTTTTCAGCACTAGTGAGTTTCTTGCTTTCAAACACTATTGGATGTTTATTTTGCATTAACACGGCTCCAATTCCTTTACCCGATGCATCACATTCTAATACAAAGGGCTGATCAAAATCTGGTAATGCAAGGACAAGACAAGAACTCATTACCTCCTTGAGTTTGTCAAATACTTGTTGTGACTCTGCAGACCATCTGAATGCCCCTTGTTTGGTAAGATCTGTCAATGGTGCTCCAAGCTGTGAAAACCCTCTAACAAATCTTCTGTAATAATTGCATAGACCAAAAAATCCTCTTAACTCAGAAAGAGTCCGTGGGGGTGGCCAATCTAGAATAGCCCTGATCTTTTCTTGATGTACCTACACACCTTTAGCACTGATCATATGTCCCAAATATAAAATCTCTGTCATACCAAACTCACATTTAGAAGCTTTTGCATAAAGAGATTGAGACTCCATGATACCCAAAATTTCATCAATATGTAACAGATGTTCCTCCCATGTCTTGCTGTAAATTAGTATATCATTAAAGAAAACAAGCAAGAATTTCCGCAGCTGCTTATTAAAAATATGATTCATACAAGACTGAAATGTTGTTGGAGCATTTGTCAATCCAAAAGGCATAACCAAAAATTCGTAATGACCATAATGACATCGGAAAACTGTTTTATGAATGTCCTATTCTCGTAACTTAATCTGATGATACCCTGATCTCAAATCAATTTTAGAAAAATATACAGCACCATGTAATTCATCTAACAATTCATCAATACGAGGAATCGGATACTTGTTTTTAATGGTCTTTTTGTTAAGAGCACGGTAATCTATACACATGCGTAGGGTTCCATCTTTCTTTTTGACCAACACTACTGAAGATGCAAATGGGCTGGAACTAGGCCTAATGTGCCCCATATCTAATAACTCTTTAATAGTTTTTTCTATTTCATCTTTGAATGCCTTAGGATGCATGTATGGAGTAGTGATGACTGGTTTTGCTCCTTCCTCTAATTCAATAGTATGTTCAAAACCTCTGTCAGGGGGTACTCCTGGGGGAATATCACTGAAAACCAATTTATGTGAATCTAGTACTTGCAACAAATCATCTGAATAATGCTTTGATTCAAAACCTGTTACCTGAGTAGAGATCAAGCATTGTGCTGACCATGCAACCTCACCATGACGGAAAATAGCCTCCATCCTTTCAGCAGTAATAATCCTAGGACTACCATTTGTCATACCTCTGAGAATCACCTTTTGCCCATCAACTTTGAAAGAAAACTCCATGCGTTTGAAACTCTGAGAATATTTATCCAAGGTTTCCATCCACTGAATTCCTAACACCATGTTAGTATCTGCCAAATCAATCACATAAAAACCATCAGTTACTGTATAATTACCCAAAGCAATTTTTAGTTGTGGAACCTTATGTGTGCTAACTAAATTAGTGCCGCCTGCTACTTTTACATCAAAACCCTCATGTTTAACTACCTGTAACCCACGTTGCTTAACAAGAGCAGCATCAATAAAATTATGAGTAGATCCACTATCAATCATAACAATAACTCGCTGACCTTGTAACACCCTTCTGACCCTAAAAATGTTGTAATGAGGAATTCCTGTCATAGATGCCATTATACCACTTGCTTGTTTATTTTCCTGTTTAGAAGCTGAAACCGTTTGGGAACCTTCTATATTAGGATCTATATTTTCCTCATCTTCATTATCTGATGTTACTTCATTGTAGTGTATTTTCCCTTTTCCCAAACACCTATGTCCTGGTTGCCATGACTCTTTACAACTGAAGCATAGTTTGCGTCTCCTAAGTTCATCCTTTTCCTCTTTATCAAATGTGGGTTTTGGAAATGTTTCTTTATTGAAGGGTTGTTTGTCTTTATCTGATTTTGTAAAAGGACCTTTATTCCAATTTTTCCCTTTTGAGGATGGTTCTAATTCTCTTGCCTTCTTAATAGCCATTTGAAGTGTAGGAGGATTTAAAGATTTTACCCAACCTTTCAAAGAATTAGAAAATCCATCAATGAAAATAACAATCTTGTGCCGCTCAGAAATTTCAGTGACAAACACAACCAATTTTTCGAATTCTGTTATATATTGTTCAACTGCCCCTGTTTGTTTTAGTTGTGTTAACTTTTTTAAGTGTAATTCAAGATCCTTGGAATCAAACCTATCAATGAGACGTTCAGTGAATTCCAAATATGTCTCTACCAGATTATGACCCAAAGTGACCTGTCCATGATGCCACCATTAGTGTGCAATGCCATCTAAATGTAATGCTGCATATTTAATAGCTTCATCCTCCATCATAGGGTTTAATTGAAAATAAGTATCTAACTTTTTAACCCATGCCCTGGCAGTTGTCTTGCTTGATCCATCATAGTAAGGTATGGACATTTTCCCTATTTTCCTTTGTAATTCATTGTTGTAATTTCTGCCCCTATGAGACCTATGTTTCATCCGGACATCCACATATTCCTGGAATGTCATGTAAGACCTGAATTTTGCTCCAACTGCTTCCCAATCATTCAGAATTTCATCCTGTACTTCTCTAACTGTAGGTTCACGTTCTGGTTGTAAATTTCTAGGAGTGAAATTTGGCAAGGATGGCCTAGTTGTTGTTGTTCTTTCATGCTGATTGTTATTTACTGAACTTTCATCCCTACCACCCTCGTTCCGATTTTGGTTTATATTTTGAGCCATGAATTGAGTCATTAGATCAGTCATTGTATTTATAATATTTTGCATATCTTGTTGACTTCTCATTAAAGCAGCAATTAAATCCCTATTAGTTTCTGGTTCCCCCATTTGTTCAAAAATTATTTCTTCTTCTATCTCAGTATGACTTTCCTCAATTGCAAACTGTGGAGTTGAACTAGAAGGATTGGTCAGGTTTCTATTTTGATGTTCTCTGGTATTCCGGAAGCTGTAATGGCCTGATGGCATATTTAGAAAAACATATTCTCTATTTTGGACAACACAAACACCCTACAGGCTGGCAAGAATGAAAGCTCTGAGACCACTGTGAAATTCCCAAGTTTCTAGAAACTACTCTCAGGGAAATATCGTAAATATTCTGATGGTAAATTTAACACTATGACAATCCAGA
Organism: Chamaecyparis obtusa; assembly: GCA_027943335.1. NCBI lineage: Eukaryota > Viridiplantae > Streptophyta > Pinopsida > Cupressales > Cupressaceae > Chamaecyparis > Chamaecyparis obtusa. The sequence continues at coordinate 1,136,756 of BSBK01004968.1, read as the reverse complement.
TATTGGTTTATATATAATTAGCTACTGGAATATGTTCCTGTGATTATTCTGTTGACAAACCAGATATTTATCTAAATCTGTTTCGATACATATGCATGTGTTCCCACAATAGTTTATTCATGTTCCAGAATTTAATAATTAAATCTACAGCGAAGATGTAAATCCAGAAAGATATAATTAATTTAGCGGATGCACCTATTCATAGTTGTAGCAGCACAATCCATGTCTTCTGTCAGACTCCTTATGTATTGTTGTCGCCCGCTGTTAAACTTCAGGCTTGGGTTCACCTTTCTCATTGTCTTTCTTCAGCGTAGCCACCCGATCCATTTGCGGTAGACAGAATATACCAAAAGCTTGCCGTATACATTCATCTTCTGCTGGGAAATGTCGCGGTAGACTGTGAGTCACCAACTTCAGCCTATACACGCTCAAATCCGCTTGTCTTCACGTAGGAGCGACAGGGCATCTATCGTGAGTCCCGCTTCAAACTTCCGGCCACTAGACTTCTTTGTAAATGATGTTCTCCGTTATGAGACTTCTGCAGTTTTGGATTGTATCCACCATTGATCACCTTATTTTCTCACCACTAACTCCACTAGGCCAGACACACAATCTGACGAAAGGAATAGAATTTGTCCACACTCGTGATTGTCTTCACCAAATATTCAAGCATGTCGTCCCACCTTCAAAGCTTCCAATTTATTGAATGGTAATTCCCGTGGAATTCCCGTAAGGGAACTATCTTATTAACAAAGTCGCATTTATTAACACTTAACGTTAATAATGCTTTTATTAACAAAGCCGCATTTATTAACACTTAATGTTAATAATGCTTTATTAAAAGAACAAACCTTCAAAAAGAAAGTGCATTAATTATTTAATATTAACTTGACACTTATTAATATTAAATAATTAAACCATTCATTTATTCCTCATTTATTTATTTAGGGGACATTACACTAGTTCGACGTGCCAATTCAGAAGTCTTCGGATCATCTTAAAGTACAGTTGGAAAGCGATTAAACAAGTCATGGCCACTCCCATAGTTTTTGATGTCGCTAAGAAGAAGAGATATGTATTTAAGAAGCATCCATTTAAGTCAACCCTAGATGATTTAGAGGGAGCTTTCTCCCGCACGCCTATGGGTGTCATGCATGTCGAGGATATTAGGGCATATATCTACTGCAAGAAAGAACCAGTAGGGTTGGATAGGTTAAGGGCGCACATGGATACCATGTTGAAACCAGACAAAACATTCATGGATGAATATGTTAAATGGAATGATCACCCTATTGTTGAGTATGCTATGGCATATGAATTCTATGAGACAGAATGGATAAAGATTTTATTGAGCAGAATTCATGATGATTTGTTTTGGATAGGTGATGTGCCAGTAAGAATCACTAGTAACTTGATATATGAGATGACAGGCCTTTCTAGGACAGGCGTCGTCCTTCCTATGGGCAAGGATGTCAGAAAGATGGTGGAGTAGACATGTAAGTCAAGGAGCGATAGGCGCGGGATGACAATTGAGCCTATTGAACAAGCAGACATCAAATTGATGTCAATGATACTGGGATACAGGTTTCATCACACCAACAGGGTGAATAGTGTTTCTGCGGGCACAATTCTAGCACCCATCAGACTTGTGAAGGAAGATGGGGAGTTCAACTTGTGTGAGACCTTGCGCGCACAATTGATTGATAACATCAAGGCCATCAAGCATGATAAGACCAAAATATTCAGATTTGGGTCTTTAATCATTTACATGTACCTCCATATAGTTGGGAGAGTATCAGATATGTATTTGGACAAGTCCATTCCAACCATGCCACAGATATCTAACAAAGCATCCACCGAGAGTACATTGAGAGATTATGTTACATTGGAATTGAAGACCTTCAGGGCTAAGATGCAAATGAGGTACAGGATTCCAGAGAGCATTGTGGAAAAATACAAGGATACAATTTGTTTTATGGTGGAGACAGACACAACTTGTATGGAAGTTGTTGAGCCAAGAACTAAGTGGATTCATCCACTTGGTTATGAGGTAGAGGAACTGGTCCTTGAAGCATATGCGCAGGTACTACTATCAGCCCCCAAAGATCCTAATGAACCTAGGTGGGGAACATATGAGGAGAAAACCAAAGAAGTAGATGCTAAACTTAACAGCGTAGCAACAAAAAGAAAGGTTGCTAAAGTCACATCAGAGATCTTGAGGATTCATGGTGTGTCTCAAGCAGACCTTGATAAAGCAAGGGATGAAAAGATTGCTTTAGAAATTAAGAGTGCATCCACAGTGGAAGCTAAGTTTGATGATCTCAAGATGAAGAAGGTGAAAATTGAAAAAGATGATAGTCAGAAGGGTAAAGAAGATGATACTCCTTCTGCGCCCAAGGTAACCATTGACCTTACTGCTCCTCCCGAGTATAAGGCAATGCCTAAGAGGAAGAAAGAGGTTGGCACCAGTCATCCATCCTCGCGAGTCACAAGAAATAGAAGAAACACTCAAGCACCTCCTGAAGTAGGCTTCAAACCCAGTCTCAGTGTGCTAAGTGCCAGAATAGTTGATGAAGGAAGAATTGATCAAGTAGGGAAGTTTTATGATAAGTATAGTGAAATTGACAAGTCAGAGATTCATAGCATGATCATAAAGCACATGATCAAGTTCAAAAGAACAGTTTTGGAACTAAAAACAATGATTCCTGACAATGTATGGAATATCCTTGAATTCCAAAAGAGATAGGCTATTGAGGAAGATCTGTGGATAAGGGAAAAGATTCTTGATGATACCCTTCTTGTGTGTGAACTACAAGAAAAGAAATTGCTGTTAGATCTGGTGAAGCCTCACCTTAGAACTAAGACAAGAACTCTGAACATAATGGATAAAAATTATGAGCTAATTGCAAAAGAGACAGAGAAAGCCTTTGAGAAGGCATTTATGAATAGAAACATGTATCCACCTACTGCGCCCACAGCTAATGTACCCATAATGGTCACAAAAGGGTCAGAGACCATCAAAGTACATTCTACAGGTCCTCAGGATTTAGCGCCTGCAGTGGAAGTACAATCAGAGGCAGACAAGTCTGCGCCCATGTCAGAATCACTCAAGGACAACACCATTATCATTGATAATGTGGAGATAGCCATGGCGGCCACTGACACAGAATTGGACAAGTTCGAGGAAGCTTTTGTGAGCACACAAGAAGCTGAGATTTTATGCAGCAACACACCTCCCACTCCTCAAGAAGAGATATTGATTGAAAATATAACAGATGAGAAAGAAGAAGAGAAAATGGAAGAGGAAGAAAAGAAAGAAGAAGAAGAAGAAAAAGAACAAGAGAAAGATGAAACTTTTGTTGAACTAGCCAAGGTAAAACTAGAAGTGATGGATAGCACTCCCATCACTCCCTCCTCAGCATTGTTGTCAAGTTTGACACCTGACACATCCAGTTTGGACTCATGGAGAGAAGAAGACCTAATTGAGTTCAGCGTCCTAGCTATGGAGAAGGCAAAGGAGAAACAAGTAATGAGAAATCCTCTCCTTATGGAATCAGTGATCATACTGAACAGTTTGTTGCCTACAGACAAGAAAGTGTCTAAGGTACACTCTGTTGATGATGTAAGTACAATCATTTCTCGGTTCAAAAGTAATTTCTCAAGCCTTGAAGAATCTGCATCCCAAGTTGCAGAAGAAAAGTATTTGAAGAAGAGATTGAATGAGTTGATGAGCAACTTTGCACTAGATTTGAATTCACTCAAGACTGGTCAATCATCTTTAAAAGAATTTGCTGATCAAGGAAGGAAATTCATTGCAGACTGCATGGATCAAGATAAGCTTACTGATGCCCATCTTAAGAAAATAAAAGAGGCAGAAGATATGATTGAGCAGGTGAAGAGTTCAATGAAAGACACATCCACTGATGTGAACATGTGCAACAATGTCTACCAAGGTCAGTTGGACAAAATTGAGAAGGCAGAGAAAGAGATGGCAAAGATAAGGTCTAGACAGACTTAGTTGAGGAATGCTCTTGCGCCCTCATTAGACATCCTCAATCAGAACATCAAGGAGATTGATGCCACAATGGTAACATATGATCAAGGTCCTTCCACAGACTTGAAGAAAATGGAGAAGCTTCAGTATGCATTATGCGCCCATCTTCAGATAGTAAACTCTCTGATCACTTTTTGGAAGAAGGAGATCCAGAACCTACAGATTGCATATCCGGATGTTTTCCCTCAGTGAGTATGTATAGATACAGTTTTTTGTAACACCTTTGTCATTAATGTCAAAGGGGGAGTTGTGTATAGAATATGGATCATAATATGTATAGGGAGATATAAGTATATGTATAGAAGAACAAAAGTTTTTTGTATTAAGGACAGTTAGCAACTTGGCCATATTCTTTTGTTGCCATCAATGACAAAGGGGGAGATTGTTGGCAAGTTGGCTATACTGATGTATATGACTTGATATAGTGTTGTCATTATGGCAACAAAGTCATATAGCAGTTTGGAGTCAGCGCATTTGAAGAGAAGATCAAAAATCAGTTAAGTGTTGAAGACTGGACAGTGTACAGAGTTCTTGCAGTTCAGAGCATCAGCGCACGTGCGTACGGCATAATTATGGTATGCGCCCTAGAAGTTAAGTTGGTTAGACTATATTTATGCTTAGTCTATGAGCGCATGATCAGATGTGCAAGGATGAGAAAGTTACAGTCAGTTGAAGTTGCACAGCCAGAATGTGCCAGTGAAGAACAGAGCATGAAGCCGACAGTTAGTATTTTGGTTTGCGGAAATAATGTAATGTTGTAAAGGCTATGTGCCTATTGTATTTAGGTTGCCGACATGTATACTTGTTTGTTTGTAAGCATGCTTAAGCCAATTCATTTGGAAGCATTATATGTAATAGGTCTAAGGGCCGACCTAGTTGTTTATTTTGTATGAGCGTATAAATATAAGGTGCGCCCATTGTATTCGGTATGGAAGTTGATAGAGAGTTGTAATAAGCAGAGCAGAAGTGTGCGAAGACACTAGAAGATGTATTAGAGCTTTGCTAGAGGTCAAAGCATCAGCGCATCAAAGGAACTAATCTGACAAGCAATGTCATAGTGACAGTTCATCTTGCAGATATAGTGTGTATTTGAGATCAGAAGGTTGTAGCCTTCACCACTTGAGCAGTGAGCTCTAGGACAGTGCGTCCACTCCCCTAACAGGGACTATTGTAAAAGACTCATAACAGGGTCCGACCCTTGACAAGGTCTACTGTACTAAAAGCATTGTAAAGCAACTCCTAACAGGGTTAAGGATCTTCTAACAAGGATCACAAAACACTAGTGCAGAATATTAGTGGGTGTCAATTCCCACCGGGGTTTTTACCTATTTGGGTTTCCCCTTAACCATATTGGTGTCATGTGTTGATTTCATGTTTCATGTTTATTTCAGTACTTAAGCATTTAAGTTCAGTATAAAGATTAAAGTGAAAAGTTAAAATACAGTGAACACTGATTCACCCCCCCTCTCAGTGTTCCCATTCCTAACAACCAGATGCAGAGGGAATCTGACATTTCAAAAGAGGACAAAAGGTTGATACAAGAACTTGAGCTTCAAAGGGAGCAGAAAGAGGATATGGTTCAATCAACTTTTGATAATCTCGGCCGTATTGATTCAGAGGGAGTAGTCCATGTTGAGATAGATTCTCCAGTGATCAAAGAAACTATAACAATCAAAGGACTATGAATCATGAATGCCTTTTGGGTCCTGTGTAAATCATGAGGAAGTGACGACTTCCAAATGATTATCACTTGTATTTGTTAAAGTTATTGGAAGGTGATGATCTTACAATAACTTGATCTTCTATTATGATAGACATCTTATGATGGCTGAAACAGATGATGATGGATAATATCTTGCATGGTTGATTGAGTTCCTTAAACAGACCATGGCCTTTTATTGTGATAGACATCTTGTGATGGCTGAGATAGATCATGATAGATGATAAATGTTCCTATGGTAAGTATTATTGAGGGTACATGTGCACATTACCTGTAGGACATTTTTTGAGTTATGGTGAATATCATGAGACTTGATATTCTTGGTCAGACCATATCTCTGATATCATATTGAGGTGATATCTAATTTTTTTTTTGAGTTATGGTAATATCACGAGACTTGATATTCTTGGTCTGACCATATCTCTGATATCATATTGAGGTAAAATCTAAAATACTTTTTGAGTTATGGTGAATATCATGAGACTTGATATTCTTGGTTAGACCATATCTCTGATATCATATTGAGGTGATATATGAAATACTTTTTGAGTTATGGTGAATATCATGAGACTTGATATTCTTGGTTAGGCCATATCTCTAATATCATGATGAGGTGATATCTTCTCTATTCCAAAATTAATGGAGTTATTGGGATTGGCATTTTGTTTTTTATCTTCCCTAGCTAAGAGGGAGTATTGATGTTTGTAGCTTCGATCAGATAAAATGGTTCACTTATATTAATACTATGAGAATAGATTAAATTATGTACATACATTTACATACCAATATATATAATAATAGATATTATTATATATATTGATATATATACTTACATTCATAATTGAGAAAAATTAATCTATTCTCATACTATTAATATAATTAACTATTGAAATTGATTTGATTGAATGACATCAAATTATTCATCATACAAATATAAATCTGATTAGCGTTTTGCATTATATTCTAATCACCGATTAGTATTGGTTGACTTGGCATTGATACGGGATACCGATTGATATCGGTTAGTATACAACCTCTGAATAGTATCGGTTGGATATAATACTATCACCGGTTAGTATTGATTAGTACCGGTTAGAATATATTACTAGTATCCGTTTGATAAATACTAGTATCGGTTATTATGCAATCACTGATTACTATCGGTTAGATTTGTATCGCTTTGTTATGGTTGATAATTATTGTGGAGACATGTTAATGGAGAGACATGTCTCCACACGTGGGGACATGTCTATCCATCAACATGTCTCCACGTATATATATAGACATCTCATAATCAAATGAAGATAACGAAAGACAACGAACAGAGGATATGCAGATTCAGCGACACAAAACAGCAACAGTGATATGTAGAGTGAAAGATAAGTAATTTGAGTTATTCAATATCAGTAACATATATATATATATATATATATTTTTTTTTTTTTTAATTTTTTTTGTATAAATATATATCATATATATATAAAGAGATTATATATATAAATTGGATTTTGAAAAGTAAATTAAATCATATAATCTGATCCCTAATTTTAACAATTATTATTTATTATTAAATCCTATTTCAGAAAGGGGACATTACAATGACTTCCAATGCTTGGGAAATGTATGGTCTAGTACAAACCATAGCATATATCAAGCTCCCAACAACACTAGCATAAGATACTCAAGCCATGTCCTCCATCTCACTAAATGAAGTCAGACATTGCTATACAAATAATTTGATAACCTTTGAAAGAGCACAACGATTTGCAAGCTATCATGTTGCATCTCTCCAACATTGAGCTCACATAATTGCTCTGGGTTAACCAGAGATTTTTCTTCATTCTATCTCTTATGATCCTCATAGTCAATATATATCTGACAGCCCCTAATTAGAAGACTTCTTTGTGCTGTTCTGAAAGCAGATGTCTATAACTGCTCTTTAAATGCTACATTTGCTTTTTTATTCTGGTCTGCTATTTTTCTCTGCTGTTTGTGGTTTACATGAAGAATGATTGACAAGTTAACTCATGCAAATACAAATAAATTGCAGTGTTACAAAAACCAAGTCCGCCTTAAATTGAATAAAAATCAGAACAGTCATACTTGTATCTGCTGTAGGTTTGATCCAGTCTCTAGATAATGAAAATTCTAGTTTTTACTATATTTTATAAAAAAATCATATATCTATATACGTGTGTATGGGACAAGATCATCAATGATTGCAAGGAGACACAAAAGCGCTCAGATTTAAATGTGGCAACCACATTTTATCTGGGTTAACAATTTTGTATTCTTGATGCTTTCTTATCTTTGCAAATTGAATGTAGGTTTGATCTTATGGTACTTCCATTTATGTTGTTAGAATAAAAATATTTGCTTTAGCTTCTTATTAATCAATTCTTTTAGTGAATCTTTAAAATTTGTTCCCAATCCATTTTTGTATGAGTATTTAAGAATATGAGTATTTAAGAATATAATACCTTCTTGTTGGCTCAAGCTCTTTTGAACTGTTGTTATATGGTGAATAAAATCAACAATCCAATTAAATTACAGAAAATTATAGTTGAATTGGAAATTTGTAATATTTGTTATAAAGTATTATTTATATATTTGCACATTTCACAAGGATCACATCTGAATAATTGTTAGTTTATTTCAATACTTAAAAGTAGTTTAGAATTTTAGAGTTTTATCTTCCCAAGTGTTGATTAGTTATAGGTAAATTGTATGGAGTCTGAAAGTGGGAGGTTAGCATACGGTACTATTACCTTGTGATCATCACTGGATAAACACGTGGTAATATTATTTCATTGCATGACGGTAAGTTAGAATTTCAGAGTTTTATTTTCCCAGTTGATTATTAGTTCAAGTTGTAAGTAACCTGTATCAAGTTTCTAAGTGAAATGATAGTTTTCTTTTTACTATTGTCTTATGAATATTGCTTGGTCAATAGTACATGTGTATACAGTAGGATTTGTTAAATCTTATGTCAAAAGGTCTTCAAATATACTTTAGGTGGAGAATTTCCTGGTCATATTTGATGTTTCAAGAAGGAACAAGTGTTATATTGCCATTTGGCTTTATTTATTCTGCAGTTTGCTTTGTGGAATATGAGATGCGCTTTGTCCATGCACTATCTTTTATAAATAGCGAGCAAAATTTGCATTTCCTTTTCTGCAGACACATGCAAATCATTTTATACATGAGTTCCTAACTATTATTGATTTGGGCCTGACTGGATGTGGACTGAGTTTGCATGACTGAAAAGTACAAACAGCCTCATATTATTATATTTTCTGTTTCCATCATTTTCTTGATTCTTTTTTCATATTTTTGTTGTGCATATCTTGTACAATGTTTTGTTTGAGCTTCGTCATTTGCATCACTCAGACAATGATTTGGATATACATTAATCAGATTCTTTCTTCTTAAGGATTACAGCCTGATCTCTACCATGGAAGGCCATAAGTCAGTAGTGTCAGCATTGTATATCAATGAAGGGCTTTTGTATAGCGGAAGTTGGGATGGAACTGTTCGTTTATGGTGGCTTAAAGACCATAGTCCTTTGACAGTTTTAGGGGCTAATGCCCCCACTCACTTGTGCTCAGTGCATGCTCTTTCTGTGTGCAACGATATCTTAATTGCCGTTTATAACAATGGCTGGCTTGAGGTTTGTTATTGTTTTGCACACAAAAGTTCAAGATGAAAAGCTTTTTGCATTCTCTCTTTTAATTAGTGTTTTTTTGCTTTTATTTATTTTTATTATAACTGGTGCATCAGAAGCACACAATTCTATCTTGAACATTTAAAATAATAACAATATCAGTTATTCAATTTTTTTGAAAACCATCAATATCCTTTATTTATGCATTATGTGCTTGCAAAACAATCTGTTTTCATGGTTTTTTAACTTTTTTGGATTAACTAGTTGCGGTATTCTGTTGGGGTCCCTGCCCTTAGACAAAGCTAAGCTAATATAACAATTCCACTACAATAATGACCAAAATAATCTCACAAAAAAGGATAACATATTTCTTATAAAGCATACAAAAAATTAAAAAAGAACTGCCAAAAACCAGCATAATTCAAGCACCAAAAACCAACTCAAACAAAACGAAACAGCAGCAAAAACCAACATACACCATACCAGGGTTTTTCAACATACCCTAATGATTCATTCCAGAATTTCCTTCACCTCCCCAATGAACAACTTCTTTAGTACAGAATTTTCTCTCCAATCTCCTCTGGAGTCGTCCAAGCTGTTAATGTTTGTAGCTTCAGTCGTATGATTATTTAAAATACATATAATATAAGTTGATTAATAATAATATATATTATTATTAATCAACTTATATTATATGTATTTTAAATGATCATAACTTATATTATATGTATTCTAAATGATCATACAAAGTAATATTATTATTAATCAACTTATATTATATGTATTCTAAATGATCATACGACTGAAGCTACAAACATTAACACTCCCTCTTAGCTAGGGAGGATGATCAAACAAAATGTGTAGTGGTCTCCCGTGTCAACACTTATGACCCTTACCATAGCTACACAAAACATCAACACTTCCTCTTAGCTAGAGAAGATAAAATCCATCAAGATGCAAGTCACAATAAATCCATTAATTTTGAAAGGGAGGAGATATCACCTCACTGTGATATTAGGAGATATGGTATATGTAGGAATATCAAGTCACATGATATTCACCATAGCTCATAAATATCCATGGTATGTGCAATGACATTACGTCTCATGATGTCTTCTATATGGATACTAAGTTTACGTAGAGACATGTCACTACGTGACATGTCTCATAGGGTCCAATCAATATGTAATACTAAGTTCAGAAGGATCCTAATATGATCCATAGGGATACTAAGAAATCACATATCACATAACTCGTGATATGAAGTATCACTTAACTCGTGATACAGAGTATCACATATCATATAACTCGTGATATGAAGTATCACCAAACTCGTGATATGAAGTATCACCTAACTTGTGATATAGAGTATCACATATCACATAACTCGTGATATGAAGTATCACCTAACTCGTGATACTAAAGGATATAATATACTTGAGAACATTACATTCTACTTATATATATCCCAGTTATGGTATGTGCACTGACATTAAGTCACATAATGTCTTCCATATGGATATTGTATCATGGCATGTCCACGGATATTACGTCACATAATATCCACCATGAAGATCTCTAAATCATCTATGGTTTATTTAATGATATCAGCCTTATGGTATCTACCATGATGTCTAAGAGATCCTAACCATCATGACATGTCCACATATATCCACAGATATCAAGTCACATGATATCCATCATGATGGAGATGTTGCAAAGTCGTCACCTCACAACATCAATCAAATACAAGTGTTCATTGTCGAAAAGTCGTCACCTTTCTCCAATGTTCATAGGAGGGCCCATAAGTCATGGAGTCACACACATGACATCCACCTTGATTCATCTCAGAGGGTGGATCCACCATGGCTCATCCCAGAGGGTGGAAACAAGGGCTTTCACCTTAGACTTCTCTCTCAAAGAGAAGAATGCAATAACATACAAAATAATAGATCACAAATGTTGAAACTCCTTTTCATCTAAGGCTTCATTCTCCAATATACCAAGTTTATCTCGAAAGTACACAACCTTCTCTCTAGCAAGAAACTTGGTGAGAATATCAGCTATTTGTTCTATGGTGATAATGTACCTTGAATAGCATACTTATGTACTATATCTCTTATATAGTTTGCATCACTCTTGGTGAACCCCCAATTATCCAGGAATATCATGACGTAGGAGTTAGCATAAAGGCATTTCAGCCAGCACACATGGGACTCAATCTCATGATCATAGTCCTCTGATTGCAAAAACCATCTCCATTGTTGACTCCCTCTGAACCAATCTGACCAAATTTCTTGGAGATCAGAATGAATCAGATCTTCTAGATGCTCCCTTTAAATTTTGAGGTCTTGTAACAACCTCCTGACCTCCTCGTCCAAGGTTGCTTTTAGATGAACTACCAGACTCCCTTTGAATCTAATATCAACCTTCTACGAGCAAGTCGTGTCTTTGTTCTTTAGTCTGCATTAAGCTCTTTTCTTGAATGCCCTTTGATCCAACAACTTATCCATCTATCTAGGAATATCATGACCTAGATATCTGCATAAAAAGCCTTCTAGCCCACATACATGGAACTACATCATTTGAATCGCAATCCTTTGGCTTTTTATAGTTTCCTGGTCACTAGGGAAACCATCTCGATATGGCCTGCCCTTCTAAATCAGAATGATTAAGATCCTTGAAAATCAATTTTGGGAGATCCTCATCATCTGGTACATGAACATGTTGAAATTTTGATCATAACATTATCCACAGGAGCAATTTCCCGTACACAAGTGTAATTGTCTGATTCCAACATGAGTGAATGTAATAAACTGTGGATTTATCCCTAGGCTTGGCAACACCAAACATTCATGATAATGTGGCTCCCTTCTGAAGTAGATATCAACCTTCTGACCTCGTCCAAGGTTGCTTTAGATGAAATGTCAGAAATTGAACACCATGGAATACCCCCTTCTACGATCATGATAAATGTGATTGCCATAGACAATCATGATTTTGAAGTCATTTGACATGTCCAGGTGTCCCTTGTGATGGGTCATCATAAGGTCTTCTAAAACTTTACCAACATCCCCACATAATGGTTTGAGAAAATGTAATTCTCTACACACTATATTCGGATCTAGAGGTACTCCATCCCCCCCAGCAGGTTGAGATGAGTTCCTTGAAGGGGCCTCCTCTTTGTCACCTTTGCACACTGACCTTAACACCCAAACCCTCTGTAGCAGCCACTGACTCCATGTCATCAAAGAATCTAGTAAGAAAATCCTAAGAAGCCAAAACCAAAGCCTTGCATTGGGCACTACAGCTGCCAAATTCGTCACAAAATCCTTGTGGATTGTAGCCTTCAACCTTGAAGGCCTTGCATTACCCATTCCTTGATCACCTAAAACTTCTTTAATGAACCCTAAGGCTGCTGGATTATTACAGGTGAAAATGGCTTTCAATCTTTTGTTTGAAACTTGGCCTTTTTGCATTGGATCTTGACCTTTGCATGTATGATGACAAGACATTGCAGTAAATAGACACCTTAAAATCTTAAGTCAAGACACCTAGATCACTCCTAGATGCCAAAATGATACTGAGTGCTACAACCACAGAGCAATAAGAAACAACTATTGCATGTCTTGAAATACTTGTACTCCCACACACTATGCCAAACAAGCTTTGTATAAAATAAAATCACACAAACCAAAGGAATTGATGAACATCAACTATAGACTTCATAAATTATAATACTTAATCATCTGTTAGTGTTCAAACTATGAACCAAATAGCCCCTATTAAGAAAATTTTAAAATTAGGGAGGTCTAAATTGTATAATTTTTTACAATTTCACCCTAAGAAGACAGGTTACTACTGTACATGCACATTTGGCCAAATAGTCTTCTATTGAATATCAAGCATGCAACAATAACATTATATGATCTCCTTAAAGCGAGAGCTCAGGGAACAGGCTTATGGTAAATGTCTCCCTAAATTCTAATTATGACAGGTCCACTTTTTCAGAACATTAATTACTATAAGTGAATCCTCTTCTATGACAAAATTCTTCGTCCCGTTAGAAGAGGCTAACATGATCTCTGCAACTATCCCTCCCATTCAGCTCTTTTATTTGTCTTATGCCCTATCTACCATGTAGAAAACTTTCATCTTCCTTACAAAGCACCGTACTGGACCTTGGAACTCCAAGGTTGCCTTGCAAAGCACCATAAGAATTCAACTTGATGAAGGCTGAAGGTGGGGGTGTCCAAGTGCTATTTTTATTTTCTACTAAAATGCTGTCCTTATTCTTTTTCAACTTTGCTCTATCTCAATTATTTCCTCTTAACACTTTAATGGGTATAAATTCTCCATCTCCCAATTTTACACAATATAAAGATTGCAACCATGGAGCAAATACAACTGAATTGAAGATATTATTTTACTCCAGAAACACTCCCAAAGCATTGCAACTCTTGGGACAAGCCACATATTTTGCTCTAACCGTATCCACCATGATGTACACAAAAAAATTATGTACCAGAACATTTTCATATTTTGAGCTAGTCAACCAGCTACATAACTGCATTATAGTAGTTGGAGGAGCAACCCCAGAGAGACCCATGAGGAGAATAATCCAACTTCTAAAATATACAATGTAAAGGCAATGTAGGAGCAAATGTTACACAATTTCTTCTACTGCCATATAGTTCCATAGGGACAAGTCCTCCCACCCCTCAAAAATCAAAATTTCTAGGATTTAGATTACCTTGGGATGCAAGGATAGGGACGAAATGTCCTCACATTGCTCCCTCCCCGTGACACCACTAGAGTGAGGATGTTTTTAGGACATCTTGTTTTAGCAGGGGATGATCCTCTTTGTTGGAGACATTGGGTGGATGCCTTGATTTCCCTAGGACAGCTTGGAGATTTGAGATGTCCGTCAACCATCTCAAAGTCTTTGAGAAGTCCCAATGGCTTGGGCAGCATAAAATATTTAAAAACAAAAAAAGAAGAAAAAAATCTAATTTACTATCCAAACCCTAAGCCCTGAAAAAACTATAAATATACATGCTCACCCTCATTTCAAACCACCATCAACATTTTGTCATTACAATGACCAAGAATAAGAGCAAGAAGAAGAGGTAGAGGAAGACTTCAATGGTCTTCATCAATCAACCATTAAAAGCATTCATCAGGCCTTCAAGGTGAGACTTCACAAATTTATATCTTGTTTTATTATTTTCATTGCCAAATAGTAGTTTTTTTCCTTTGTTTTCAATTTAAATATTGAATTTATTATTCATACATGGAAATTGCAAATTATTTCAACTTATAGCCCAGGACTTTGAAATTAATTATAAAGTAACTTATAATTAAGTTACAACCACCTTATATCTTTCCCATTCAATAACAATTACAAGCCACCTATTGAAGTGTGTTGTAATGTACCAGTTGTTAGATGCCTAAGTTGAGATGGATTGCACAGTATATACAGATTCAATAGGATTGCATAATACTAGAGATAAATGAAATACAACGATAGCATGAATAACATAGAATCACATTACACCATAAATGATAGAATGATATATCTTTCGTAGCATAATAGTTCCAACATTAACCCCACCTTTCACTTGTTCAAGACTCCATACAAATAGACTCGACGCGGTTGGTTAAGTCTCCAACCGTCACCAAATGACAACACAATTGACACCCCTTCAGAACAATGTTTTATTACATTAACTAACAAAAGTCTTATTTAACTATTCATAGCATAATTGCCGCCTACATCATCCCCCCAAAAAGAAAAAGTCGTCTTCCAGATGACACGTATACATCAGTTAATATCTAGGAAGACTAATGACAAGAGTGTAGATAATGACTTGTACTACACAAACTCAAAGTTATAGTGTAGTACAAAAATAAAATGGGGTTTTGGGGTAACGCCCCCAACGGGATCAAGGGATAGCGCCCCTTGTGAGGGTCTAGGGAAGCACACCAAATTAGCACCTTCAAAACCATGCAAAACTCCATGGCACACACCATTTCTTGGATTTTTTGGATGTTTAAAACCATGCTGATGAAGCCCGAAAATAGAGTTTTTTGCCAATTTCTGCAGCGTTGAGAAGTTTGATATTTAAACTTGGATCCTCTTCGTGTCTGCACGCAGCCCATGAATGCTAGTTTTTTCTTGCTGGCTATAGCTTTATAGCTAATGTTGTAACTGCCCTTTTTAGGGTTTATGAAACTTCCCTTTACCATGTCGCCTTGCCCGTACGATGGTTTCCTGGCTCTGATATAAGTTTTTGATCCTTGCATGAGGCTTGCACTTCCTCTATGTCGTTTGTACAACCTACAAATCCTATTATATCTTTGGATGGTGTTAGTTTTGTTGTTCGTACAACCTGCTAGAGTTTGTACGGTAGTCTCCTCTGCCCCAACTTTTCTCATGCCCTTCTCGCCAATGTCCGCTCGGTGTACGACTTGTGTTTGGTGCTCCTAGCATATGTACGACATACGACCCGCACTTGCTGCCTTTTGTACTGTATGTTGGTTGTCGTTTGTACGTCTTGGGCCTGGTATCTTTTATATGGTTTCCATCTGTACAGTCCCTGTCTTGGAGTCTTGTACGACCCGCACTTGTTGCCTTCTGTACAGTATGTTGTTTGTCGTCTGTACGTCCTGCCTGGTTCCTTTTTGTACGGTCCTTGTCTTGGAGTCTCGTACGACGTACAATAGTAGTGGTTTCTTCTCCTTGCCATTTGACCGTACGGTGTATGGATGCTTGGAATGTCTTGACTGAACGGTGTGCGGCCTGCAACTTTCCCTTCTTGCTAGTGCAGTGAATCTTCCTTCCAGCTACTACTGTGAACTTCCTTCTCTGCCTCGGGTGGTTTTCTCTACTTCTTGATTGTAAAAATGCTTGGTTTCTCCTCATCTTTGCTGATTTGTCCCTTTCGAACAAGTTGCTTGGTGTGTCATCCACCCCTCCGCACCTTCCTTGTACTCTTCATACTCTAGAGGGAATGTGTCCCTTTCCTTGATTGCCAGCATGTTGCAATCAAGGTGGAAAACTTCATAATCTTCTATCTGCTAGTGGAACAACCCATTGAGGGAACTAGTCTCGTCCTCAAAACAGTTCCCTAACCTCAGGATGCCTTCATCATCAAGTTCCATCCCTCCTCTATCCAAGTCTTCTCCTTTCAACTTGGAATCTAATGCCAATTCCTGACTTACTATCTGATTTCGGAGATCAATCACGTATTTCTTTCCCTCGCTTTCAATGGAGAGGGTATTCTTCTTCCAATTGTGATTAGCTTTTTCCGTAATGAGCTAGCCTTTGCCCAGGAGGACATTGTACCCCTTCTTCTCCAGAGAAATGACTACAAAGTCAAGAAGGAACTGTTGTGTCCTAGTGACCACCTTTTGGCCCATCAAGATTCCAATAGGTTTGATTTCGTCCTGGCCTGCTCCTAAAAAGGTGGAATGTTGGGGGCTAGAGAGTTGGCTTGCCTAGGCCCTTCCATGTTTCTTCTAGTAGTACGTTCACTCCCGACCCTTCGTCCACAATGGTGTTTGTTAATTTGTAACCCATGATTTTGATTTCCACTACTGCGGGTGTCCTACTAACTCCTACGGTCAACATCATAGGGCCAGTGGTGGTCTTGGAGGGGTTGTTCTCTTCTTCACTTGTACCATTCTTCGTCCTACCTTGTGACATTCCTTCATTGTGAGGAGGTTTGTCTCGTGCTTCGTTGTTGGCCACCTTAATGATGGCTACCCTCAATCGTGGCAATGTTTCTAGTAGGTCTGCCACCTGTACTAGTACGGTGTCTTGCAGCATCTGTTCTATGATATTTGCCTCCGATGTTTTGACCATACAAGGGTACTCGTATTGCTATGTGAAAGTTGTCGCTCTTCTTCCATCACCTGTTCCACCTCCACTCTCACTTCCTTCAACCTCTCCTCTGTACTGGCATCCGGGTACCTGAGTTTTCTTGTTTGTGATCTAGTGATGACAAGGACCTCCCCCTCCGGGTGTGCGACTTCTATCATGTTTACCCCCTTTTGTCTTGGGCAATCGACATCCTCATGGTTTCCTAGTCCACACCATTTACATAGCATGCTTCCACCTTGTCCACCGCTCTGACAGTCACGCGCGAAGTGACCCCATTCGTTGCACCTTCAGCATTGTATCACAGGCCGCCCTTTTGCATCGTACTGAATGTGGCTTTGCAGTGTAGCGTTATTGTTATTGTTGCTTCCTTGTCCATTGTTACGGTACCCACCGGGCGAAGCATTATAATTCGTTTGTCATGGTGTAGTAGGCGGAGTTGCTTGCTCTCCTTGGGTAAAGAGCACTTGTGTGCTCCTTACTTTTAGGTTGTACAAACACTCCTTAATGGAGCGTCCCAGTACTTGGTAGATGTTGCAGAATAGTTTCTTGGGATAGTTAGCCTTGGTGTGCCCTTCGTTCTTACACTTGGTACACCATAGTTCCTTGCCTTTGCCTTCCTTGGCAGTTTCCTTCTCTCGCATTTCCTTCATCATCCTCATCATGTCCTTTCGAAGGGCCTGTATCGTGCGGGACTCCTCTTCGCTCTCACCTTCCGTACTATCATCGTCACTAGTTCCTTTCTTTTCTTTTGATGTCTTGTTTTCACTTTCAATGTTCATTGCTCGATTGTAGGTCTCTGTATACGAGAATGGCAGTGCCACCTTCATTTCTTTCGGGGGGAGGGTTTCAACCAGTGTTCCAAGACTCGGACTCGCCTCGGACTCGAAAAGCTCAAAATGGACTCGGACTCGGACTCGGCCCCCGGACTCGGCAAGGACTCGGCAAATCAAAAAACCCATGAAATGCAAAGATTTTTAAGGATTTTAAGTTTTTTTCCTACAATATTTAGTCAATTAACATCTAATACACAATAATTGAGATAAATAGAAACTCCTTTGCACACATACACAACTTTGCATAGATCACATAAGTAAAAATACGGATTTCTGAAGAAAACTAGTTAAAGTTACTGACACTGTTAAACCAAATAACATATAGAAATCTGAAATATAGTGTCACTGTCAAATGATAAATCAAAATGTCTACAATATTCATGGAATATGAAATCCATGGAGTGAGAAGTTCAAAACATATATCAAAGATTCAAAATAAAGGCTCATAGCCTCATAGTAGCCTATGTCCTCCTACGAGTACGCCTAAAATGACAAATGGAAGACTCTATAGCCATCCTCTCTCCCTGTGTCTGAGGCTGAACCAAAACAGGATCCTCAGTGACATGCTCATCGGAAACCTCCTCCTCCTCATCATTCTCCTCATCATCACCCTCCTCATAATCCTCATCATCAGACTCGGATCCACCACTGTCAGCCTCAGGGTCCTGCACTGGGTCTCCTCGTGCTCTAGCCTCCTCCTGTGCCATCGCTACTGCCTCTGCCTCTCGATCCACCTGATCAACCCACTCCAAGTCTCTATCACTGAAGACAGGATCATTCATCTCAGTGTTCCACTCTTCTTGTGGATCAATGTTCTCTAATTGAATTGGAGATGTGTCAGTGCCCAAGATACGTTTGTGACGAAGGCGAAGGTTGTAGTGAACAAACACAAGATCATTCATCTTTTTCACGGCCAACCTGTTGCGCTTCTTGGAGTGTATATGCTCAAACATACTCCAATTGCGTTCGCATCCTGAAGCACTAGATGGCTGGCTCAAGATACGAATGGCAATCCTCTGTAGATTTGGCACCTTAGTACCAAACATCTCCCACCATACATCTGAAACAAGAAAATTTGAAATCAGTTCTATAACTTTAACTTTATCAATCTAGATTCTAAAGTGGTAAACCGTAATAGAATTAGAAATTAGAAATTAGAATTTGGAATCATAGATTCTTACCAGGCATCAATGCAGTTCGATTTTTTTTGCATATCTCTCGTGCAAATAAGTCCCCTTGTGCTTTGGTGTACATCTCTACCTCACGGACTGTACTTGTGGAAATTGCATCATCAAGTGACATCCTCTCTATAACATCATAGAGGCCACTCCACACCTCCCCATCAGCCTTGAAACTTGGGCTGAATTGGTATGCTGGATTAAGGAAGTAGGCAGCTGCATGTATAGGCCTGTGAAGTAGATTGTGCCATCGCCTATCAATAACATCCCATAGGAGACCATATCTATCTTGATTTCCTGCATAAAAGGATCGAATGGCCTCTTTCACCCTATCCATGCCCTCATAAATGTATCCCATTGAGGGCTTCTCTCCATCAGCAACCCGTAGGAGAACAACAAGAGGTCGTACAAGCTGCAATAAATGAAGTTGAACAATGAACATAAAGTTATAAACAAGTGTTTAACAAAAAATAATGATATGAAAGGGAATTGGAAATGAGGACAAAAAGGAAAATTACATCAACAATCTCTTTGGCCGGTTGCCAAAAGTTTCTCTCATCAAAAACCATGTCAACCATGGCAGCCCCTGCAGTGGTCTTTGCATATGATGATCTTGTCCACTCCTCACATACAAACATGCCTTTCATACCGGCCTTTGACTTGAGCATGGATTGCAACATGAGAAAATTTGTTGCAAATCTAGTGACCCCTGGACGAGACAACTCTTTTTGCTTTGTGTGTTGCCTCATAAGGTTGAGGACCCAAGTATGATTATATATATACTTGCAAATATTTCTTCCTATGTCTACACATGTTTTGATCCAAGGAAGTTTGCCAAGGTCCTCCAACATGAGGTCAATGCAATGAGCGGCACAAGGGGTCCAAAATATGTGAGGGTGCCTCTCCATAAGAAGTTTACCTACAAAAAAAATAAACAAATTAAAAAAAAGACTTAAAGCAAGAGAAGTAAGACATAGAAATTAAAAATTAAAATAATTTAAAATTTTACCTGCTGCAACATAATTTGCTGCATTATCTGTGCATATTTGCACCACATTCTCCTCACCAACCTCCTTCAACACTCCCTCTATCACCTCACAAAGATACTCAGCATTTTTTGTCTTCCCCGAGGCATCAATGGATTTCAAAAACATTGTACCACCTGAGAAAAAATAAAGCAATTTAGTAGTAGTACTTACTACTATGATCAATGATCAATCTAATTCATAATTTCATAACTTAAGTCTTATAGCTTAAAAACTTAACATACCTGATGAGGAGACAAGGAAATTCAGAAGTGTCCTATTTCTTCTATCAGTCCAACCATCTGTCATGATGGTGCAACCCTTTGCCTTCCATACCTTACGTTGCTCCTCAATTTCAACTTGTACATCAGCAACTCGTTGGGACAAAATAGGACCTCTTAGCTCCTCATCATTAGGGGCTTTGAACCCCGCACCACAAACAGTAACAGCATCTATGACAATTTGCCAATATGGAGACCTAAAAGCAATTAAATAAATAAATTAAAAAGAAGACCTAAAGCAAGAGAAGTAAGACATAGAAATTAAAAATTAAAATTATATATTAATAAGTACCTTGCTGCATTGAATGGAAGGTTGTTGTAGAAGAAAAAATCTCCAAGTGCTAGTTTTGCTTTGTCATGCATCTCCTTATTCCAATTCATGCCCTCAAGCGATGGTTGTGCACCAGGAGTTGTGCGTGGAGCAAAGATGGAATCAAGTGTGGATGGTTTCTTACGAGCCCGACCCCCAATGCTCACACTCGCAGATGCAGAAGTAGTACTAGTAGTACTAGTGCCAATAGGAGTCCTAGCATGTGTCCTTGAAGAGCCTTGTGTAGCTAAGGCTGCCATTTCTTCTGCTTGTTTCTTCTGTAATTCTTTCTTCTCTTCAGCTGCCTCTAAAATAGCTATCATCCTGCGTTTGACATCTTTGGGAACCAGTAAACATGCTTTGGCATCCCGCTTTGGTATATGTGCAAGATGATATTTCAGCCTATTAATGCCTCCCCCATTATATGTTACCTTACAATGCCAACATGTAACAACTCCTTTTTTATGGCCAGGGATGGCATGTAACCAAGCCTCATCCCTTGCTACGGCACGAGGGTCTGCATCCGGGTTTGTTTTAGGCATACTTCCACTTCCACTACCCTCAGTCTGAGACATGATGACTGGTGGCAGCTGCAATATATCATAAATAAAACAAAATAAGCATCTACAAGACTACAATATATATTATAGAAACTGAAAATCAATTTTACGGTTTACCAACACTAGAAATGTAAAATTGTAATTTGTAAATACTAAATACTAAACAAAATGGAAACAAAAAAAGATTCATGAATGCAAAAAAAAAATACAAAACAACAAAAAGAAAGTAACATACCTCTTGGAATTTGCTCTAGAAATGGAAATGCAAATCAACTTTGTAGAAGCCTCCTCCAAATGTGTCTTTCAACTCCTCTCAATGCTTACATGCAAGCTACAAAGTGCAACAAAGTTGAACAAACAATCAGCAATTCTTCAATGAGAGCCAACCGGTTTTCTTCCTAAAACCCCAATCCTCTTCTCTCAATCCTTTTTTCTCTTTTCTTTCCTTATGCAAGTGATAGAATGACCTTTTTAGGTCAAAGACATATTATAACATGCATAACAAACCAAAAAAACAAAACAAAATAATTAAAAAGTGCTTTTTTAAAGCGCTGAAAAGCGCTCACTGCCGGCAGAGTCCAGGCATCGGGACTCGCCGAGTCTGGCGAGTCCATGGACTCTGCAGGACTCAGCGAGTCCATGCCTGACTCGGCCGAGTCCGAGTCCAGAGGCAGCCAGACTTGGCTGGCCTGACTCTGGCTCGGACTCGCCGAGTCAGGCATGGACTCGGCGAGTCCTGGAACGCTGGTTTCAACCCTTCGATGAACCACCTTTTCGTCAAACCATCCACTAGCTGGTTGTCTAACTTGCTGATGAGTTCTTTCAGCCTGCGATAGTAGATTTCTGCTACCACTTTGTCATCGTCACAAAGCAATTTGAACTCCTCCTGGAATGCTTTTTTTAGGTCATCCCAAGTCGCCTTGTCCCCTGCTGGCAGGTCCGTGTACCAATCAATTGGAATCCCTTGTAGGGTGGCAGAAAAAGCTTTCAACCAGTAGTCATGGTCATCCTGGCCATTTGCTTCCCATATCGCTACACATGTTTTACAGTGGCAGACTGAATCCTTTGATCTGTCCCCACTGAACTTGGGCAGTTATTGCTTTTTTGGGGGTTCTCCATTTGCCACGTACAGTAGGTACCGTGTACGTTATTAGACGTCAATGGGTTGGTTCCTCCTCTGCGTCCTTGTGCATCTTCCGCACCTCCAACTACGTGCGAGTCTTCTACCCAGCCACCTCTGTTGTTCACGTCTTGGTTGCCTCCATAGTGGTATCGATACTCTTTTCTCCCTAGAGTCTCTCTATTCTCCCTATCCTTGATCCCTCCGAGATAACGAGATTGCCAATGCTCCGCAAGGTACTCTCAAATAAATCTTCTACCTCCCCTTTGAGATTTCCCTCTTGGCTATTGTCCTCTTTGGAATGTATAGATGGTTCAGTTGGTACCGAGTCACCACCTTCCCAACTGTCAGTGTCAGATCCTTCGTGCACCTAGGAATTCCTCGGGAGTGGTAGTTCTCTGGCAATCTCTTCTCACTCCTGTCTTGATGGTTGTATTCTGCTGCCCCGTGCCCACGGTGGGGTACCAACAAATTATTTCACTAGTTGTTGTAGCCGTTGGCATCTCTCATCTTGCTCTTGGATACACAGAGACCTTCGTATGACAATTTCAGCTTCCTTCTCTCCTGTCTCCGCCTTCATGCATTGCCTTCTGTCTTTGTTTGGTAGGTTGGGAATCAATTGTCAGAGTTACTTACATCTGCTAGTATCACATGGTTCCTCCTTCCTCCATTTCCTCTATTCGTATCGTTGTGATATTTGTTGTCTCCGCTGCTCCCTTTCTCGTGCCTCATGTTGATCCTGGAGTTCCAACAATGCGCGGCCAACAATCTCGGGAGGCTACCCAAAAGATCGTACACAAGACCACTCACTGTGAGTTCGGCGCGTACCGTACCAGCCAAGACCGCTCTCTCCCGAGCCTCCCATTGTACGTACTCATCAACTGACACATCCCACTTGTGAACCAAGTTTTGTGTTAACTAGTCCTCTCGGGTTACTTCGGTATTGTCTTCTTTGTCACTGTCAGTTACCACGATTTGTTGGTCGAAGGTACAACCCATTATACCGCCATCCCGCCAATCCTACTTCCGTCGACTGCTAGGTTCGAACTTAGGCAATGATGCCAAAATGTTAGATGCCTAAGTTCAGATGGATTGCACAATATATACAGATTCAACAGGATTGCATAATACTAGACATAAATGAAATACAACAGGAGCATGAATAACATAGAATCACATTACACCATAAATGACAAAATGATATATATTTTGTAGGATAATAGTTCCAACATTAACCACACCTTTCACTTGTTCCAGACTCCATACAAATAGACTCGACATGGTTGGTTAAGTCTCCAAGTGTCACCAACTGATGACACAACTGACACCCCTTCGGAACAATGTTTTATTACATTAACTAAAAAAAAGTCTTATTTAACTATTCATGGCATAATTGCCGCCTACACCAGTCCTGTACACACTCAATAGTACAGAGACATAGAAATCAATGTACGGCTAGTGTTGCCTATACGGGCAATTTTGACCTCCAATGTGTACGACAAGACACTCCACATGTTCGTACGACAAACTTGAGCCTAATCTCAACGTACAACACCCTATCTTTCCACACGACACTCTCCCTCCAATCGTACAACAACTACTTCACTTGTACGGATAGGTCGCACCTGTACAATAAGTTCGAAGTACAAATCTTCACACACTCGTACGACAAAGTAGAAGTCTTCACTCCATATGGCACAATCAACCCCCTCCACATTGTATGGCAATTTCTCCTCATTTCTTTGACTTGTAATGTCACCACGTCACTAACTTGACACTGGTTAACAAGATTGACTCATAATTTCTCTCTCCACTTGTATGGTATTTTCTCTCTCCACTTGTATGATATTTTCTCTCCACTTGTACAGTATTTTCTCTCCATACTACGATATTTTCTCTCTCCACTCATACAGCAAGAGAAACTCCCTTCAACACACGATGATCATAGGAATTATAAAAATCGCAGATGAAACACATTATGCAATTCAAACTTAATAGAATATTGCAAATGCAATCACCACAAAACTATGAATCACTGTTAATTTTGAGACTTAGATTCTCAAATTATATCGGTATTCACAAATTTGAGCAATGAAGCATAATAGGTGAAATATTTGAAATGATATTTCTAATGGTAGACTAGGTGAAGAATGATTCCCACCAAAACTATGAATACAGACTAGGGAGGGTCTTCCACCTTCGAAACTGTGTACAACCAAACCACCTTTAGCCTCCAGCTTCGGATAATACAAATAAGAGTTCAAAATAGATTCCACCATGATTTACAATGCCTAACCATCTCCTTATAAAGGGCTCCAAGAAGTCTCTGGAAGGTTACAGTAGGTTGACACAATTTATTATTTTATTAATAGGTCCCTTTATTTAATGATTAAATCAATTAAGTATAGATCCTTATGATATTATTCAAATTTTGGACCACTTAATTAATTAACTTAATTAAGTCATTTTATTAAAATTGGGGACATTACTTGTGTGCCATCTAATTCTCTCAAACTCTATGCATTCATTCTTCCAACATGAGACTGGGTCCTTTACATGGTTACACTTGACCCCACCACTATGTGGTCCCATCGTAAGAATGTGCTTAGGTGCATTTACTGAAGTTTGACTCCTATCTCTACATGGCTCCATGGCTACTACAAGATGCTTAAAACCTTGTGGAAGTGGAAGCCGAGCTTGCAGTGTAAAACAAATAATTCTCCACCTATTTCTCTAAACCTTTTGGGCAAATGTTCAAATAGTTTTCCAAGTATTGCACTTTGCACTGGAAAAGTGAAATTGAGCTCGAGCTTAAGCTTACCTTGTTTAAGTCGAGGATGAATGCAGTCAAGAAATAAGGATATCTCGTAGAGTTATCAATACAAATATTAAACTGTGAGAAGTGCCTAGGTGCAAACATTGGATACAAAACTATTTAACAATCAAAGACTTTTTTGCGGACCATTATGAAATTTTCATGTCTTTGAGCTGAAAGAAACTTAACAAAACTAAACTATGTCAGGAAACAGGTTTCGGTCTTAAAACAAGCTAGTTTGTTGTTGTTCGTTGTTGTGAGTTAAGCATCTTTATATTAAAGACAGAATTTAGTTGCTTTCTCAATACAGGAATTTTTGAGTTTGATTATTTGTATTATGACAGATGTGGAAGGATGATATCCATTGGAAGTCATTGCAAGTCCATGACAGTGCTGTTTTGGCTCTAGATTGTAAAGATGATTGGGTCTTCATTGGTGGTTGGGACAAAACTATTAAGGTGCACACTTATTTTTCAGATGATTATTAACACTCGTTACTTGTGGCTTTAATTCAAAACAAATGAAACATTATTTTATAAGTGAAAGAGTTTCAGGTTTTCAAGATCTCATAAAATGGACTTAGCATATTGTTATTTAGATCGTCTAGACTCATCGTAGAGCTGTGATGAGTATTTTAGAAGTATTTTAAAGAGAACTAGAGATACCATTTTTCATATTGTTTGAGTTCAAAAGTTTCTTCTGTATACGGCTGTTGGAACTGCTGATTTAAATCTTGTCTTGCAGGCCTTTAATTTAAACAATATTGCGGAGGAGTTTACTCCAAAAGTCATCAACTGCAATTCTATAGTAACATCATTAATGTTCCATCAAGGAAACCTTTTTGTAGGATTTGCTGATAAAATCATTAAGGTAATCAAGTTTTTATAATGTAACACATTGTAGGAGCAAATGAACCTCTTAAATCTACACACTTGTATTAAACATAACATAAAGTGGTAGTGTGTACATCTGCTACATCTACCCACTTTTCCCTATTCTCAGGGATTTATATATAGCGTGTATGTGAGAAATATATACATCATTCTGTTTGGCTTATCCTTCCTAATGCACATAAATAATTTGGTTTTCAGTCTTGTGAATGTGTCTGTTACTGATCTCTATATTTTAAAATCTATTACCTCAAACAACTCTGGGATTATAATGCATATGAATTGTTGATTGAAGTGAACCTTGTATTATATGTAATTGAACTGATTATTAGATAAACCACATTCTCTTGGGTTCATGAATCATTTTACTCAAAGCTTGCAACTCGATACACTTATTAAGGCAGCTGAAGTAACGGGAAAACAAAATAAATTGGTTTAGTAGCCAGTACAATGACCATAGCTGATCCCTATTTATAGGGATCCTTGTATATCCAGTCTTTGAGGTATTCATATAATTTTATATGCTGGTGCCTTCTTCATGCAACAGAGTACAGACATTTCCCGTGTCTTTTAATTATGCTTGTCCACTCTGTATAGTCTAAAATGTAATATCGTGGTTCTGGTGGAAACTTACATTTAAAGCTAACACAATACACATTTATTTGTTCGTCACAATTTTACAAGACTTACACATAAATTCTAACTAAACACTCGTAGGCTTCCGCATATAATAAAAAAATGTTGATTGCACACATTGTACAGAAAAATGAACTGATCATATTGAAAGGAATTCAGAGATATTTAGGTTGCACACTGGTGAAACTACTTAACATGTCAAAAACTATATTTTACTTTGGTATCTAAGCACACCTTTTATTTTCTTGTAAATATGAAGTTGGCGAATGAAGTATAAAGGTAAATATTATGTTTTGATGTTAAGTGTGATTTTAATTGACAATTGTTTTACACAGGAAATTCTCACCATTTGAATCTGCAAATCATTCTAAAATATCTGGTACAAGAAACAATATATGAACAAATTTGTCTTAGTAAAGTCAAGCTCCACTCATGATATTTTTTCATGTTGGACAAGAAGCTCATAGTTACTTTTAATGCTGGGTCAAGACACTAGCTAAGGGCATTCTGTGTGACAGTATAAGCCAATAAGGCCTTTAGGATGCTTGATACAGTCTTCCTCTTGTCGACACAATTATCTCACACACATTATACATCACTCCATCATTTCCCTAAATGGAGCAAGTAGAAATTATGCAATTTTTTAGCAAGTCAGTTCTTTCAACATCTATAATCAAGAAATGATCAATTTAAAAATAAAACGGAAATAAATTTTCAGCATGTGTACAGGGCCCGTTTCAGAAACGAGAGAACATATGATAGAAGGACACCACAGTTGCATAAAAACATGGCAACTTATGAGAATGCAAGTATGTTGTGTTGTCTGTTCTTGAAGTAACCTAAAACATTATTCTTCATACAATTATTTAAACCTCTGATAACTCAGAATCACCTCCTCGTGCAAGTTGCCTTTCCCTAAGACTCACAATTGTGAAGTTTATGCAAGTTGTTTACCTACTTCTTGTTAATTTTGGGACTAATTTGTGTCCGTGTGAATGTGGCTTTGTCCCATTCACATTGCTCAAGTTTATTTAGCCCTAGGTGGTGTTCTAGAATTCCTTATAATGAGGTCATATCTCACTATTATATTGTAGTCACTTAGCATTTAATATTGTTTTCCTAAGATTCACAATTGTGAAGTTTATGCAGGTTGTTTACCCACTGCTTGTTAAATTTGGGACTAATTTGTGTTCATGTGAATGTGGTTTTGTTCCATTCACATGGCATAAGTTTACTTGGCCCTTGGTGGCATTCTATATTTCCTTCTAATCAGGTCATATCTCATTAATAGATTTTAGTCACTTGCATTTAATATTGTACATAGTGCATTTAAAATTTGTTTTAGGTAAATGTCAATACATTTTCACAATCTATGAATTTTTTGTTGCTGCTTCTGGATTTGATTGTGTCTGAGGTTTTTGCATCAACGTTTCAGATCACACTCTGTAATCTATGATCAAGATGAAAAAAAGCACAAAGAGAGAAATGAATGTCTAATTGCAGATCTAACAGGATAAAAAAAGAAAGAAGAGGACCAAATAGAAGAAGGAACAAGAAAAGGTCAAAGTCAAGGACCAGTAAAAAGAAAACAACAAAAGAAAAAGCTAAAAAAGAAAGAAAATTAAAAAGAAAATCAAAATACAATAAAGAAAAATAGAAAGACACTAACCCAAAAAGAAAAGGTGAAGAATTAAACTAAAAGAAGAAAATTAAAAAGAAAACCAAAATACAATAAAGAAAAATTGAAAGACATTAACACAAAAGGTGGAGATTTAAACTAAAAGAAGAAAAACCAAAAAGAAAAACTAATAAAAAAAGAAAAAAACAAAGGAGTAAAAATTACATAGACGAAGGAAAGACAAGGAAAAAAGAATAAAGGAAAGGAAATAAACAACAAAGGAGTCAATTAATGGTACAAACCTTTGTTATTTATACAAGGTGTTTGTATATCGTATGATTTTTCTCTAAGATTTTTGATTCGCCAGAGCTGCGTAGATTGGTAACCAGTGGCCCGTGTTTGCTTTGACTAGTTCACGGTTTGTTTTTTGCTTAGCCAGTATGTTTGACGGCGGTGAAAGACTTTTGGTTTGCGTAGTGGTCTCGGCAAGGTTGGATTCTCCACTTAAATACTCCTTGATCTGCGCCATCAACACAACTTAGCCAGCGATCTCCACTTTTCAAGGGCACGTTTTTTTGGTGGGACTGTGAGCTTATTTTGTACGAGGCTCTGCGCAGGGGTCTCACCTTGCCTGCAGTTTCCTTGCCTGAGTTCGCAGTGGTCTCAACACTCATTTCCAGGCCCGGTTTTGGTTTGGTGGAATACACCAACATTATCATGGCGTTGTTTCTGGCGTTGCACGGTGTATTTGGTCGCCATCTTGACCGATTTGGCACAGGCTCGAGCTCTACTTTGGCGGCTTTTTGCTTTGGCAGGCTAAGTCATCCTTATAATTGCTTATCGCGGTGTGTGTTGGCTCAAAGCACTTTCTTAGTCACAACGGACTTGCATAGCCTCTACATCTGGAACAAGAAACGAGCTGCTCGGCCAAAGCTTATGCCAAAATTGTTTGCCTCAAGTTTATGCCGAGTATTTTACTGGTTTGCATAAAATTTATGATGTTTTAGGGTTTACTGTTCTGGTGGAGGCATTTGGAGGTAGTGATAGAGCATTGGGATTTATCCGAAATTGGTTGCGAGAGCATTTTGGCTCTTTATATGCCTGAGCCCTCCCTCTTTATGTTGTGAGTAGGCTTGAGTGCGCTCACTGTGGTTTGTGGTTTGTGGCTTGTGGAGGCTGAAGATGGCATGGGCTACCCACCACCATTTCATCTGTCGGGATTCTCTCAGCCCGACGAGCTTATTTTTCACCCCTGCACAGGACGTGGTCACATGGGGGATTGAGGGTTGGATCGCGTTAAGCACCCAAGTGCTCATGTTGGTCTTTAAAGTGCTTAATATAGGACTTTTTTTCAAACTTGCACAACTTTTGCAATTATCATCAAAAAGTTGCTTTGGTGAACTTCTCTCTAGTCCAAGTATTTTTTTGAAAATTTTGCATTTTTTAACAATTTAGCCAGTTCAAAGTTGCTTTCATTGTTTCTACTTGGTGTCATTTGGCGAATTGGTTTCGAGGATTTCCCAATATTTGCTTTTTATTCATTTTGGAGGAGGTGTAAGTCACACTATAAGTGGACATTCATTTTTGTTTTCACTTGCACATCATGTCGGATCGAAATAACATTGAGTTGGTCACTCCGCACTTATCATGGATGAAACTCAAGATGTGCATTTGTAACAATCTAAGGGTCTTTGGCAAATGCTAGATGCAAATCAACTTGAATTTACTAAGGTATTTTAGCAATTTGTTCACATAAACAAAATGGATGAGGCAAAAGGACTCATAGGTTTACATGTAACTGATAATTTGTTATTTCACATTGTGGAGTGTAAGACACCTAAAGAGGTTGTACAAACTTGCTGATTTGTATGTTAAGGTCAACCAGTTCAAGTTCCTGCAACTTGAAGCATATGTCACTTCTATCTCAAGATGCATTTCTCACTATTTTAAGATTTCCTTGCATAGTTTAAGTTGATTTTGTCACAGTTGAAAGGATGTTGCCATGCCACATCTAAAAATGTGTATCTTCTTCATCTTGTCCAAGCTAAGAGGTGCTTTTCAAGTGTTGACTTCTACCTTTTATTCTATTATGGATGTCATGGGAGATCATAAGATGCATTACTTTGAGGTGTTTTGCAATCGTCTTACTAGGGAGCAGGCCAAGTTGATTTAGATGGACACTCTTTCTAAAAGTCATGCTTTGATTGCTCAATCTTCCAAGGGTAAGGGTAAGAATGAGAAAAAGCCTAAAACATATTCTCCTACAGGTGGCGAGCTTCCCTCCAAGCCGAAGGAAAAGAATGATTAGAAATTTACTCTTCCATCACCTCCTCCATCAAACTCAGGCGAGTCATCCTCCAAGTCTACAAAGAAGAAGAATTGTTCATTTTGTGGAAAATTAGGACATAATGACACACATTGTTATGCAAGGTAAGAACCATTGGAGGAAGCTACGAAGAAGTATAACATTTATTTGCTAAGGTCTTCTTCCTTGTGCTCTTTTAGTGAGGGATTCATCCTCTACTAGTGACACTTGGATTCTTGATTTAGGTGCTTCATATCACATGACTCATTCTATGGATCTTCTTGATTCTATTTCAGCTAGTAGCACTTCTCATATTGTTGTGGGGAATTCTTCACAAATTCTAGTTTTAGGGATAGGCTCAATTCAGATGGAGGATGGGTGCATTGATGATGTTCTTTTTGTTCCTAAATTTTCTCATAATCTTCTTTCCATTTATCAGATTTGTCATCATGGTGATGGGAGGCTTGTTGGGTTTTCTTCGAATGATGTGACTATTCAAAAGCTATAGGATCCTGAGAAAGTTGTTGCTACATGCACAATTGATCATGTGGGTTGTTTGTAGAGGTTTGATGGATTTGAGTCTTCATCAGGATCATTTGTTATTGCTCATGAAATTAAATAAGCTTTGGTGTGAATGGTTTGGGCACTTGAACTACATACATCTTTAGGAGATGAGCACACAAAACTTGGTGATAGGTCTTCTTAGGATTGGAGGGAGTTTGTCATGGTTGTGTCCTTGGCAAACATCTTGAGGGTATGGCCACATGTGCTTCAATACCCATTGAGTTGGTACATAGTGACCTCATGTCATTTTCAAGGGCCAAGTGTGTGCTCACTTTATTGATGACTTATAATGATGCACATGGGTGTACTTTTTGAAGTACATGAACGAGGTTCATTGGTTTCTTTAGGACTTTCAAGGCATTTGTGGAGAAGTAGTCAAGCCTTTCTCTTCAGAAGATACACATAAATAATGGGATGGAATATGTCAATCAAGCATTTCATGACTTTTGTAAGGAGTAGGGTATTCTTCATCAACACATAGTCCCATACACTCCTCAACAGAGTGGTGTGATTGAGAGAGAGAACGAGACTTTGAGGGTGATGAGCAATTTTATGCTTGAGTCTAGTCCATGGCTCCAATGTTTTGGGTAGGGACTGTCGATTGTGCCAACTACATTCAAAACCGTATGTCTCACAAGGTAGTGTGGACTATGACTCCCAATCAGGCTTGGTCCCATGCTAAGTTTAAGGTATCCTTCTTCTGAGTATTTAGTAGTGATGCTTGGACATTCATTTTGCATGGAAGATGTAAAGCAATGGAGGAGAAGAGTACTCAATTCATTTTTGTTATCTATTGTGAGGATGTGTAGGGTTATCGCTTGTTTGATCTTATCATGCAATAGCTTTACTTTCATCACGATGTTTAGTTTGATGAGTCCTTCACTTAGATGAATTCTCCATCACCCGCCCCTTTTCATTATCTCCTCCTTCAAATGTCAATTTGTTTCATGATGATGATAGATGATGATGTTTCAATTGATGGTTGTGATCTTGTTGATGAGGTTACTCCACCTCTCATCTAGCACTCACTCAACCTCTTTGGAACCGTAGTCTTATTGAGGAGGCTAGTTCTCTTATTAGTAATCCTACAACTACTCACCACTCTTTCCTAGGCTTTGAGTAAAGATGGATAGTTTTTTGCTTGCTCCAAGATTCACCAGATGCCACTTTGATCCTACAGCTCATATTCAAAAACATGGAGATAATCTTCTTATTCTTGTGCTCTATGTGGATGATTTGATTCTCACAGAGAGTTCTTCCATCATTCAAGATACTCAGAGCTTTGATGGAATGTTTTAATATGACTAGCCCTGGTCCTTTACATTACTTCCTTGATCTTTAGGTTCATATGTCTTCTACAAGTATTTCTATCTTTCAACATAAATATGCTCTTGATTTGCTTCAGAGATTTGGGATGGTTGATTGTAAGTTTGCCCCTACTTCGTTTAAGTCATGTGGTCTCTTGTCAACTAGTTGCACCACTCTATCACTTGATGCTACTTTGTATTGACATTTGGTTGACAACCTTTTGTACTTGACAGATAGTCATCCAGATATTTCCTTTGTAGTTGGTCTTGTCTCATGTTTCTCTCAACATCCTCATGAGAGTTATTGGAAGGCAGAAAATGTATCTTACGATACATTTGGGCCACTACACAATTTGACATTCTCTCTAAAACAAGAGATTCTCAAATTGTGGGCTTCATTGACTTTGGTTGGATTGGTGATGTTGATGATTGAAAGGTGATATAATGATATAATGATTAAAATAATTGTACATTTGGATTGGTGGTGTTTTTCATTCCATATCATCAAGATACAATTTTGCTTCTTACTTGTCCAAGTAACAAGTCTATCTCAAAGAAATATTGCTCCTCCTGAGGTACTCTTTCTATCATCCACACAACTTGCCCAATCTTCATTTGTATATACATGAAGTTCTACGTTTTCTGAATTAGGATACCATAAACCATAGTCTATAGTTCCTCTCAAATATCTGAAGATCCTCTTTACTGCCATATGATGACTTTGTTTATGATCTGCTGCAAATCTTCCAACAATACCAACTGTATTGGAAATATCAGGTCTAGATTGAGTAAGATAGATTAGTTTACCAATCATACACTTATACAAGGTCATGTCTACTACTGTTGAATCATCTTCTTTTGAAAGCTTGCATCCTATTATCATTGGGGTACTTACTGGCTTGCAATCATTCATCTTGAACTTCTTCAATATCTCTTTCACATACTTAGACTAGTTAATGAAAATACCTTTGTCTGTCTGCTGCATATTCAGTCCCAAAAAGTACTTGATAGGTCCAATCATGCTCATTTCAAATTTTCTCTGCATCTCTTTAGCAAATTCAACACTAAGCTTGTCATTACCACCAAATATAATGTCATCAACAAATATAGCAACTAACAATAATCCATTAGGTGTCTCTCTTATGAATAAGTTACAATCTGCTGCTCTTTTCTTGAATCCAATCTTAGTCAAGTATCCATCAAGTCTTTCATACCATGCTCTAGGAGCTTGCTTAAGTCCATAGAGGGCTTTCTTCAATTTGCATACCATATCAGGTCTGTCTGATAAGGTAAATCCTTTAGGTTGCTCTATGTATACTTCTTCCTTCAACTCTTCATTTAGGAATGCTGACTTGACATCCATCTGATATACTTTAAAGTTATTGAATGTAGCATAGGCTAGAAATAACTTTATGGCTTCCAATATGCTTACATGGGCAAATGTGTCAGAATAATCTATTCCTTCTCTTTGTGCATATCCTTTGCATACTAGTCTTGCTTTGTTTCTTACTACTGTACCATCTTCATTCATCTTGTGTCTGAATATCCACTTTGTTCCAATCACATTCTTATCACTAGGCCTAGGGACCAATTCCCAAGTGTCATTCTTAATTATCTGATCTAGCTCTTCTTGCCAATCTGAATCATTACATGCATCTTCAACACTCAAAGGTTCAATTTGTGACAGTAAACATACCACTTCATCAGTTGTGGAACTCTCTGCTTTTGATCTTGTCATGACTTTGTTGTTCTGATCTCCAATGATATCTTCCTTTAAATGGTATCTAGATGTGAATTTAAGAACATTAGGTGTGACTCTCTCATCTGATTTCTGTGATTCTTCTTCACTTGTTTCAGGGTCATTGAATAATACATCAATGCTGTCAAACATTTCATCAACAACTATTTCTCGATTGGTAGGTCTAGGTTATTCTTCAATCATAGGAGCATAATCATGATATCTTTCTTGAATCATAAACTTCTCATCAATCTTAACATGAGCACTTTCAGTGATCTTCTTCAATCTTAAATTAGAACATCTATAAGCTTTTCTTTTAGTAGAGTAACCAAGAAAAATACCTTCATCACTTCTTGCATCAAACTTGCCTATAGCTTCATCTCTCTTGATGTAGCACTTGCTTCCAAAGATTCTGAAGTATTTGACTGTAGGTACATTCCCAAACCATAGCTCATAAGGTGTCTTGTCTGCACTTGGCCTTAATTGAATTCTATTGATAGTATAGACTACAGTATAGATTGCATCTCTCTAATAGGTTTGTGCGACCTTTCTTTCAATCATGATGGTGCACGTTGTGTCAAGTATGATCCTATTCCTTCTTTCTGCAATTCCATTCTATTGAGGGGTTTTAGGAGCACTTAGCTATCTCTTTATCCCATGTTCTTCACAATACTCATAAAATCTGTCATAGGTGAATTCTCCTCCTCTATCTGATCTTAGACATTTAATCTTCAATCCAGACTCATTTTCAACCTTAGCTTTGAATATTTTGAACTTCTCAAATGTTTCTTTTAAAAACGCAACCCACATCATTCTAGAATAATCATCAACAAACAAAATAAAGTACCTTTCACCATAGTATGATCTTGTTCGAATTGGTCCACATAGGTCTGTATGCACTAGATCCAATTTGTTCTCTGTCGAATTATGCTTGCTTCTGAATGAATTCCTCACATGCTTTCCCATTACACATTCCCTGCATATTGTATCAACTGGTTTTGCAATGCTAGGAAGGTCTCTTATTGCCTTTACATTACTTATCTTTACTATGTTGTCAAAATTGATGTGACATAGTCTTTTGTGCCATAACCAACTTTCATCTACTTTAGCAACAAAACAACTTGCTTTTGAATTAAGTTGAAAAAAATTACCTTTTGTCTTTAAGCTTGATGCAATCATTTCTCCTTGTTATTAATGATGCACTTATTGTCTTTAAATTCCAATTGATATCATTTGTCAAGTAATTGTCCAACATTTAGTAGGTTATGCTGCAAACCATCAACATAAAGAACATCATCAGTGTTGTTCTTTCCATCCAAGGTGATAGCTCCTCTACCTATGATAGGTTTAGGAGTGTTGTCTCCAAATCTAACCATGCCGCCTTTGTACTTATCCAAATGTACAAATCTATCTTTGTCTCCTGTCATGTGATGTGAACAACTGCTGTCAATGATCCAATCTCTTCTGATGTCTGCTTGTGAAATCAATGCTAACTCTTGTGCTTTCTTTTCATCTTCAAGGTCCATTTCATCAAACATTTTCTCCATATCTTCAAGAGCAATGAATCCAATTTCATCTTCTGTTGAATCTTCATTTGATACTCCATCTCCAGTATAGTAACATTCTTTTGTATACTTAGGCTTGTAATTAGTTTTGAACTTCTTGAATCTTATAGGACACTTAGAAGCAAAGTGACCAATCTTGTTACATGAAAAGCATTTGAATGTTAATTGACCTTCATATTTTCCTTTTCCTTTCCTTTCTTTCTTAGCAATCATAGCAATGAAATCATCTAGTGCTTTCTCTTCATCATCATCATCGAAATTATCAGAAGTGTTCAAAGATTTCTTACCATGGACTGAGGCTTTGAAGGCTATTTCACTTTTAGGCCCTGTCTTCAAACTTGAGATCTCGAATGCTGAAATCTTGTTGATTAAGGTCTCTCTTTTGAAGTCTTTTTAAAATTGCTTTTTTTCATCTAGGATGTTTATCTTGCTCTCATATTCTGGTGTCAAAGTAGTCATCAACTTATCCATTATGTCTTCTTCGGAAATCTTTCCACTATTGTTTCTGATTCCTACAACTGCTTCATTAATCCTTTGATTGTAGGCTCTAATGTTCTCTTCAGGTAGCATCTCCAATGTATTGTACTTTTTCTTCCATGTCTTTGTGCGCGTATTCTTGGCTTGGATGTCTCCTTCAAACATGTCTTCTAGATACTTTGCATTTAGGACTTATTTCTTGCCACAACTTTTCTAGATAATTTGCATTGAATTTGTTCCCTAATTAATTACAAATGTGTAGATTGTTGTGTTTTGTTTCTATGATCTACTTCTACTCTCACTCAAGTAGATTTTCCATTGTTTATATGAGTTTTAAATTTTTATCATTTCTTTTAATTGATCCATTTATATTTCTTATTTCACTACCTTGGTAGAACTTTGGATGTCTACTCTATCTACCATTGATTTCTTTTTTTTTCCGTTTATTTTTATTGAAAGTGTTTTCTCTATTTAATAAAAAAGAATGGAATTTACAGAGATTTACCCATGAGTACACCTAAATAAATGCTAGGAAAGCTTATATTTTCACTTTGATGCCTACTTGCAAGGATCCAATTTCTCTCAAGACTCTGGTTCCATGAAAGGGGTACCTAATTTTTTAAGTGTTGTTGAGAAGTTTTAGGATCCTTTGACAATCACAGACAATGCTAAAAATATTAGTTCATCATTTTTAGGAAGTTGGTGGTCCGATGGGATTTTTAGTTGCGGTTAATACTAAAAATATGAATGCTTTCTAATGATATCATGTGTAGTTTGAGTGAAATTCATTGATCCATATTTCATGAGCAATGGTTAACAAGAAACTATCTTTGACACTTGTATGTAAGTGATACTCACAAAGATCAAAGAATTGGCAATTCTTGAGAGGTCACAAATCCTAGTACTACTTCAATTCAAGTACAACTTAACCATGACATTTCTCCATAATCAAGCTCATTTAGCTTACTGCTCCTTTTGAAAAATTTCTAAGTGTTTGTGTGTCATGGACCACTCATTATAGAAATCCTTAGCTCATACATAATACACCGTACTACTTGATGATGCCATGTGATAAAATCTCTCTTAAGTTGGTGGAGTAAATTTTAAGCCCCACTACAAAAGAAACATTGGGAATTGAGAACAAAAAAGTAGGATCTCGTATTTCAAAGGATAAGATTATATTTATCATGTACTATTTTTTTTGTCATCATATGAGATCTCCCACTTTATAAAATTAAATATCGAAGTCCCTTACATGAAAAACTTCCTAAGAGGTCTATTACATATATTATACATTGTGCTAATCCTACTTTGTTGGATCTGTTAGCAATGTATGTTTTGTGTCAACCTTCTTGGTGCATTGATGTCAACCTAATGAAGAGAAGTACCATGTGTGTGTGGGAGAGAAGTGTTTAGTGTTGTCATGATAATCAACCTAAGGAAGTGTTGCCAACTTGTTGTGTGCACAAAGTGTTCCTAGTGTATGGGAAGTTAAAATATGAAGGAAAGCGTATTTAAAGTCTAGTATTGGATGATCAGATGTTCTTTTGATGTTTGGTGGTGATGATAAGTTGGTATGTGGTATATTCAGAAGATTGGAAGTATGAAGCTAGTATATGCAAGGAAGAGTATCTAAAGTCCTTGTGGGACAATGCTTTGCATTGCTTCACATAAGAAGTTGGTGGCTTGTAGTTTTGGTGTTATCATGTATGGTCTATGAATGTCAGACTATTATATTTTTAGGTCCACAAAAGTTCAGAGGTTAAAGTTGTGTTTTGTTGTTTGCTGATAATAAGGTTGGTTTTCAGGAACATTCAAGATTCGCTTGGAGAATGCTTCACATTTGATGTTTCTAGGTGTGTGGTTTGGTGGACATATTCCTAAAATTTGTGCAATGTTATAATTCATACATCTTCTATTGGTTTTCTCAGTAAGTGAAGTTGTGTTGCTTTATGTTCGACATTATTGTCTGTGTTGATCTTTGGCCAACTTAGTTGATTGTGATGATTTTTTTAATGGTTTATTGGTCTAAATATGCTTTGGAGGGAGTGCTAAGAGGTTGATATGGGTTTTGTCATGGCATGTTAAAATCTGCATGGAGTTATGACAATTATATAATGTTTTGGGTCGACTAGTTAACATGTTCTAATGGCCTATTGCACGTTATGTTTGGCATCGACTTTTGAGGGTGGCATGTGCTTTTCTCAAATCATTTATGGAAGGTGTGTTATGATACATTTGGGTTCTCTTTATCTCTTGTGGTGGACCACATTGAGGGCAATATATATATATATATATATATATATATATATATATATATATATATATATATATATATATATATATATATATATATATATATATATATATATATATATATATATATATATATATATATATATATATATATATATATATATATATATATATATATATATATATATTTGTGTGCGTGTGAAAATGTTTGAGTTCAGTATGGATTATTAAGGATTGTGTGCCGATTGAATGCAAAGTCAATTTGATGTGAAAGTGAAAGAGAAGAGGTGTGAGTATCCAAGTTTGATAGAGTTTGTTGCAGTGGTTGAGTAAGGGATCCTACATCTTTTTTCAATTCATTATTTCCTTGTGCCTACTAGAAGACAATGGTGCTTATGGTAGTTTGTGAAAACTTGTATCTTGCATGGGATCATGCATCTTAGTGTAGTAAGTTGTGTGCCTTAGCTTGTAATTCATTTTTAGGAGCAGTGAGCTTGTTAACATGTGGCCTAAACATTTGTAAATTGTTATTCATATAGTGAGTGTGATTTACGTCGTAGTTTTTCCACATTGAGTTTTCAATGTAAAAATTTGGTGTTCATGTGTTGTGTTATCATTGAAATATCTTTCATTGATGTTTACTTGGATAAAGATAATTGATAAGTTTTTGCGATAGAAAATTTCTAAGATTTGGTTAAGACTGATTCATCCCCCTCCCCACATCTTAGTCTTAAGGTGTGTTCAACATGATCAAGCATTTTCCTATCCACAATGGAAAACACTCTCCTTGAAATGATATTTATATTTATCATTTCCGTTAGAGTAAAGTATTAATTTAATTATGTTAATTAAATTAACTTTACTCCCTTCTTAAGATTTCACTTTATGCACTTGCATTAGTCGTTTTATAATTAACACACTCATGCATTAGTCGTTTTATATTTAAAATGCTCATGCATTAGTCGTCTTATTTTTAAAACATGCATGAATTAGTCATGCAATAATTAAATTAATTATTTCATTCACTTTTTCTTTTTAGGGTTTCAAATCTCCTTTATAAGGCTTGATCTCCTTTGTATTCTTATTGAAGAACATTCATTTTATTTGATTGCAACTTTTGTTTTTGCACATCAAGAATGTCTCCTCTTTCATGGATCCTTGCATTAAGGTCTCCATAGCTTTTGCTTCTCTCTTTTTGTGACAATTGTTTGCATGTAGGTGTTCTTGGGAACTATGGGTTGTTTTCTCATGAACTCCAACATGGTATCAAAGCTTCAAACCTGTTTTCCCATGTCCTCTTCTTGAGAGATTCGACCGTGTTCGTCAGACCTACAATTTTTAGAGGATTTTCTATTGGATTTAGGGGGACCTCTTTTTCTGGTCACTTTGGGCTCAAACAAACCTCACCATTGCGTTCAAAGTGCCCAAGAACCTCTATTTCCATATAAAATTTATCAAATTTGAACAAATTGGCCTTTGAGGAAACAAATTACATGTCAAGTTGTATGACCCTAGCACATAATCCAAGATAAAAATTTTTTGTTGACAGTGCCCCTAACGACCATCCCCAACGAAACCGCTAGTGGCTCCCACCAGCAGGATTGCTAGCGAAATGACCAATACTTTCTGTTGCGTCAGCCCCTCCACTGAAGGCCAGGGTCATATGGCAAGCCCCCAACCGCCCACCAGACTTCAGCCCCTTGGTCACCCGCGTGACCAGGGGCCATTTTTTTTGGCCCCCAGGCCCTATTAATTTTTGGCAGTGACGGCCATACGACCATCAAATTTAAGCCCATCAATGATGATGTCATCACTGCATCAACCCTCTTCTACACTTTTTTTGGGCCTTCCAGAGCTACTTGTGATATTTTGCTCATAACTTGAGCTTACGGTGTCGAAATCGGGAAAATGAGATATCATCGAAAAGCTGGTTCCGATCTCTATCTAGGTCTAGAGGTTTGAATTTCTTATTTCTCTTTTTTGATGGTGTTTTTGGTTGTCAAAGCCAAAGGTTCATTTTTGCACTCTGGGAGCCATATCTTGAGCATCTGGACTCCGTTTTGGGAAAATGATATATCGTTGGAAATCTTGTTCTGAGACCTGTCCAGTGTTGTGAATCATTTTTCCAGATTCTTCTCCAAGTATATTTTATTTAGTTTCTTTTATTTTGCAATCTAATGGATATCTTGGATGTTACAGGTCCTGAGATCTCTTCCTTTTAAGGGATGACTCGTCTTTGGCTGTTCTTTTGTATCAGAAGCCTTTTCTCTTCTTTGAGCAATGTATACTTCAATTTTGTAGCATTCTTTCATTCACTCACACTGAGATAAAGTGTCATTCTATTGCATGTATGGGATCTTGAACATGTTTGTGTTATTCGTACTCACACTCCATTATAAAGTGCCAGGGGGGTTTGATGTTTCCCTTTATTTTCCATCTACCTTTATCAAGTGAGTGTTCCTCCAATGACATTAGCCTCAGGTATCTCTATGTGTGTTTGTACTCTCTTTGCACCTTCAATGTTCTTGGTTCTTGATCATGCAATTCAAATTGGATGTTCTTTTCAATGTACCTGTCATTACTCCTTTGTCAGCATTATGAGGGGGTTTGTACTGATCATTCTTCTTCTTCCTTGGTTCGATAGTGTGAGCTATTTATTTAGTATTTGTTCCTATGTACTAGGCGGATGCAGTGGCTGGGTACCTATGCATTTCAGTGAGATGGATCATTTACCATATGGACACTCTTTCTTTCCTATTTTTGGAGGCACTATTCCATCTTTTATTGATCAACTCTTCAGAGTTTGCTATTTTATACCATTTGTATCTTCGAGTTCAGTTGTTTGCCTTTGTTTGCCTCCTGATTCGAGTAGTGTCATTTGATGGCACTCATGTAGATTACAATATTCTCTACTTGGTCTTATTTCAGTGGAGGATCTTCAGATCATCAATTACTTCTTGATAGTGTTTGTAACTTCTTGCTTCAGTGATGTTCTACATGTTCATCCTTGTTCCTATTTTCTGGAACATTCCCTAGTTTTGGAGGCTTCTTTAGTCCTTCAGACTAGTCTTTGTCTCTTTTTGGAGTAGAGTTTTCCCCATGTGGTTTTCTCTATTTCTCCTCTTTTTCAGAGACTCTCTTTTGTACTTGGGGGCCTCATCAGGCCATGTTGTCGGGACCTATTTTTTGCTTTTGGCACTGTAGTTTCCTTTGCTTTCTTCTTGCATTGTTTGTAGCTACATTGTTGCTCATCTTAAGAGGGGGTGTTAGAGTAAAGTATTAATTTAATTATGTTAATTAAATTAACTTTACTCCCTTCTTAAGATTTCACTTTATGCACTTGTATTAGTCGTTTTATAATTAACACTCATGCATTAGTTGTTTTATATTTAAAACACTCATGCATTAGTCATCTTATTTTTAAAACATGCATGCATTAGTCATGTAATAATTAAATTAATTATTACAAGCACTTTTTCTTTTTAGGGTTTCAGATCTCCTTTATAAGGATCGATCTCCTTTGTATTCTTATTGAAGAACATTCATTTTATTTGATTGCAAATTTTGTTTTTGCACATCAAGAATGTCTCATCTTTTATGGATCCTTGTGTTCATGCCTCCATAGCTTTTTCTTCTCTCTTTCTATGATAGGTATTTGCATGCGAGTGTTCTTGGGAGCTATGGGTTATTTTCTCATCAACTCCAATAATTTCCAATGAAAGAATGTGCACTGGAGAGTTCATGCTTCTCACTTAACTTATCTTTGGTGCCTCCTTTGGTGGTATCTCTTCCAAGTTACTAAGTTTCTTCCTTGATTTTTTAGAGTTAAAATTGAAAAATATGTTGACATAAATAATATATAGACATAAACAATATTTTTAAGGTTATACTTTTAGAAGGAATTATTTGAAAAAATACCTAAATCTAAATTTAAATTTTAAATTCAATATTATATTTATTAAAAGTTTATAATTATTATCAACTTTGAAAATGTATATTTCAAATCAAATGTCGAGAAATACTTATTTGATACAATTTTAGAAATATCTACTCTCATATTAGAAAGAAATTATTTGTTTAGGCTCTCTTAGCTATTACACGCCCTAGTAAGAATCTATTTTATTAAATATATTGATGAGGCCAATTTGAGGCCTATTTGGTTTAAGATTTCATGTGTTTTTATGGCTAAGACTTGGGAACTTTATGAGTTTTTCATGGACTTATTCAGACTGCTTATGTTTTTATTGCTATATATGTGTGTACTTTGATGCTTTTAAGTTTAAATGGATATGTTGAACATATATGTTATATCATTACATGGAATGAAATCTTGTATCTTTCTATCTTGCATTGGTTGGGTAGTTCTTCCTATAGCCATGTGATGAGAGCAAAGATAATGTAGAAAAACTTATTATGAATTCTATCTTGGATATGTATTGCAATTTTTGCATGTGCACACTAATCTCTTGCAGGGAATGGCGAGTCGGCAAGCAAAGAAGAAGTCAACATCGGAAGACGAAGTGGTGATATAAAGTTGAATAACTATTTTGGGACTCATAATGATTCCATCACTTTCAGTCATTAGCGGTTATTGTTGCAGACTAGGTCAACATGATTAGTAATCATTGGGGAGTAAATCTAGAAGTCGTGAATTCCTAAATTCATGTGTAACTAAACACAACCTACTCCTACATTAAATTATGTTGTTCTTGTATCTTCAAAATCGTCATATCCCTGACATTGGAGAATCCTAGCTTTAGGGAGTTCTGTTCTAAGTTGTTGTTATAAATAAGCTAGAATTTAGATTCTTGAGTTAGTTTTTGCGGGAAATCCTTTTGTAATCCAGCAGTAGTGAAATAAAATTATGTTGCTACACTTTGTACTTGTTTTTTATGAATGAATGAAATGATATATTCAGTTCTTAATCTCTGAGTTGTTATTCATTCACTCTTCCGTGGGGGCCCACACGGGAGGTGAACTCAGTTCATAGATAGGTAGGAGTTAGTTTTAATTTTCATTGAAGTATTTCAAACTCTGTTGCTCTTGCAGCCATTTGGTAACATAACTGTTGCTTGTTTCCTATAGCATAAGCAAATAGCTAGTTTCCTGTTTGTAGCATGATTCCAAAGAACTAGGTTAAATTGTTATTCCATTTCTTAAACTTAGCATTTCCTTCAGCATTTCGATTACACAAGTTATGATGACATTTAAGATGGGTTAGAGAATATACCTTGCGGGCATCATTTCAATCTTACGTCCTTGGTTGATAATTCAATGAGCTCAGTATGTTATTCTAAGTATGATATTTGGCACTGTTAAATACAGTGTCACTATAAGAAGGATGTACAATCCTTAGTTACAACTGTATTATACTGACCAATCATATATGATGCACACACACAATGTGTATGCAATACAATGATGCTTATTTATTACAATCTTAGCTAGGATAATCTCAAGTTTACATTGTACCCCAAGTTAGACATCGACTACATATCCCTTTTCTTATACCCACAATCCACTAAGTTGCCACCTTCCTCGAGTAATCTTATGCAACTTCTGGATCTCACATACATGATTTATATAATGTTTAATGACTCATTTTCAAACAATCAAACCATTTCAAATAAAGTTTTGGATGAAGTTTTGGCTAGAACACTAAGGATACCATGAAAATGAGAACCATCAAGGAAACCTAAAAACAAAGTATTCTATAATAGTTTTTGATGGGGATCTCCTCGTGAGAAGAAATAATTAGAGATACATACAAAGATGAAGTATAATCTAGGTTATGCCCAAAAGATGTTAGGATGTTTAAGTACACATTAATATTTAATTTAAAGCCGAAATAGACCTAGTTTCCTTGTTTACATGCATAGGCTAGTGAAGCCTTTTCCCCACATTACATTTTGGTGAACTTGGTGTCTCTTATACTTACTTCTGATTTTCAATTTTAGATCTGATTTGTGTGCACTCCATTAGATCATATTTCCAATAATTTATAAACTATATTATTTATAGACTTGCATTACATACATTTTGAGGTCTAGTTCATCTACACTACATATTGGTGAACTTGACATGTCCAACTCTTGCATATTTCAAATTTTCACTTTCATATCTGATCTTCATGACGAAATTA
This sequence comes from Chamaecyparis obtusa, assembly GCA_027943335.1. Lineage (NCBI taxonomy): Eukaryota > Viridiplantae > Streptophyta > Pinopsida > Cupressales > Cupressaceae > Chamaecyparis > Chamaecyparis obtusa. The sequence goes on along the minus strand of BSBK01004968.1, from coordinate 1,091,813 downwards.
CTAAATCTGATTAGTTTGATATTTCTCATGTGATTACATTACTTATTAGTTATATTTATCAAAACCACATGCTAGATAATAGTTTCATTTATTTTATGTTGCTTATATTCATTCATAACACTCTTACCTATTGCATCATAAGACTTTCAAACATATTTCCTACTTGTAAATCATTTCTTAGAGATTTTATCCATGTTTCATGTTGTCATATGATAACATGTTTTAGGAAGTTCATGGAATATGTGGAACTCATTAAATCTTTTGTAGAAAATGACAATCCTAAAGATGATATTGAAATGGATAACACTTATAACTCTCCTAGGTTATCTTTTGTCAATGAGGACATAATCAATAATCTTATATATAATCTCTCTAATGGAGATGCAATATTAATGAGTACTTATAGATCCTCTCCTCAGAAATATACTTTGGTGCAAGTGAGAGAAGCTAAACATGTTAATATTAGTACATCTATCATTCTAAATCCTCCTTATTCTCCTACATCTTGTTTTAGCCATCAACGTATTTGAAGACAGGATGATGTTATGAATTTTATTCATAATCTATCTCCTAACATAACATTAAGAAAATACGAAGATTTAGATGATCTTACTTCCCAAACCACAAGGTAGATATGAATGATTTTAGTATTAGAATCTCCTTACATAGATCAATCCTCCTTCCATCCACCCTTACACAACATCCTTCAATAAGCTCCATGTTGAAAGTTTTTCACCTTCAAAACTAAAGACATACTATGAAATAGGTTATGGCATTAAATCTAAGCAAGGGTATAGTGGACAAGGTCTTGGAAAGATGAAACTAGGAGTAAAAGTACATCTACTAATTATAGTAAAAGTGAAATTAGTTAGCAGAGTACATCTACAATTTTAATAAGAGTAGGTGTGCAAAAAAGACTTTTTAGGGTCGTTAGATGGTGGAAAAAGAGTAGAAGATATATATATATATATATATATATATATATATATATATATATATATATATATATATATATATATATATATATATATATATAGTTAAGAAAGTGATATTTGAAATGACCATAGTATTGTTAATAGCTATCAATGCACAATTCTTATATAGTTTGGTAATAATGAGGATTGGAGTAGTCATTCTCCATGCATTCCTTGACCCTTATGCCATTCTTGTACACTTTGGTCCTTGCATTCTCTTCCTTTGTGGTGTTAGTACAAGGAATTCAATGTTTTACAACAATCGAGTGTATTAGTATGTTAAAATATGTTCTCACTGGATTAGGGATTTTCTTGAAGAAGTATTGCAAGCCTTCCTTGCATTTTTTGTGAGTGGGATGGTGCTAAACATAGTGAAAAGATGAGCTTGTGCGATGAATGTATTTAGGAAAACCAGAACCATGTCGTAATAATTATGAAAGTATCATTGTAGGGTTAGCCAACAAAAGTGGTTCCTTCTTTTTGACACGAAGAAAATTCGACAACAAAAAAAAAAAATCATTTTTGACCCCTTTGAATGAACTAGGGTCTTTGTTCGAAGGATCCCAAGGGGTTCATTCGAACATGTCTGTGTGGCATGTTCGAACGAACCCCACCCCCTTCGTTCTAACATGCTCGCGTAGCATGTTCGAATGAAGGGGAGGTTTGTGTTCAACACTAGAATTGTTACCTCTATCAGGCAATAAGGCTAGATAACAATTCCAGCTGACAATGGAAACCTCTCCTAGTTGTGGGTAGACTATGATTAGAGAGGAATCTCCAGATTCTAGGCCGGTTCCTATAAAATATTGGATATCACTTACTAAGCTTGAAAAACTTGTTGGGAAAAGGGAAAAAGGGAACTTGAAACTTAGAAAAAAAAAAGTTGATACACCAATGAATTAATCAGAAACCTGAAGAGAAAATATAAATTCTAGACCTAACACATAATGATATTCAGATGATTTGGTACATTGTTCAACATATAGGTTAACGTATTTAATTATCAGGGATAAATCATGAATAATTTAACACTTAACAACATACATTTCTCAACTAAGGCTTGGAAAATCAGATTTCTAATTAGGAAGGAACAATGTGACATTCACTTCTAGATTTAAAATCAGAATTGAAACACTTACAAGAGAAGATGAAAAGGAATTGAAAATCTGAACACAAAAATGAGCTAAAGGATTTGATATATTTCCTCAAAAAATCTCTGCAAAATGGTTACAAAATGGACTCTTGAGCTTTTAGGAACAAAATAGTTCACTATAGGCTCTCTTTCCCACACATGCGACCTTGAAAAAAGTCAATCTCCCTTCCTAAAGAGAGCTCAGAAACCCTAATCCGAGAATGCCTAAACCCTTACAAAATTGCTCAAATTTTGGCCATAATTCTTGCCAAAAATCCAGCCTATATGTCACCCACAAAAAGACAACACTCTCCCCTAAATTTTGGCAGAAAATAAGGAATTAAAATTCCCTTTACATCATGAAAATGCCAAAATTTAGTCTATCTTTTAAATAAAATGGCTAAAAATTAAGGAGTAAATCCTTATTACAATATATTATGCAATTTTATTTAAAAGAACATAAATATTAAAAAGACCTTAATATTTATTTAATGCCAAAAACTATTATTTAAAAGTTTCTAATATCAAAACTAAATAATAGTTTATCCTATCCTACTTTCCCAACATATTTTAAGTTTAGCAAAATGAAGTGAGAATTAACAAAGTGGGGAGTCAAAACAACTTCGACCCACTTGCAATTCACACACGTAAACGTGCCGTGAAAAGAAGATGGCATCTTTCTGTGGTCCTCCAAAATGCTATGTGGCACTCTGTCCTACATGCAAATTGACCCTCTGACAGTCCCTTGCGGACTCCAAATGATATTATGTTTTGTTTTGGGCATTTCTTTGACATTTTGAACTTAGCATTTTTGAAGTTCATTTGCAAAAAATAAGGGTTTCAAACCCTAGTCGACTGCTTGTCGATGGCTAAAACTTTGGCATCTTTGTTGGATCTCTTGCAAAAAATGAGGAAATATGCTCCTTCAAATAATGAAGAACTCGACATGTCTGATGGAAATATAAGTTTTTGCCTTCGAACCTCTGTGTCAATGATTATTGCTTCATAAACGTGCCATCTCTTTGCATAATATATATGTCTTTATTTGCTATTGGAGACGTGGGTTCTCTGCATAAAATAAGGGTTTTTTCTGTTGAAAACGTGGTCCATTTGTTGCTTAAAATGTTGAAGCATTGCTGAAAACGCAGTTCATTTTCTTTTTGAAGTTCCTGTTGACATTTTATACAAAAATGTGGCCATAACATATGACTTATTCTCTGTTGGAAATGTTTAATCTGATGCAAAATGTGGCTCTTTCTTTCTCAAAACATGGGTTCAAACTTTATGTTTAACGTTTTTCAAAAAACGTGGCCTCTTTTGGTAAAAGTCGTGCTTCCCTTTGCATAGAATATGGAAGATTTAATGCTGGAAACGTGGGTCTTTACCATTCGAACTTCCTGTAGCAATTTCTTTTCAATCATGCCATCATTTTTGAATAATATCGTGCCTTCATTTGATGCTGAAAATGTGGGGTTCTTTGCCTTCTGAAACTCTCTGTCAATGTTTTGTTTGAACAAAGCACAAAACGTGCTCTTTGTTTGCAAAATTGTATTGAAGTACTTGTTTGAAAAACACATAAATGTTGCAAATACACTTACAATTTTGAATAACACCAGATGGCTTCACTTTTCCACACTTTTTTATTTTGGGTTTTCATAAACATGAGGTTTTGAACTTGAGAAACTTTGCTGAAAGTACATAGTCACTTATTCGAACTTGGCATCTTCCTTTCTTTGCATAAAATTAGGATTTGAATCAGCAGTTACATAGCTTTATTTTATTGCAAAAAATATTGGGGTTTCAACTTCGAACTTGCTGTTTGTCTTCTGTAGGTTCGAACTTGAGTATACCGTCTTGACTTTGCAAAGAAAATCTGAACATAAATTGTAAAAAGAGTACTTGCCATTTTGCTGTTCGAACTTTCAGTTTGTAGTAGAAACTCTTGTTTGCACAAAAACATGCACAATTTGCAATGCTCATGCAACTTAAAGTCTAGAACACTTGAAACACACTTTAATTTGAAAAATTATCATGACTTCAGTTGCTATTTTCATATCTCCAAATGAAGTTTTGAACTATCATACTGGAAACATATTCAGTTTGAACCCTCTGTTATTATGAACTGTAACTTTTGCAAGAATGGCACTCTTCAAGTAATCATTTATTGTTCCTTAGCAAGCATAACATCTGAACATGTGCATATATAGTCTCAGAAAGTGTTTACTATTGTAACATATATACCATAAATGCACTGATATTTTCAAACAAATACTCAACATTATGACAGAAAGTGACTTTTCTTCCTTTGCATTCTCTGCTATTCTTTTTCACTAGTCCTCATTTGTAAACATGAACTCATTATTGTTCCTTCAGCAAGAGCACATCATTTTTGATCTTTGAGTTCAAATTTCAGAATTTTATCTACACTCCAGCATTTATAAATCTGATATGTCACTTGTCAGAAATTGTATATATGAACTAGTTTTCTGATTTCTGACAAAAACTGAAAAATGTGATCCATTGGCATTCTGAAATTAATAACACCAGCATTATTGAAGTTGCTATAGTAGATTATTGTACATTTCCTTTTTGATATTGAATTTAACAATTTATGATATGAAGTACAACAAGATGTAAATGTTTATTATTTTGTTAATGAAGTTCGAGCACGGGCTCGTGACAATAAAAAACAACAAAATGTTAATGACTGAGGTTTGAACACAGGTTTGTGACACCTAGTCATAACATTTTGTAAACATTCAAATTATGATTCAATCTTGAAGCACTTGTAAAAATATTCAGCATTAAGTCATTGAAAGTTTTGAAAATGTACTTTGTAAATGATGAAATCAGCATCTCTTTTTGGTGAAACAATTTGATTCTTTTGAAGATCAGCAACCTGGTACTTCCTGTAGCAACTTGGCACGAGAAACCAACTTGTTTTGCATCTTGAAAAATGACTGAAAAGTGAACCAGCTAGCTGTTATCTACAAAACAACTTGTTAATTTCAAGCAATATCAATATGAAACATATTCTGAAAAAGGTTTCTCAGTTTGGAAATATTCTAAGTCCCTTTCATTCAGATTCATGACTGATCAAAATGAAAACATACACCATAATAGGTATTAGAAGTGAAAGGTTTCATGTTTCAAAATATATCCCTTTAACACCTCCTTATAGTGAGTGCTGGTCTACGTTTTCTTATTACATTTATTATTTCAGATTGATATACAGATAGAAATAGATTGCTGATGTATGTAATTCTTTTCTCTTGCATTGCTTAGATTCGTCAGGATCTAACCATTGTTCTTTTTCTTTTTTGAGATGATGCTTTCCCTAAGGACCTGAATGCTGATGGTGACATGGGAGTGACCTATATGCAGAGGACCTGACAAATACCAGCATAACCAAATTGCAAACACGAGGCAATGCATGGGACCCCTATTCCATATCTCAGTTTTCTATTCTTATTTGCAATGTACTCTGTTTATTGAAACATGAAATGTGAATCAAAGGACATTTGTACTACATTCTTATGAATGCACAATGTAATGATCAATGATGAATTTTGAATTTGTAACAGTTTGATTAATACTTAGAGTACATTAATGAAAATCTCATAATAAATGTAGTAAGTGAATGAAAATCAACAAAACCTATAAGGTAGTGTTAGATAGATAACTGGAATGTGCAAATTTCTCTACTAGTGCCTATTATGTTGTATGATTTTAATTTTGAGTAACAATTTTGGTGACTTCTGCTGGATGTCTGCCTGCTAGACATGACCTGTAGACTTATCCTAGGTCAACAAAACTTGGAAAACTGAACCATGAATGCAGTTTATTGAAATGAAAATGCATCTATAACTAGACTCAAATGCAACCTAAAAACCTAGACACAAAACAACCTAAGACCTAGTGCTGGGACAACACTTATTGAAAGTGAAAACTAAACAAACCTATCCCTCAAAGCAAAGCTTGAGGTGTATTCCATTAACTGGAATCTGCAACTCTTCTCCTTCAGTTGTGGACAACTAAAAAGCATTGTTCTCTTTGCAGGCTGTTATGACAAAAGGGCCTGACCAAAAATTATCAAACTTACCATGTTGCCCTGGCCTACTTTTCAGAACATCCCACTTAAGAACCAAATCTCATGCTTTAAAATCTCTGAATTTAGCCTTTTGTCAAAAGATTTCTTAGTTTGAGCTTGCTTAAGCTCTATTGTATCCAAGGCTTTTCTTCTTTCTTCTTCCAATTGTAGCAAATCCACATACCTGAGCTTTAAATGATCCTCTTCCTCAAATAATAACAACTGATCAGCAAGCTGTAATGCTGGAAATTCTATAGATACTGGCAATCTAGCATCTTTACCATAAACTAGGACATACGGGGAATTCCCAATTACCTGTTTAGGTGTGATTCTATCCAACCATAAGGCTGCCTTCAATTTAGAATGGCAATCTCTTTTATTTTCTTGCAGAATCTTTTTGATAATTCTTGTTAGATTTTTATTTGTAGATTCTGCAAGACCATTACCCTGAGGATAATAGTTAGAGGAAGTATTAAGGTAAACCCCATTCTTAACAACCCATTCTGTAATAGATAACCCAATAAAAGCCACAACATTGTCTGAAATAATAGATTGAGGAACCCCAAACCTGGTAATTATATCTTCGTAAAACTTCAGAACAACAGGTCCAGTAGCTTCCTTCAATGTAATTGCTTCAGTCCATCTTGTGAAATAGTCAATAGCAGTCAAGATCCATTTATGACCTGCACTAGAATTAGGATGAATAGGACCAATGAAGTCCATACCCCACTTGGAAAATGGCTGATCAACTACAATAGGTTTCAATGGCAATGCAACTAGCTTTTGTTTTCCTACAAACAATGCACATTTTTGACACTTTCTAGCCAAAGCATAAACATCTCTAAATAAATCAGGCCAATAATAACCCGCCCTTAGTATTTTCCAAGCTATGGTTTTGGGACTAAAATGGCCACCACATGATCCATCATGAAATTCAGATAATATTCTGTTTTGATCTAGTGTATCAACACATTTAAGAAACATTCCAGAATAATCTTTCCTATACAAAACACCATCAATAAGGACATATGGGATAGATTGTAACCTGTAGTACCTCCTTTTAGCCTTATTCAGATCAATTGGACATTGTCCAGTTTGAAGAAACCTTGTCATATCAGATAACCAGGTTGTTGTATTAAAGACCAAAACAATATCAACTTGAGAATTTTCATATTCTTTGGAAATTTTAGCACCTTCCTCTTCATTTGCCAGTTGGGCACAAAGGCCTTTCCCTCTTACTAGCTTTGTAACATGAATCTGAACATCATACTCCATTACTCTAGTTATCCAACCAACTCATTTTTCATTTACATCCTTATTTAGCAAGAACTCTTTTATACTTGGATGTGCAACCATTAAATGCACTCTATTGCTGACAATCAAATGTTTAAATTTTTTCAATGCTTTAATGGCAGCAAGTACATGTTTTTCTACAAATGTGTGCTTTTTCTCATAGTCATCCATACCTTTGCTAAAAAAAGCAATTGGCTACTCTTGTCCTTCATCATTTTTCTAAACCAACATAGCTGAAATTGTATCAGTAGCACCATAAGCATATAAAACAAAATCTTTAGTGAAATCTGGATTAACAAGAGTAGGAGCTGAAGATAGAGCTTGTTTAATCAATTCAAAATTCCTTTTTCCCTCTTCAGTCCAGCTGAAGGGAACATTCTTTTTAAGCATTGAAGTCAATGGTTTTAACAAATTTGCAATATTAAGAGTAAACCTTCTCACAAAATTAATTCTCCCAATGAAACTTTGCAAACCTTTCTTGTGTTTAGGCAATGAAAGTTCAAGGATTGTGTGGATTCTTTCAGGGTCTATTGTAGTTCCTTCCTTAGATACCTTATATCCCAAGAGTTTTCCTTCATGAACTGCAAATATAGACTTCTTAGGATTTAAGGAGATTCCAAATTCCCTACACCTTTGCAAAATTTGTCTTAAATGATCAATGTGTTGACTAGCTTCTTTGCTGTAAATTGTTATATCGTCAAGGTAAGCTAAAACAAACTTATATATCAAATTCTTAAAGGCCATATACATTGCCTTCTGAAACGTTGCCCTAGCATTGGACAATCCAAAGGGCATTCTCCTATAAGCCATAGTACCCCACTTTTTTGTAAAAGCTATTTTATACTGGTTTGATTCCTTCACTAAAATCTGGTTATAACCAGAATACCAATCTAAAAGAGAGAATCTCTATGATCTTGACACATAATGCAAAATTTGCTCCATGGAAGGGAGTGGATGTCTATCTTTCAGAGATGCCCTATTAAGGTCTCTAAAATCTACACAAAGTCTTATCTCACCGTTCTTCTTCCTTACTGGAACTAAGTTAGAAACCCAAGATGTGTGCTTAATAGGAAAAACAATACCACCATCTAACAGTTTTCTCAGCTCCTTAAGCATTAATGATTCCAATTTTGGGTTGATAGGCCTTTGCCTCTGCCTAATAGGTTTTGCATTAGGTTCTAATTCTATAGTATGCTGAGTGAGCTGGGGATCAAAGCCCTTAAGATCAGAATAGTCCCAAGCAAAAACATCATTATATTCCCTAAAAAGATCAATGAATAACTCTTTTTCTTTAGGAGAATTGATTTTACCAACCTTCAACCATTTGTCTTCGAAGATCTCCACTTCTTCATAATGATCTTCTTTAACTAGCAAGCTGGTTTTGCCTTTTCTAAACTGATCATCTGAATTGAAAGTGGATTCCAAGCTGACTAATCCCTTTGGCAGCTTATTAGACTTCAGCTAGATGATCTGGTCTTCCATTTGCTGATTACTTCTGCTGTCTTTAGGAACTGAAAAATCATTAGTTTCTGTTAAAAAACTCAATATATGCTCATCAGTATTGAAAACTTGCCAGTATGCATCATTATCAGGTATAGAAGGTCTGACAATTATCTTAACATGTGACTGATCAGAAATCAGTCCTTTATTCTCTGTTATTGCAACATGAGCACCAATTCTAGCCAACCTATCTGCATGCAGATTTTCTCTTCTAGGAATTGAAATTAGATTAAATGCATCAAATTCTTCTAGAATATTAGAAACTCTAGATCTGTACATCTTAAGCAAATCATTTTTTACAGTATTAAGGCCTCTCACCTGTTTAACAATAAGTTCACTATCTCCAAAAGCTCTGAGACACTTAATACCTTTCAGCCTTGCCCATTCTAATCCCTAGATTAGATTCTCATACTCAGCCACATTATTAGAACAAGGAAAAGTTAGCTTATAGGCAGCATAAAATTTGTCACCATCAGGAGATACTAACATAACTCCTGCACCAATTCCATCCTTATTCCTTGAACCATCAAAATATAAATCCCAAAGCTGATTAGACTCAATAGATTCATATTCATGACCTTTAATCAGATTAGGAATAACAGAATCAGATTCTAGCATTATTAATTTCCAAATCTAGCATCATATGAATTATCATTCTGTGCATTCCTGAAAGCCCATTCATCTAAAACAATATCTGGATATGCTTCGGTTTTAGTATTATATGATAAACATTCAGGTATTTCATCTTGATCCATGTTTATACAGTTTGCATTGACTAGACTGGGATTATATGGCTCCATATGATTTTTTGACAAGGATTCAGACTTGATTGTCACTTTAGTACCATACCTTGTTCTGAAAAATAGATGTGACCAATCTGATGAAAAATATCCATCAATTTTAGTTGTGAAATCCCTAGATAAACATATGGCAAAATAAGCTAGTAAGTCAATCGCGTATATATCCTATGGAATTGAAAAATTTGGGCATGAATGAAGGGTCAAACTTGCATTCTTAATGACTCCCAAAGTCTTTACAACAGTACCATCAAGTTGTACTACACCCTTCTCAAGAGGCTCGTACTTAAAATTCAAAGAATCAACCACTTTCTTGGGCATAACTGTACTAGTTGCACCACTATCAACCATGCAATTATGAACTAGCTTATTTCCAATAATCAGAGTGACATAAAAAGGAGGAGGCTTCTGGTTTGGAGTCTTTTTACCTTCTTTTTCTGATGTCTTCTGCAAATTTGAAGGTTTCTGATCAGCTAATACTACTGGTTTTTCAACATTAACAGCCTTCTTCACCTCTGAATTTGCTGGCTGTTGAACTTTCACAGGCTTGTTTACTTCTTTCAGTGGCTTTTCCTGAGCTTTTGAAGGCTTTGAATTGGCCATTACCACATTTGGTGGCTGTTGGACTGTTTGCTGAGAACTACTTGCTAACTTGGATAACTCTTTGTTTAAAATTTCAATCTGTCCTGGAATAGACAGAGTTTCCCAAGTGGACAAAGTAACATTCATTTTCTTCATTGTATCAACAATATTAAAAGGAACATAAAATTGTACCTTATGTGATGATCTAGGTGAACCTTGATCAGCCCCTTTTGGATTTTGATCATTACCTGCAGCAACCGTTGGATTCTTCAAAATTGAAACTGGTGAAAAAGAAGTGTTTCCATCATACTGATCTGCTTCAAGAGCTCTCTTTTTTGCTCTAGTATTTGCTGCAATTGATGTGTCTTCATTAAATCCACAAAACTCTTCCTCTTGCCAATTCAAAAACCCAGTTTCAACACTCGGATCTGCCTGATTTTGAACCTCTTCAACAGATATATTCTGTTGTGAATTTAATGAATTCTGAACCATAAGAGCTTGATTCAAAATACCGTTAGAACATGTTGACTGATCATGCGGTTCATTGCATGGAAAACACCAGTTAGTAGCAATGTTGTTTTGAGATGGTACAATATCCCTAACATCATTAAGAGGTGCTAGATTATACTGTCTATTTGACCTCATATTCCAATTCTGCCTATTTGCATTGGGATTTCCTTGAAATTGCTGCCTATCAGACTGAAAATTGGACTGGTTTGGATATTGTGTTGAAGATGAACCAACAAACTGATTCTGGACAACAAGATTAACCTGAGCTTGACTCCTTTTAAGGACTACCAAATCATTTCCAAAAGACTGTAATAAACTTTCAATTTTCTGCTGGCTATCCTTAATAGTTTGCAACTCATTTGGATAGGCTATAGGAGCTATTTTTAAGGGTTTATAAGACGGGACAACAGCTAATGGAGGAACCACTAATGGCATATTTGCCTGTATATTAGGAAAGAAAGGCATAGGAGGCCTAGGAGCTATCTTCCCTACCTGAATAAGACTATTCTCTGCCCTAATAGTGGTATCAAAAGCTTGAGGCAAAGTGTTACCCCCCATAGATTGAATCATTACAGAGATATCACTATTCAGACTCTTCAAATAGTATAAAAATGCATATTCAGCTGAAGGCCTTACCGTAGCAGGGATCCGATTCCAAGTCTTCTAAAACCAAAGGTTGAAATCACTCATCTCCTCTTGTGGGGTTCTTTTGATTGTAGTCAATTGTTCCACAAGAGACAAGTTATTAGATTTGTCCTCAAAAAACTTTGATAGCTTTTCACCTAAAGCATCCCAAGTAGCAATAGAATCTACCGTAAGGGTTCTGACCTAGTCAAGAGCTTTGCCTTTGAGTGATGTTGCCAATAGCTTCAAAGCGACATCTTCTTCAGTAATATGATGGACATTGCATAGGGTTGCAACATCTCTAATATGTTCAATAGTTGTCACTGGTCCTTCTCCAGTAAATGTTGGCAATCCCTTAAGAGTAGCCAATGGAACATTATTGTGATTTGCAATCCTCAAAGGACTACCTTGATTGAATGTAATGAATGACAAATTTCTAGCCATTGCTTGATATGGAGGAGCTTGTTGCTGAATAGTCGGTGGAACAAGAGGAGGCTATACCACCTTCCTTTGATAGGTTTTCAGATGTTGGGGTGTTACAACAACACCACTTGTAGAAGCTTCAAGAGTAGAATTGTTAATAGATAAATCTTCAATACTTGGAAATTCAGACCTAGTGTGATTAGGAATGTCTAGATCCTCAAGAAGATTGATCTCCTCAATGATAACCTCAAGTTCTTCTGAATTTGCAATTTTCTGTTCGAAAACAAGATTAACAAATGATGAGAAATTTGAACTCAAAGAAATACCTCTTGGATCATGCAATGTTCTTCCACCTCTGGATGATCTTCCTCCCCTTTTGTTTGGCTGTAACTCTTAATACACAAAACCTTCTTTATTTGCTTTGGTAGGAGTTCTGCTCATTAAAATTGACACTTATAACTCTAACTGGAAATTGATACCACCATAGATTTAACAGCTTAGAACTAAGAAGCAGTTCACGTGTCCCACCGGGCATGCCAAAAACTATTCAACACTAGAATTGTTACCTCTATCAGGCAATAAGGCTAAATAACAATTCCGGCTGACAATGGAAACTTCTCCTAGTTGTGGGTAGACTATGATTAGAGAGGAATCTCTGGATTCTAGGTCGGTTCCTATAAAATATTGGATATCACTTACTAAGCTTGAAAAACTTGTTGGGAAAAGGGAACTTGAAACTTAGAAAAAAAAAGGTGATACACAAATGAATTAATCAGAAACCTGAAGAGAAAATATAAATTCTAGACCTAACACATAATGATATTTAGATGATTTGGTACACTATTCAACATATAGGTTAATGTATTTAATTATCAAGGATAAATCGCGAATAATTCAACACTTAACAACATACATTTCTCAACTAAGGCTTGGAAAATCAGATTTCTAATTAGGAAGGAACAATGTGACATTCACTTCCAGATTTAAAATCAGAATTGAAACACTTACAAGAGAAGATGAAAAGGAATTGAAAATCTGAACACAAAAATGAGCTAAAGGATCTAGTATATTTCCTCAAAAAATCTCTGCAAAATGGTTACAAAATGGACTCTTGAGCTTTTAGGAACAAAATAGTTCACTATAGGCTCTCTTTCCCACACATGCGACCCTGAAAAAAGTCAATCTCCCTTCCTTAAGAGAGCTCAGAAACCCTAATCCGAGAATGCCTAAACCCTTACAAAATTGCTCAAATTTTGGCCATAATTCCTGCCAAAAATCCAGCCTATATGTCACCCACAAAAAGACAACACTCTCCCTTAAATTTTGGCAAAAAATAAGGAATTAAAATTCCCTTTACATCATGAAAATGCCAAAATTTAGTCTATCTTTTAAATAAAATGGCTAAAAATTGAGTAAATCCTTATTACAATATATTATGCCAATTTTATTTAAAAGAGCATAAATATTAAAAAGACCTTAATATTTATTTAATGCCAAAAACTATTATTTAAAAGTTTCTAATATAAATTTTTTTTAATATCAAAACTAAATAATAGTTTATCCTATCCTACTTTCCCAACATATTTTAACTTTAACAAAATGAAGTGAGAATTAACAAAGTGGGGAGTCAAAACAACTTCAACCCACTTGCAATTCACACATGTAAACGTGCCGTGAAAAGAAGATGGCATCTTTCTGTGGTCCTCCAAAATGCTATGTGGCACTCTGTCTTGCAGTCGAACTGACCCTCTGACAGTCCCTTGTGGACTCCAAATGATATTATGTTTTGTTTTGGGCATTTCTTTGACATTTCGAACTTAGCATTTTTGAAGTTCATTTGCAAAAAATAAGGGTTTCAAACCCTAGCCGATTGCTTGTCGATGGCTAAAACTTTGGCATCTCTGTTGGATCTCTTGCGAAAAATGAGGAAATATGCTCCTTCAAATAATGAAGAACTCGACATGTATGATGGAACTGTAAGTTTTTTCCTTCGAACCTCTCTGTCAATGATTATTGCTTCATAAACGTGCCATCTCTTTGCATAATATATATGTCTTTATTTGTTGTTGGAGACGTGGGTTCTCTGCATAAAATAAGGGTTCCTTCTGTTGAAAACGTGGTCCATTTGTTGCATAAAATGTTGAAGCATTGCTGAAAACGCGGTTCATTTTCTTTTTGAAGTTCCTGTTGACATTTTATACAAAAATGTGGCCATAACATATGACTTATTCTCTGCTGGAAATGTTTAATCTGATGCAAAATGTGGCTCTTTCTTTCTCAAAACGTGGGTTCAAACTTTATGTTTAACATTTTTAAAAAAATGTGGCCTCTTTTGGTAAAAGTCGTGCTTCCCTTTGTATAGAATATGGAAGATTTAATGCTAGAAACATGGGTCTTTTCCATTCGAATTTCCTGTAGCAATTTCTTTTCAATCATGCCATCATTTTTGAATAATATCGTGCCTTCATTTGAGGCTGAAAATGTGGGGTTCTCTGCCTTCTGAAACTCTCTGTCAATGTTTTGTTTGAACAAAGCACAAAACGTGCTCTCTGTTTGCAAAATTGTATTGAAGTACTTGTTTGAAAAACACATAAATGTTGCAAATACACTTACAATTTTGAATAACACCAGATGACTTCACTTTTCCACACTTTTTTATTCTGGATTTTCATAAACATGAGGTTTTGAACTTGAGAAACTTTGCTGAAAGTACATAGTCACTTATTCGAACTTGGCATCTTCCTTTCTTTGCATAAAATTAGGATTTGAATCAGCAGTTACATAGCTTTATTTTATTGCAAAAAATATTGGGGTTTCAACTTCGAGCTTGATGTTTATCTTCTGTAGGTTCGAACTTGAGTATATCATCTTGACTTTGCAAAGAAAATTTGAACATAAATTGTAAAAAGAGTACTTGCCATTTTTCTGTTCGAACTTTCAGTTTGTAGTAGAAACTCTTGTTTGCACAAAAACATGCACAGTTTGCAATGCTGATGCAACTTAAAGTCTGGAACACTTGAAACACACTTTAATTTGAAAAATTATCATGACTTCAGTTGCTATTTTCATATCTCCGAATGAAGTTTTGAACTATCATACTGGAAACATATTCAGTTTGAATCCTCTGTTATTATGAACTGTAACTTTTGCAAGAATGGCACTCTTCAAGTAATCATTTACTGTTCCTTAGCAAGCATAACATCTGAACATGTGCATATATAGTCTTAGAAAGTGTTTACTGTTGTAACATATATACCATAAATGCACTGATATTTTCAAACAAATACTCAACATTATGACAGAAAGTGACTTTTCTTCCTTTGCATTCTCTGCTATTCTTTTTCACCAGTCCTCATTTGTAACCATGAACTTATTATTGTTCCTTCAGCAAGATCACATCATTTTTGATCTTTGAGTTCAAATTTCAGAATTTGATCTATACTCCAGCATTTATAAATCTGATATGTCACTTGTCAGAAATTGTATATATGAACTAGTTTTCTGATTTCTGACAAGTACTGAAAAATGTGATCCATTGGCATTCTGAAATTAATAACACCAGCATTATTGAAGTTCCTATAGCAGATTATTGTACATTTCCTTTTTGATACTGAATTTAACAATTTATGATATGAAGTACAACAAGATGTAAATGTTTATTATTTTGTTAATGAAGTTCGAGCACGGGCTCGTGACACTCAAAAACAACAAAATGTTAATGACTGAGGTTTGAACAAGGGTTCGTGACACCCAGTCATAACATTTTGTAAACATTCAAATTATGATTCAATCTTGAAGGACTTGTAAAAATATTCAGCATTAAGTCATTGAAAGTTTTGAAAATGTACTCTGTAAATGATGAAATCAACATCTCTTTTTGGTGAAACAATTTGATTCTTTTGAAGATCAACAACCTGGTACTTCCTGTAGCAACTTGGCACGAGAAACCAGCTTGTTCTGCATCTTGAAAAATGACTGAAAAGTGAATCAGTTAGCTGTTATCTACAAAACAACTTGTTAATTTCAAGCAATATCAATATGAAACATATTCTGAAAAAGGTTTCTCAGTTCGAAAATATTCTAAGTCCCTTTCATTCAGATTCCTAATTGATCAAAATGAAAACATACACCATAATAGGTATTAGAAGCGAAATGTTTCATGTTTCAAAACACGTCCCTTTAACACCTCCTTATAGTGAGTGCTGGTCTACATTTTCTTATTACATTTGTTATTTCAGATTGATATGCATATAGAAATAGATTGCTGATGTATGTAATTCATTTCTCTTGCATTGCTTAGATCCGTCAGGATCTAACCATTGTTCTTTTTCTTTTTTGAGATGATGCTTTCCCTAAGGACCTGAATGCTAATGGTGACACGGGAGTGACCTATATGCAGAGTACCTGACAGAAACCAGCAGAACCAAATTGCAAACACGAGGCAATGCATGGGACCCCTATTCCATATCTTAGTTTTCTATTCTTATTTGCAATGTACTCTGTTTATTGAAACATGAAATGTGAATCAAAGGACATTTGTACTACATTCTTATGAATGCACAATGTAATGATCAATGATGAATTTTGAATTTGTAATAGTTTGATCAATACTTAGAGTACATTAATGAAAATCTGATAATAAATGTAGTAAGTGAATGCAAATCAACAAAACCTATAAGGTAGTTTTAGATAGATAACTAGAATGTGCAAATTTCTCTACTAGTGCCTATTATGTTGTATGATTTTAATTTTGAGTAACAGTTTGTTTGAACCAACTGTCAAATTTTTTAAATAAATTACGACAACGAGGGTCATTTTCGCCATTGTTTTTTTTAACTTGTGGATCCCCGAGTGTTAGATCAAACCCAGTGATTTCCTAGCATGACATCAACATCTCGTGAGCATTTTCAGGCTCTTCCGGTCATCTTTCATATTAGATACACATTATTCTTCCTTTATATATTTTTTTAAAATTGTAAATTATTTATTTTTCATATATCTTAGTTAGTTTTGTGTTTTCATTATTTTTTTTGTATTCTAATTTTACAAACCAATTGTTTTGATTAATAGGAAAATTAGATTTGAAAGGTCCTGAACCTTTTACAAAAGAAGAGATAGAATAAGCATTAATTAGCTAAAACAACGAACAACTGAGAAACCCAAAAAGACAACCAGATGACCAACTCCAAAAAGGATTGCAACAAAATCTAGTTGGATAAGGACAAAGGCCAACTGCAAAGGGAAACAACTTGACAAAAAGGACAAACTCCCAAAAGATGACAGTCACCAAATATTGTTAAGAAGGTTTGCCACTTCATTCGCCAGGAGGTCCATGTTTAAGGTGGAGTCCTTAAGGTTATCTATCTTGGCTGGCACACCAAGAGCTAGTGGTAGGGATCTCAACACCATTAATCACCAGGTCCTTATCTTTGTCTTTTTTCTTCTCCCATCTATTGACGAGGAGGTTGGTTTGGTTAGTCGAGGCCTGAAGAATGTTGCAGCTCTAATCTCGAATCCGCCAAAGAGTGGTTTCGATGTGGGAGAATCTTTGGTCAAAAACCATGGCTTTAGACTCCAAGGATACCATACCGGCTTCACATTTAGAAATTTTGTCATTCATCTCATCAAGTTTGGAGTCAAAGGCATCGACAATCCCATTGGCTTTGTTAATTTTCGCATTCAACTCACTCAGAAAGACCAAAACGCATTTATCTCCAAGTCCCATCATCTCAAGAATGTTGATTCTTATCGTAAGTATGACATTCCCACTTTTCAGATTGTTCAAATCATTAAAAACCGAATTGATGGCTTCCTTAGCATGCTCCACCTCAAAGTTATCATCATAAGGACCTTTCAAACCAGGTTTATCATTTGTGAGAGCTTCCATATAGGGGATCCCTGAGTACCAGCCCTAGCATCCTTAGAATGGGCCACAATAGAGGAATCCTCAGGGAAAATGTGGGTTCCCTGAATTTTCTTCCCTTTCTTTTAAATCCCGTCCTGCTTACCCTTAGCAATTTTCCTTTCCTCCCCCGTATCACCATCACTGCCTGAAGAAGAGTCCTCCAGGAAGGATTTTCTTTTCTAGCCCACATGATTTCTAGAAGAGGATGCATCACCGTTAGCAATGCCTTTTCCTTTTTTGGTAGAGTTCGTAGTAGTGTCCTGTGAAGAATCAGAATCATACTCCACCTCTGTGTCAAAATCTTCCCCATCATCTTCATCTTCCTCAAAATCATCATCACTAGAATCCTAGGGTTTTTCATTTTGAGGGGCAGGGAAATTGCAAGTAAAATGCTCATAGATAAGGAGCACAAGACCCTCATGCATGGTAGGGTTTCCATGAGGATTCTCCTAGGAATCTTTTATGATAGTATTCAAAGAATTCAAGAGCTAATACGAGATAGAAATCTTGTCCCCTTAACGAAAATGGTTTAGGATCACAAAGTGATAACCATAAACCCTAGAAAACCTACCATCCAAGGTGATATCATGCATCACAACAAAGAGACCTCTATGCCATACCTTTTTGATAATAGTCAGGGAATAATAGGACTTTTTCTTTCTCTTGACGAGACGAGTCTTTTAGGCCTCTTCTTTCAAAAATTTCTTGATCGATGTTGCGTCATTTAGGCACCTATCTTTGTAAAATTTCCTACCATCTTTAGCGAGGCCCGTAACATCTACAATAATGTCCTCAGTGATTTTAATGGTAGAACCACCCAACATAATCTTCTCATTTCTCCAATTCTTAATGAAGTAGTTAGTATCTGTCATGCCCTTCCCATGGAGTCTCTCCAAATAACCATCTAGGCCTCCTTTCTTGAGCAAGCTCCAAAATTTTTCCTTTATTTTCCAATTCTCACATGACATAGGTTCCGTTCGCTTCCTATTTCCTCCCATATCAAAACACAAAATACCTTTCTCAGAAAAGACCTTAAAATTAGAATAAGGTCGACAATACTCCAAATTCCAATATAAATCCACAAAAATGGCCAAAACACCTAGAAAGCATGCCGCTTCTTACGCCAATGAATGCCCAAATGGTACTTGACATCATTGATCCTAAGGGAAATAAAATTCCTCATGCTAGATGTTATTATTAAATTGAGTAGTCACAACACTGTGGGTATGATCATAAAACAACAATAATTTGATCCTATGTGGAATATCCAGCTCATTCTGCCATTCCATGATTTCACTTGTCTTAATATCCTCGTTATAAAAACCATTAGCCACTGCATTCACCTCCCTATTCCGGTGGGATATATGACACAAGTCAAAATAATTTATGATCTCCTTAGCCATAAGGATAAAATTATTAATAGACCAAGAGGGAGTACTAGTTCCTTTCAAGTAATTAATGATATTACTTGAATCACGCTCAATCCAAACCATAGAGAGATTGAGATATCTGGCTAATTTAATAACATAGTATGTCGCCATAGCTTCAACCACATGATTGGATTGTATGCCAAGAGGAGAAGAAATCACATCCACCAAAGTACCTTTGTCATCTCTGATAACTCCACCACAACGCGCCTTACCGAGATTGCCTTTAGAGGCCCCATCAAAATTAATCTTAACCCAACCAGCAGGTGGGAAGCCCCAAACTGATTCTTCCCTGGAATTTTTAGAAGTACCTCCTGAGTCCTTTGAGATCACCTTCCACTGAAGACAAATAGTCTAATCAGAGGGAGATGACAAAAAGGGGAGATCCTTGGACATGTTGACATTTTCAGAAATAGCCCTCCTAATCTTGAATTCAACCACATCAAGATGAAGAGCCAAGTCATGAAAGATATGATTACTTCTCTCCTTCCAAATGCCCCAAAGATTATGAGGGAGAATAAAATTCCACATAATCTTGAGAGTCTTGCCGCTAAAGGGACAACGCCATCCCAAAAATACCTCTTGAACACCTCTAGGAAAAAACCAACACAAAGAGAAAGAGGAGATGATCTTAGACCAAAAAGAGACAACACAAGGATAATGGATGAAAATATGATCCACTGTTTCCTAGTCTTTCAAACAAAGGTTGCACCTGTTGGTTAAATAAAAACCCCTGCGACAAAGATTATTAGTAGTCAAATTTTTATTTTGAAGAGCACACCAAAAGAACACATTCACCTTAGGAATGAGATATTTGATCTAGGCCCGGGCCCAGTTAGGAGCGGGCTCAACTTTAAGGGACAACATTTTAGAGGCAGAAGAAAAAAAGAAAATACCCGAAGGATTTTCCTTCCAAATGAGCTCATCCAACCAATCCTCAGAAAGGACCAAAGCTGTAAGAGCATCTTGGATAGGAGAAAAGGCTTGGTCAATATCTTTTAGGTTCACCCACTTACCATTGTGCCAATAGTTTGCCACAAGATTACCAAAGGTATCCTTATAGATTTGCATAAAAGGGGAGAGAGTGGGAAGTTGGTTTAAAGGAGAGTTAAACAACCAAGAATCCTCCCAAAAACTAATGCTTTGCCCATTCGCAATTTTCCAAGCAAGGCCTTGGATAAAAGAATGTCTAATTTGAATAACATTATTCCATATGATTGATCCTTAGGGAGGGTCAGGATCATCCTTAATGGTAAGGAGAGAGGGGATATTGTGTAAATATTTATGATGCTAAATAGTTTGCTATTCTCAATTATCATGATACATTCTCCAAATCTATTTAGATAAAAAGAGCATTATTCATCATCCTTATCCTCCTTAACCCTAGACCTCCCAAATTATAGGACAAAAAAATTTATCCCAAGTGACTAAAGAAAGTTGCTACTTGTCTTCCACACCAGACCACATGAATCTTCTCTTCAAAGTATTCCCATCTATGCTTTTTAATCTTTTTAGAAAAGTTTAGAAAACCCTAGTTAAAAAACCAAGCTAGAAAACCCTAGTTAGAAAAACCAAACTAGAAAACCCTAGTCATAAACACCAAACTAGAAAACCGTAGCTAGAAAACCCTAGTTAGAAAACATTTTAAAAACATTTCATAAATGTTTGTTTTAAATTTTTTAGTTAGATATATGTGAAAATTTTAGTTTATAAAGCTGTAGAAAATTTTATGTACACGTGTATAGTTAGATATTTAAATGTTTGAAGTTATTTTTTATATACTAAAATGTTATGTACATATATTTAAGATTTTTTTTTAGATAATTTTACAAACACCCTAGTTAAACTAATGTTTGAAAATCCTAGTTAGAAAATGTTGTAAAACCTTATTTAGAAAACCCTAGTTAGAAAATTTTATAAAACCCTAGTTAGAAAACTTTAGCTAGAAAAGCCTAGTTAGACAACCCTAGTTAGAAAATGTTAGAAAATCTTAGTTTAATAACTATACAGAAAATGTTTATTTTTAAAAATGTAGAAATGTTTTTATGTTGAAATGTTATGTATATGTTCTGGATGTTTCCTTTTTACATGTAAAACTATTATACATTGTATAGTTAGACATGTTAATGTATTATCTTAGGACCCATTAAGTATCTATCCTAAAACCTTACAAGACACCTACAACCCGTAGTAGGATCTTTTATTCAACATTATATAAGGTTCCTTAACAACCTCTAGATTATGACATAAAACCCTTTATGAACCCTTAGCAAGACCTATTATTGACATATAAGGACATCATACCCCTTACTTGATGACATATAATAACATAAGACTCATTATGACATAAAATCCTTTAAGAACCCTTAACATGACCTGTTATGACATAAGACCCATTATGACATAAAATGATCTTTAAGAACCCTTAGTAGGACCTCTTAAAACACATAGGACCACTTAGACCCATTAATGTATCTTAGGATCCATTAATACTGTTAGTTCAAGTATTTTTCAAAGTCGCCATATTTTTCTTATTTGAGTTTCTTTTATTTTGAACCATCAACTTTGATCTTCCAAAGAAAAATCCATTTTGTCCCCGGTTTGTAAGTTGCCTCAAGTCGGTCTGGGTCCTTAGTTATTTCTTCTTGATCTAAGCCTTATTCTTTAACAAGTTTTGAAACTTTGAACCTTTGGTCATTCTTGAAATTTTGAACTGATTTGTACCTTTGAACTACTTTGAAGTTGGTTTAAAGTGGTTCAAACCGGTTCGACATTTTGAAATGGTTTGTGAGGCAAGTGGTGGAGCCCAGATGATGTATGCATCAGTAATTGCTAAGGCATTTTAAAAGTTGACAGCGAAGCAAGTATTTTCACATGACCATTGGTGACATCAGTAATAAAGGTTGGGTTTTGTAATTAATGAGGAAGTAATAATGAGAAGCTGCCATCTTTTCAAATCATTAAATGAAGAGGTAAGGGGACAAGCACGTGAGATTAGGCGCAGAAATCCAAGAAAGGCTTGTTTGCGGGAAAGTAATGATTATTGAATAGTGAAATTAAAAGTGAAAAGACATATATTTATGTAAATTTGCCTTGAGTTACCTTGTTGTATGGTGACTTGAGCCGAGATAATCTTCTCGTAATCTTTCCCATTTATTGCCCATCAAGTCTCATGGTATTTTAAAAAGGGTTTCGCTTTCTCAAAATTAAGTTCGTTCTTGTTTAAGTGCAAGCTACGGAAGGTGCAAGGCAGTGGATTCTGGTTTTCAGTAGGAGTTGTTTTGCAATGAATTAAGGTAAATTCTGATAAACTTCCTCATTTAGTTTTAAATTCTCAAAATATTTCTCTGCAAGCTTAGTCTTGGTTGTGGTTACAAACATGAAGTCCTTCATTTCTTTGGAAATAGCGTTAGTATGGACTGCAAGAGTCCTTTGTTAACTGATACATATTTAAATGGGCTTGATGTAGAGGAAATATGTACTAGGTTACAAGAAAATGTAGAAGGAGAGGATGGGACTGAAATTCTAGATAGTGGGTTACTGCAAGCAGTGGGTTTTCCTCACGCCATTATCGCCCCTGAGCTAATCTAGGAATGTGTGAATTACTATGACATTAAAGATAGGTGTATCAAAGGTAATGATGGTAAAGTATTACTCCCAATTTCTAGAGATACCATGATGTCCATTTTCAAAATTCCTAATGAACCTTTTGCGGACTTTACTCCTACTTAGGCATATTCTAAGTTCAAAGAGACCCCTGAGAAAAATCATTCATTTATTGCTTGCAATTGGACCGAGACATTTTACAAAGTTGGGTCTCGGCTTCCTAAGGGTTTGAGTAATCATATGAAATCTCACATCCACGACTTGATGGTCATACTGCATAGAGTCAAAGATTCACCTGAGGCTCTCCTGTTTGAAGAATGGATGTTTCATTTCATTGATATCATTTGGCAAGCAAACAATGCTTAGACTGGGCCGAAATTATAGCCAATTCTATGAGAGAATAGTTGAAATTAGCACAAGTTATTAAGAAAGATTTCTTCATGTTTTATTATCTTGTATATTTCCTGGACTATACTCAAGATTTGACATCTTTACCCCATGAAATCTGGGACCAGAATGTCTTGATATATGACTATTACCCTCAGTTACAGAGAAATAAGGTTTTAACTGACTACAGGAAAGTTCATGATGTCTTTCCTGGGAGACTGTGTTTTGAGCTTGTTGGGATGAAGAGCAATGGTTTTCTCCTGAAGCCTTACAGTTATTGCAAGTTTATGGTAGTATGTTTATTTATTTCCCTAGGTTCACCTACCTTAGAGTGGGTGGTTTTGATGAAGAACTACTAAGATTACCTAGGTTCACCTTAGACTGCTTTATACTTGCTGAGTTTTGCAGGCAGCTCGTGGTGGTGACAAAGAAATATTTACCTAAGGATAAATGGAATGGTTTATTCCCTCCCAAACTTGGAAGAATCTCCTATAAAAACCTAGAAGATGCCATAGATATTGGGGTATATTTGTGTAGCTTTGATTTTAAATTCTATCATGAGAGAAAAGATTTTGACAATAAAGGATTTGTCAAGCAAGTCCTGGAAATGGAAGGTCAGTTTGTACCCTCATCTCAGTTGGAAGATCACTGGAAAGATTGTTTGAATGAAAGAGAGGTTCAAAAGAAAGACAACTCTAGGTTGTTAACACAAGTCACTACGTATCATCTGAAGTTAGACATTAAGAGATTTTGTGAAGATGGTTCAGAAGTTATTGAACCTGAGTGCTTGAAGTAGTCTATGGTGCCCTTACCTCATGTGAATTGGTTTGAACCTGAAGAAGATGCTATCCTACAGAGAGCCACCCATGTAATTGAACTCATAAAAGATGGCTTCAACACAAAAGAGAGATGGTCACATCTCTTGTTCAATCGAAGGATTAAACTCTAAAAGCTTCTTCCTCCCCTAATGATGCTGACATTATCTTTTCCATTGATTATACAGGTAGTAACAAGAGTTCAAAAATCTTAATTCCTAACCTATCTGGAAGCCAACCTATTGTATAAAGGACAAGGTCCAAAACCAAGCTTACGAAGCAAAGCAAAATGGCTTCCCAGAAAGAAGTACTAGCGAATCTTGATGTTGAAAAGGAACATGGCGCAAGTTTGCTGAGTGATGGACCGTAGATATGGTTAACCTTCAACAACATTTCTCAAGTCATGGATACCGT
Source organism: Chamaecyparis obtusa (assembly GCA_027943335.1). Taxonomy (NCBI): domain Eukaryota; kingdom Viridiplantae; phylum Streptophyta; class Pinopsida; order Cupressales; family Cupressaceae; genus Chamaecyparis; species Chamaecyparis obtusa. Next base: position 1,067,334 of record BSBK01004968.1, on the reverse strand, counting down.
GAATACACCGATGAAAGATGCAGGGAAAGGTGACTTACCTCTGTCAGTACCTGATTGGCTTACAACTTTAGTAAGTAAGAAAAGGAGTCTTGTATCGATTTCTTTACCTATTAAAGATATGGTGAATAAGTACTTTGTCAAAACCTAGAAGAACAAAAGAATGAAGAGTTTTTTCTCGATTGATTACAGATGCTAAATCAGGGGAAGTTACAACCAAGATTGTTGTATACAAGCCTAAAGTTGGTTCTGCGGACTTGAGCGTTGAAGATTTTAAAGTTACAAAGCTAGGTCTAGGCATGTTGAACCGAGAGACCAAAAAAAATTGGTTAGAGAAGTCTTCACAACACATGTTTTCTCAGTCACATAAAGATGCCAAAGAGAAGAGGGAGTTGAAACAAGCAATCAATACTATGGTAGAATACATTAGTTCCTTGGATAGCTATGGTGTCTTTTCCATAGCACAAATCCCTTAGTCCTTCGATCCTAATTCACGAGACAGTCGAAGACTAATGAATCAAGTTCAACGGGGTAAGGCTATAGCTGTAGCCATGGATGAATGGGTGGACAATTTACTGAAAAAGGGAAAGTACTTCTTACAACAATGTTCTGCTATCTTTAGTGATGTTGGTGCTTTATGGAGTGGAGTGCGATCGCAACTCATCCTGGGAGACATAAGAATGTAAATGGTCTGCAATTGTTGCACAGATCACAGATGTGGAGTCGTACGATGTAGAAAAGTTCCTTGCAGAGAACCCACTTGAATCAACAGATGTCAGCATGTTGTATATAGTCAAGGAAATTACAATTTGGAGATGCTCTGTGTATGAACCAGCAATCACTGAATTGCAAAGTATGGAAACAAGAATCAAGGAAATGTACAATGATTTCATCAAGGATATGTTGATTATAAGACCTAATAGCACATCTTTAAATGAAGAAGGGAACATTGATATTGAACCACTGATAAAATATTTTGAAGAAGATTTAAAAGAGATCAAGGAAAAACCCAATCCTATACCTGTAAATCTCACAAAGGTAGCACAGATTGAAGCCATGCTTATTCTCTGTATTGAACATTTACCAGGTTATTCCAAACAACTTACTAAGATGAAATGAGATCATGAAATGTGGAAGATCTAATTTCTGAGACTAAGGAATCCGAGTCACAGTGTGGTGCAAGAGTTCATCGTTGTCTATTTCAATTGGAAGCTGGAACGCATAGAGATAGATGAAAAGAACCAAGATGAAGATGGGATTAAAAAATCCCATGTTTAGTGGCCTTATCTTTTTATTTATTCTCTAAATTTCTTTGAACTTGAGAAGTTTACCAACTTTTAAACATGTTTTGTTATTTTTAAAACTACTCTGGTTAAAAGTTAAGGAGGTTGAGTTTTCAGGGAGACCTTCGTAACTTCAAAAACTATATATTTGGATGGATGAAACTGTTTTAGGGGTTAGAAGAAAAGGGAACAAAAGATAATACTATTTTGACTCTTTGTTAGGATTTGCAGTAGTATTTTCTCCCGAATGGTAATACTAGAAACTGAATTTGTATCTATTATTTTGGAAAGATCTTTTGTGGCTGGACTTTGAATCAGAACAATACTTTCTTAGGCTCTACGATTTCAATCTAAATCTGTGTTATTTATGGTTGGTATGTGGGATATTACTTTGAGAATATTTTCCTCTCGGTGAGCTGTTTGATCTCAGGAAATAAAAGTTTGATAAGTTCTAGTATTATTCTTCTCTTCAGATTTTGAAAAACTTATAAAATATTTAAGTTCTTGAAGAGCTTTGTGATCTTCTTGATACTTTCATTCTGCTATAATCTTTTTAATATGTTGCATCTCATCTATGAATGAGTAATGCATGTCTTTTTCTTGTTTTCACGTTAAAAATAAACACATTCTTTATAGTTTAGGGATTCATTGCATATCCAACGAGGGAGTTGTACCTCAAAGAAATTCAGAAGGAGGCTAATAGTCAAGTCTACCCAACTGTTGTGAATTAATTTGATCTTCAAATCTAGGGCAATAGAGTTATTCAATAATTAAAACAAGAAGAAAAATCTATTCGCTAACAAATACATATAAGGATCCATTGTTGCACTCAAGACCCCTAAAGACATACTAGGATCCATTAATGTAACCTAGGATCCCTTAGGACCCCCAAGACTTGTTAATGTATCTTAGGACCACTTATGACACCTACAACCCCTTAGGACTCCCAAGACCCATTAATGTATCTTAGGATCACTTATGACATGTATGACCCCTTGAGACATTCTAGGATCCTTATCCATCCCTTACGACATCTTAAGACACATAGGACCCCTTAGGACCCCAAAGACCCATTAATGTATCTTAGGATGTCCTAGGACCCATTGATGTGTCTTAGGTACGAGGACCCATTTTTTACCTCAAGACCCCTTAAGACATATAGGATCCATTAATATAACCTACGATCCCTTAAGACCACTTATGATACCTTAGGACCCCTTAAGACATTCTAGGACCCTTATCCACCCCTTACAACATCTTGAGACACCTAGGACCCCTTAGGACCCCGAAGAACCATTAATGTATCTTAGGATGTCCTATAAGGACCCATTGATGTATATTAGGTTCCATTAATACATACGAGGACCCATTGTCACACTCAAGACCCCTTAAGGCATACTAGGATCCATTAATGTAACCTAGGATCACTTAGGACCACTTATGACACCCGAGGACCCCTTAACACATTCTAGGACCCTTATCCATCCATTATGACATCTTAAGACACATAGAACCCAGAAGACCCATTAATGTATCTAAGGATATCCTAGGACCCATTGATATATCTTAGGTTACATTAGTACATACAATGAGTCATTGTCATACTCAAGACCCCTTAAGACCTCTATGGACCCCCAAGACCCACTAATGTATCTTAGGACCACTTATGACACCTACAACCCCTTAAGACATTTTAGGACCCTTATCCATCCCTTACGACATATTAAGACACATAGGACCCCTTACGACCCTGAATACCCATTAATGTATCTTAGGATGTCCTAGGACCCATTGATGTGTCTTAGGTTCCATTAATACATATGAGGACCCATTATCACCCTCAAGACCCCTTAAGACATACTAAGATCCATTAATGTAACCTAGGATCCCTTAGGACCACTTATGACCACTTAGGACACCTTAGGAACCCTTAAGACATTCTAGGACCCTTATCCATCCCTTATGACATCTTAAGACACCTAGGACCCCTTAGGACCCGAAGACCCATTAATGTATCTTAGGGTGTCCTAGGACCCATTGATGTATCTTAGGTTCCATTAATACATACGAGGACCCATTGTCTCTCTCAAGACCCCTTAAGACATACTAAGATCCATTAATGTAACCTAGGATCCCTTAGGACCATTTATGACACCTACGACCCCTTAAGACATTCTAGGACCCTTATCCATTCCTTATGACATCTTAAGACACATAGGACCCCTTTGGACCCCGAAGACCCATTAATGTATCTTAGGAAGTCCTAGGACCCATTGATTGTTCTTAGGTTCCATTAATACATATGAGGACCCATTGTCACCCTCAAGACCCCTTAAGACATACTAGGATCCATTAATGTAACCTAGGATCCTTGAAGAGCAATTATGACACCTTAGAACCCCTTAGGACATTCTAGGACCCTTATCCATCCCTTATGACATCTTAAGACACCTAGGACCCCTTAGGACCCCAAAGACCTGTTAATGTATCTTAGGATGTCCTAGGACCCATTAATGTGTCTTAGGTTCCATTAATACATACAAGGACCCATTGGATCCCTCAAGACCCCTTAAGACATACTAGGATCCATTAATGTAACCTAGGATCCCTTAGGACCACTTATGACACCTTAGGACCCCTTAAGACATTCTAGGACCCTTATCCATCCCTTATGACATTTTAAGATACATAGTTACCCTTAGGAACCTGAAGACCCATTAATGTATCTTAGAATGTCCTAGAACCCATTGATGTATCTGAGGTTGTACATTAATACATGTGAGGACCCATTGTCGCACTCAAGACTCCTTAATACATACCAGGATTCATTAATGTAACCTAGGATCCCTTAGGACCCCCAAGACCCATTAATGTATCTTAGGACCAATTATGACACCTACAACCCCTTAAGACATTCTAGGACCCTTATCCATCCCTTACGACATCTTAAGACACCTAGGACCCCTTAGGACATAGTTAGACCTTTTTAAAAAAAAAGTGTACTTGTAAATTAAAAATGTATAATTTTAGGTTTTAATATTAGTTTCAATTTTACATGCACTTGTGATTTGTACTCAAGTACATAATTTTTAATATTTAGTTCACATGTTACCCCTAGATGGCCACAAATGATAGAGACAATGTACCCTAGGATGTACATGAGGATGATGCACATCAGGTTTAGGGTTGGGGACAATGTGAGGGTGAGGGTCAGAGTCAGGAACTTGATGCTACTGCACCCCCTATTTACCCTCACACTCCTGATTTGGCCACCATATTTCAAAGTGCTACAATAGAGATGGGTCAACTTGGAGATGCCATCAGTAGATTTGAGGAGGGGTTATATAGAGATATTTGTACTGCCATTTTGAGGAGTCTTCATGACTTGACAATGTGGTTGAGATCACATTCTTCATTTTTACCACATGTTATTGAGAGGATTTTTGCAGAGTTGAGAGTTGAGGTCTTGGGAGATGTATCCTTAGAGCAGGTTTAGAGCCTTGTCTCTAAGGATGTCATCAAATGAGAGGTCTTCCCATTTTATGAGGGGGAGGCCTAGGTGAGGGGATATCAGGTTACTCGATGTGTGATTCCATAGATAACATGTAAGATATATCCTCGATTCCTTGCAACACATGGTTGTTATCCTAATAATGACAAGATTCCATTATATTTTTCCCAATAGTTGTACGTTGAGTTTCATCTAGGGCTCAACGTCAACTATCTAGATCTTTTGATATCTTTTGGGATATTTTGGTCAGGGGCGTGATAGAGTTGTCGATCACTAGAAATACCGTAGGGATGATTGAGTTACACCTACCCATTAAGAGTTGGTGGGCCAGAGGAATCCAATAGTGACACCAGTGATAACTGCTACTATAGATAGAGTTGACATTGCTTCTCAGAGGGAAACAATTGACAGGATAGGGCATATTGCATCTATAACCAACAACATTACTTCTGACACAATGGGTAGATATATCATGACTAGACCCAGTTGATCGAGAATGTCTTTTGAGGCATCATCTAGTGGTACAGTAGGACCGAGAGATGCAGGTCTTCCTACACCGAACGATATATGTGGGTTGACAGGAGATCAGAGAAACATGGATATGACACTTTATTTTTTAGATGATCTTATACAGTCATATTCCTAGATTGCAGACTTGCAGAGGATTCTGATACAAAGTGTCAGAGATATCATCAGAGTTGCGCATGGCCCTGTATTTCCAGTGACCCAAGACATGTCGTCGGGTCATGCACATCATAGTACACAACACTCACCTCAACACTCTGCACATCATTTAGATGAGCACTCTGTACAACACTCTATTGTAGCTCCAAATGTAGAGATACGAGATGGAGATGTCTGCATCATCACTAATGGATTGGAGACTTTTGAGGAGAAACTATGTGGGTTGAGTCATGCCAACATTTCTGGCAATATAGGATCATATATGGATATGTTATTGCATCCTTTTGACTCTACACCACTCCCATCTCAGCTACAGACCCCCTTGCACTCTTCATTACTAGAGAGGATTGTGATTGTTGGAGATGCAACTTCTATTGATGACACCCTAGTGCACACTGATGATCCTCTTGCTCCTAGACCCAAGTACCGCTTTTAAATTTATTTTTTACAGTAGTATACACTTATTCATTTTTTAGTTTAATAATGAAAAATTAATTGTAAATTCATGCACGTGTATTGATGTTGGATGCGACACCTACTAGTGCTTAGGTAAGTTTTAAATAAACTTTTAAATGTGTGTACATGTACTTGTGTAAATTTGTATATTTAAAATAGTTTACATAATTGTGTGTGTGTGTGTGTGTGTTGTACAGAGTCGCTTTGTTCGTACATGCGTGAATGACTCTCTAGTATAGGACATGTGTTGCACACATCTTTCATTATTATATGTTTGATATTTTTAGTTTATCATATCCTCTCAAGACATATATTTATATGTGAGCTCCAGACCTAGGTCCCTAAATGAATGTGTGTTGCATTTATCAACATTTATGTTTTTAGGACATTTTACATTCAGATCTAATTTATATGTATGTTACATTTATAATTTGACATTATATATGATGCAGAGAGGATCTGCAACTCACTACTTAAAGTATCTTTTCTGTAATTATTTCATATCCCATAATGATTTATCCTTCAAACTCTTATGGTAGGTTTATGAAACTTGATATCATTATGCTACTAAAAAGAAATTTAATCACGGTTTTACCTTCTTATTCATTCTGCAAAGAGATACCTCAATAAATGTGGTGCTCACGAGTTGTTGACTATCCCGTTACCCTATCTCCAAAACCTGATAGCAAACTGTTCTTCCTGGATTCAAAACCAGCATGAACTAGAGTAACGGTTCTTTTAACTGTCAACAATTTGAATTCAATTACTAATGAATTCCCCATTTTGAATTATCTCTCTATCACAATAAACCGTTCCCATTCGGGACTGTTCCAAACCGATCTCCATAAAACATTAAACTACTTCCATGAAACCCGATTCAATAAAACATTAAACAGTTCAATAAAAACCGATACCAAGTATATATCCAACAAAACAAACTAGGAATTTAAAAGACCGAACAACAACAATCATGTTTCGGTTTCTCTGTCACAAAACCCGATACCAACAAACTAATAAATCTTCCAATAAAAACTCGATACTAGAACTAACTCATGTTCATGGTAATGTATTCGGTTTACTTCAAACTTCAACATCAAACTGGTTTCGGGAACCAATTGTAATGAGACAACATTAATGTTCCCAAATCGGTCTGTCACTAAAACCGATTACCGTAAACTTTTAAGCTCTTCGACCAAGCTGATACCAAGAATCGACTTCGATCAAAACATAACAGATCATTTTAAAATACCCAATACCAACCAAATTTTCATCCAACATCAATAAAGATCTTCGACCGAAATGCAAACAATAAAGATTTTGAATACACTTCATACTCTGACATAATTTAATCCATAAATACGTAATCAGTAAAGAAATTCGGAACAGAGAATTATGAATCAGAAATGTGAAGAACTCGAAGTTCTTAACCAAAACTTTAATCCTTCTTTTCCATTATTCTATTTCCCTCTTACATCGTTTCTTCCTCTTTTTCGATCCTTAACATTCTACCTGCCTTACTCTATATTCTCTGTTATCAGGTTCTCAATTGCATAGTAAAGGAAATGGCAACCGGTTGTAACCGGATAACTAACCACTAACTCATAACCGATTCTTCCTCTAACAACTCTTAAAAATAGAAATTTCTAAACTAACTAACTTAACATGACCGACTAGAACATTTGTTCTAAAATTAATGTAAAACCCCACTCGAAGATGTGTCATGGAGTTGACAACGAAGTTGTCAACTTCATGATTATTACAAAGTATTTATTCCTCTAAAGACACTTAAAATACTAATTAAGACTCAATCTTTATATGAACCCGATTACATCAAATTTGATTATAAAGGTATGACAAGCCCTAAGATAATATGAAATAATCTTAAAACTCCAAATTTTCTGGGAACCATCAAATTGATGATATTAATGTGAGGCTCCTGCATCAATATATGATTAGATGATTTACATGCATGATTTGATATAAATATGGTTTGATTAGATGATTTACATGCATTATTTGATTAGATTCAATTTGATTAGATGATTTGATATAAAGATGGTTTGATTAGATAATTCAATTAGATGATTTGATTTGATTTTATGATTTACATGCATGATTTGATTAGATTCAATTTGATTAGATGATTTGATATAAAGATTATTTGATTAGATGATTTGAATCTTAACATATAGAATCAAATTTTACATATCTAGATCAATAGATATAATTTCACTTGTACAATTTGAAAGTAACACACACACAAACACATATATGTACTTGATCAAACAACAAAGTATATCAAACTTGAATAAGCAATTGACAAGAATATATGTTATCACTCAACTACATATAATATAATAATCGAGTAAAATGGACATATCAATAAATTAACATATAATATATAATCTTCTTGAGAAATATATAGTTTATAATTCAAAAAATGTATGAATATCAAACTTAACATCTATAAAGATTAAAAAAACAAAGTATATCAATCTAGTACAATCCATGTCATATATTAAATTAGATCAATGTAGATAAAGTCCTAAAACATGAAATTTATCCATGTGATATATTAAAGTAGATAAATGTAGATCAAGTCCTAAAACATGAAATCTATCCATGCAATATATTAAAGTAGATCAATGTAGATCAAGTCCTAAAACATGAAAAATATCCATTATATATGTAGATCAAGTCCTAAAACATGAAATATACACAAGTAATATTATTTAGACCATCTCAAGTGGTTTAGAATGTTCATAGAGAACATTTAATATTCTCTCATGATCCTCACTATCTAGTTTCCACTTATGACATCCACATTAAGATTTAACTAAATGGAGACAAAGGGATGTAGCAACTACTAGGTGGATATATTAAACACTTTGTTGTCAAGTTGATAATCAACAAAGTGAATTCCATGTTGCACTATTTTGATTTGCTTAAACTATGTTCCTTCTAAAATATCTGAACTTGGACACCACAAATGTTAACAATGTAATTAAAATAAATTTGTTATTTATTATCTATACATTTGAAACATATAGAACAATTTATAAATCTCTAAAGCATGTACAAACCTATAGGGAATAACATTGCATCATTTTCTTTGGATTCAATTAAATTCATCCTCTCTATGGTGCAACAAAATAAATAGTAATTAACTCCTACATTTCTAGGCTAAGCAATCATTGCAAAGACATCTCCTGCACAAAAAACATGTACATACATGTATGAGAGAAAATACATATATATATATATATATATATATATATATATATATATATATATATATATATATATATATATATATATATATATATATATATATATATATATATATATATATATATATATATATATATATATATATATATATATATATATATATATATATATATATATATATAACACTTAATTTAAATCAGATACTTACCAATTTTGACCAATCTTTAAATATGGTCATAATGAGTAGAAAGCAAAGGAATGTCATCAAAGATTTCATCTTCATCTCCATTAACTGTATCAGTAAAAAGTGCCACTGAATTTCATGCACCTACATATCCACGTTCCTGGTTGATGCATTCAAAATAGTTTTCAACAATGCAATGACAACAAAAACAAGAGTAGTCCCTAGTGTACAGTGTCCAATTGTGAAAATTGGTACTCATAACTGAATGTAGAGATCATGTCTTTATTATCCTCTTGCAACCATGCATAGTTTGCCTATCCACACCTGAACACATATTATTAACATAAAAATGAGACAAATTATGAATTTCATTTTAAAAATTTGAATAAAGGAGATGTAAAATTTAAACAAGAAAAAATATATCTTTTATTAAAAATATGTGTGCATACCTGTTATCTCCCAAAATACTCTATATGGTTGTTATCTCCCAAAATACTCTATATGGTACCACTTGACTCATTATTGATGATGTGCCAACCGTGTTTGATGCAAAATGTGTCTTGCACCATTAAAAAATATCAGGTGCATTGTTTATGCGAACTCCCTTATAATTCATTTGATACTTTCATAGAGCACATTTGATGCAAGCTCCAACACCATCATGTTCACCTTTGTCATGTCCACTTTCAAAGAAACTCCGCACATGTGGTATGTTTTCATTATGATGATATTTAAAAAGTGTATAAAATGGTCTGGATGATTTGAAATGTGTGGCACACCCATCTGACCAAACATAATGTTTATCAATATTTATTCCCCTTTCTTTCAAATTTTCAAAAAAACTTCTTGAAGCAATGTTCTACAAAATGAATATCATGTTCTTTATCATCACTTATGTAAAATGGATATTCTTTCTTGATGACTCGACTTCAAATATGTTCTAAATACCATACAAATCTAATTGTGCGTGACGATAACACACTTGTACACTAATAGTAACTTGCTCTGAAAAATAATATTTTGATTGAATGGCCTTTTGATGAAAAAAAGAATAGTTTTCTACAAAATCAACAACTGATAGAATAGTTCCAAGTAGGAAATTATCTCTTAGTGTTTGGAATTGTTGTGCTTGCCACTTTGAAAAAAAAAACATGATGAATGTACGGTTGAATCAAACTTTTATATTTCTCCATAAATGCTCCAATAATTATATCCTCTTAAACATATTCTAACCTTTAGGATTCTTTCCCAATTTTTATTTCATTCCTTACATATTTGTAGTCCCAGTGCTTCACCTCTGTAAGCATCACCTAGATCCAATGAGTGCTAAGTGTTCCATTCATTCTCATGAGAGATGGGTTCGTGTTAACCACTATTCATGAATCATGGGCCAATGAGTTTGACTCAAAAAACTACACAGTTGAATCCTAATAGCAATATCACAATTTGACTTGCTATGGAAAATATCTCCTACTTATCACTCTTTCAATTTATCATCTTTGTCACATCAATATCTTCATTTTTCAAAGGGAAAAGAGCCAAATTTGCACACGTTTCACATATTCCTTTTATGCAATTTATTTGACCAACTACATCATATGTTTTGTCACATAAAATGGATTAGATGAACTCACTTCGTCTACCAGGAGGAGCATTTTCAAAACCAAAAGTGTCTTCTGTAAAATTTTGGAAAACTTGATAGTGGAGATCAAATTCAATATGATATCAACAACAACAAGTTTCAAACACTTTGTTTCTCCTCACATAATATGACTTTAATCTTTCAAACAATGTTTGCCCAATCTTTATATTAGGATTTGAACTACAAAATAAGACATACATTTCATGTTGTGTTGTGTCCAACCAATGTTTTGTATGTTGTTCATATTCATTATCTCTAACCTTGTGCCTGATAACATCTCTAGCATTTAGTGAAGGACGAGTATTATCATTCGAAAATGATATGACCAAATTCTTGATTCCCTCGTTAATCCTATCAGAACAAGGAGCTCTACACATAATTGCCCAATTGCATTCTAATGTGCTATCATCCAAAAGCATTCTCCTCTCAACATATTTTGATATTTTTTTCCTACTAAAACCAATCTGAGATGAAATTGAAGATGTTTGTCTGTTTCGGGGTATAGTGTTACCAATAATGGATGTTAACATAACTCTTCTTGTAATGGTCTTATCTTTAGTTTGAGATTACTTCCCTATAGAGCTCAAACATTTCTTCACATTTTCAATAATATCACTTTGCACGTTAGAAATGTTTCTCTTTTTGATGTTTTGTTTACACCCAACAATTTTAACGGTTGTTGCACTTTTTTTTCCATAAGAACAAGAGAAAGCAATTGGGCTTGTTCAAGTGTTTCAATATTATCAAATTTAGTCATTATTTCTCTTGCTATCTTATTCAATGACCTCTTCTTAGAAAGACTTAAGGGTTTAATATAAGCAAGTGATCTCAATTTATCCACATCCATTGCAAGTAAATGATTTAAGTTTCTATAATTGATCATTTTTTTCTTTAGAGTTTGAGCTAATTTTATGTGTTCATCCATACCAATAGGAGAAACTGATCCTGACCCTTCTCCAACTTCCTGCTGTTTGAGATTTTGTAGGGACTGATCCTGAATCTTCTCCAACATCCATTTGTTCAACTTGGTTTGACCCTTGTGCCTGAGCTTTTGCTTCATCTTGTAATTATTAATTGTGAGCTACATGCATGAAAATGAATCAAATTAGAATAAATTAAAGAAAATTATAAATGGAGACATATAAAACTCACACATGTGAATTTACAGATGCATACCTTGTTTAGTTCTGTAATAATATGCTAATGATCCTTCATGATTTTTCTGTTCTCTACTAGGTTACCTTTTTCTTGTAGATTTAGTGTGCCTTCCCTTCTTGTTTCCCATCTTCATTCTTAAAAAAAACTTCTTTGAAAAAATTTCAAGATACAATAAACTTATTTCCCTTATAAAAAATTTGTTGTGATGCTTCTATTATAAAACAACGAATTAAAATCAATTGATTGTTTTAAAAACACAAAAAAACTAAAAAAATGACTGACAGGGGTTCAAACAAACCCCCCTTTGGAAAAAACTGGCCATGGTAAAATTCACCAGATTTTTCCAAGGGGTGTTCGTCGAACCCCCCTTCGCACGAAGGCCTTTAGATCCCTTCTTTCGAAATGGTGTTAGTTCGAAGGCCCTGAAAATGAAAATTTTGGTGAAGGACATAAAAATTCTACAAAATTCTGCACTTCCAAGGGCTCAATCAATGGACAAATAAGACTATATTATGAAACAAAAAATGGTAGATTATGATAATCTGAACAAGCTTTCCAATTACTATACTTATAGTATATATTGTGTTTATCGCATCTTTTTATTTTTTATTTTTATTAAATATAGGTTGTCTGACCATTTCACAACCTCTCTATTTGACACTTCAGGAAAAATAGAAAATAGGGATTTTTTTTTTGAAAAAAATGTATCCAATAGGTATTTGTGTTACGTTGGTATCAAAAAAATAAAAAATTCATCTCGATCTATAGAAATCAAGTTATAACGAACTAAAGAAACTTGTCTAAATTACGGTTAATGTTATTACGGTTAATGTTACTTCATACCTCAATAAAATATAAAACTTTGAACCAAATTGAATGAAATTGACAACATCCTCTAGGTATTGATGTTACAATTCTAACCTTGAAATAATTACATCATTATCATTTTTCAAAAAAAAGTTATGTTGAAACAAGTGGTTGTCACTCTTTAAAATGTCAATTTTTCATATAAACCACTCTTCGAAAGAGAAGGAAAAATAAACACAAATGAATTCCAATTTTTTTCTTTTTAAAATATAGTTAGAAACTAAAAAGAAAATGCTAAAAATCACTAGTTTACATTATCTTCAAATTCTTAACAATTTTGTAGTAATATGTGTCTAAAAGTGAAGTTCTTTTTTAGAATATTTGTTTCAGTGTCAAAGTTGGCCAAAAAGTGGTAACCACTTTTGTGGGACCACCTATTTTTTTTCTAGTATATAGTCTACTTGCAATGAAAGCTAAATGAATAATATGTCATGTTTGAATCATATTTAGTTAAAAGATATTAAGTTTCCACAATCTACTAGATTTGGAAAAGCCATTCTGGGATCAAATTGTGTGATAGTTTTGCATCAACGATTTGGTACATAGTCCATGATGAATCATTCAGATGATGACTCATAGAGTGTAATTTGAATTGTTGATGCAAAAAGTACACAAAATCTAATTTAGAACAAGATCTATCAAATCTTATTTAGAAATTCTTATGAGCTATAATGATGGCCATGGTGCTACTAAATGTTAATGAAGAATAACAACCTATCCATCTATTAGCTCCTGCTTGTAGTCTGGAAAGAGTGGTATTAATATTTCGACAGTGCAATAGTTGTTGAAAATTAACCCAAACTATAATATCTACAATCAAGTTAAGATCCTTTAATTTTTCTCTGTGTTGCTTCTTAGTAAGGTAAAATACACCTAGTCTGTGTGCAACATGTTTGCAGGGTCTTTTAGGCAAAAAATAGCAGATGAAGTTGTCAAAATGTCCCTTGTAGGTTTGAAGGAAATTCACCTTTCTCAGTAGGAATTGATGCACATTTTGAAAGAGAGAAATAGGTACTGAGATACTTCCCAAATAATGTGAAAACATATTAAATATGGTTTTTTGACATGAAATTTCCAGCATTTCTAACAATTATTTAAAATTTATTTGGACTTGACTACTCTTGCCACTTTCTCTATAGTAAAGGAATGCAAACCTTATTTTTTTTAACATTTTCTTTATTAGGAATATGACAATAATGTTAATATTTATTGTCATTCAATTGCAGCAAGTAGTGTTTACTCCATCATCAAAGAACCTTAAATTAGATGATTATGGAAGTTATTGTGAGTCTAGCAAAAAAAAGGATTGGACTTATTAAGATGTGAAAAATCAAAATACCAAAGAATAAACATTGATGTGAAGGACAAATAATATATGGCAACTCTCCACCAGCATCTTGTGTAAGTAAATATTTGCTAGAATTGACTAAAAATTGAATAGGTTGTATTGGCCTTACAATATTAATTTAAATTGGACCTTGGAATAAGACATTCTTAGATGAGCTTCCTGATGTAGTTATTTGATCTAGCAATTTAAATTATACATGACTATTCAATGCATATAGTCGTTGGCTCTTGCACACTATCATTAGTTGAAGGCTATTATGATGGATTTAATTACACACACATACTGCTAGAAATGTTTGTTGTTTATGCATGTGAGCACTAATGTAAGGTGAATGTGTTGTTATGTAATCTAAGGTGATAACATTATGGCTGTTAGTTTCTATTTGCAATTGTTTAACCATTCAATTCTCATGCTCAAGTTATTGTTATGGATAAGAAGACATTCAACAATGTATGTTTGGTTTGCCTTGCATCCTCTTAATCCTATCATTGTTGAAGTGAAAAGCATAGACCAATTTGATTGGTTGACATAGGATCAGACTCTAGTTTTAAAAGAATTAGAAGACCACATTGGGGTTTAAAGATATACTATGGAGACCATTTAACTAGGAAAGCTACTAATGACAATATTCATGTCTTGAACTTGAAACTGTAGTCAAGAAGCCCCAATTAAATTTCAATAATTAAACACTTGTGCATATATCTTCTAGAGGCAAGTGAATCTCCACACCCTCTTAAAATGTGTCTTTCTTTTAAATTTAAAATAAGTAAAGTTTGTGGATTGATGCACAAGTACCTTTGACAAAGTTGTTACATATTGTTTGTTGTCGTAAGCTAATCCAAACCTCACACTTACAATTCATGCCCAACCATTGAGCATATTAGTGGGCTTTAATTACATCTGGTTTACATAACTTGTATCATCCAGTAATAAATGCATTGTATTTTTTGCCTAAGAAGGTTTGATATCGTTTGTTTGCAAGATTCAAATGTTCAATTCTTGACTCAAATCTCCAGCTTTTAGAAAGGAAAAAATCCAAATTACAAGAACTATGGAAAATAAACACTCTCTAGGACATGAGATGCAATGTCTGGAGGCACTAGAGGTGATGATAAACCCAATCAAAAGGGATAATGAATTATAGAAAGGGCATTTGTAGACAAGGTTTGAAAAAATCTATATAACATGTGTGGTTTAAAACAATAGAAAAAGGGTTTTCCCCATTATTACTGGCTAATGCGACTTACAAAATAAAATTTGAGGCTTGCCCCTTGTTCAGACACAACATCACTCAACTTTCTTCATTAAAAGAGAAACAAAAATCTTGTCTTGTTCTTCCATAGAAGCTAGTTTGAAAGAGATTGAGAAGGCATACCAACTCTCTCACTCCCCTACTCCATCTGTCAGTCAAGAAATCAATCATAAAAAATAGATTTGATTATTTTTCACTATATTGCACTCACTAAAACAAATCCAACCACTCAATTCAGGAAAAGAGGGCAAAAGAATCATACAAAGTTAGTGCATATGCTATGGAGAATTCGATAAAACCAAATCAAGAAATTGCACAAAGATACTTACCTGATGTCATCAGATAATTAGACTAGTTACTTCAATTGTTATTGCTATTAAAAAAACTAGAAGCTAGCAACTATAGAAATTTGTTGTTACATTCGATAGGATATGACATAATGGTCATACGAGGTTGGTGATGCTCCTATACATGTATTGATTCAAACTCCATATCTATTCATGGGAATGATAACCAACACATAAGGAGACATATAACAAGCCATAAACCTAAGTTATTCTAGAGTTGACTCCCAATCTTTGAACATAGATACACCCAATGGTTAATTACTTAACTATTTTAAATTTTCTCTATCACGAAACAAATTACCCTATGCTAGTCATATAGCTATCTATACAATTGTCTAAATATTATTTTAATTAATTTCCTTCTCACTTGTCCAAAAGTGCGGCAAGAGGGAAAACCTCAATCTTTAACCCAAACCCACCTAGAAATTATGTGGAATAGGAAATCAGAGATTAGACTATATTGGAGCTACTAAATGAAAGAAGTTTGGACATTAACAACATAAATAGAAAAAAACTGAATAAGAGGGCATATTATTTACACGCTTAGATGAAATGTATAGACAAAAGAGGGTTGAAGCTACTCACCACAACACAAATCGACTTAGCCAAAAGGGGCAGCAATTTTTAAATCAAATACCAGGATGAAGACACAAAATGTAAACTAAATTATAACAGTTAATACTAAAATCTACCCAGAAATGGGAGATTGAGACACCCTTATAAATGCACATACTTGAGGGTACAAGCAATCCTAAGTATCAAGGCACAGACTGTATTAAGAAATGGAACAACATATTTTTATTTTGGTTCTAAAAAATGCAATAACCTTCACCTATTCAAACGTTCCCCCTGCCAGTGTCCATTTGGGAACTAAAAAGAAGTAAAAGGGCAGCCACTGAGATTTTGAAGGAATAAGAAAAAACTTAAGAATACCAAACACCAACAAAGATCAAAAAATTTTTAGCAAGAAGAAGTGGCTGAGTGGAGTATTCATTTTAAATGAAGACAAAAAGAGAATGTATTTTGGCATTGATGCTGAACAAAATTATATGTAAAGGAAAACTTAAATGCACTCAGATTTAATTGAATCAGGTGGTATTATATCAATTAAGAATTGATAGTATATCATGAAATGACCTGCTATTGGAAAACCCCTCAAAGCCTGCATGAAAAAAAATCCAATTCAGAAGCATGAAGTTAGTTTTGAAGGCAAGAATGCTCTGCACAAAGGAAAAACACATAAACCATCAATGTTAGAGTCAATCCAGATTAGTCCCATATGTAAACAAGATTTTATCAAAATAATTCCAAAACAACTGATCCAATAGCATTTCAAGCATGAAAAAAGATAGACAAGGTAGAAAGAAAACCTCAGGCTTATGCTTCTTCAACAGCGTGTATGTGTAAATTTGATAGTGAAAGGGATTTTCAAGTAACATTAAACTAGGGATTTTGAAGCGACAACTAAAACTAGATAATGATGAACCCTAAAGACTCTTTTCGTACAAAAAAAAATGGAAGTTAAAAGAGTGGAGATAGAAGAGTTAGAAATGGAGACAATGATAGAAATACCAGATATGTGGAAAGCACAGACAATGGCCAACATAACTGAGCATGGCGATAATGAAAGAGTCATGTAGCAACCAAAACTTTAGAAGTTCAAATGTATAATAAAGATGTTCCAATTACTATTAGATGATAATATTGTGTTTGCAATAAAAGAATGTTTCCAATCAAATTTAAGTCAATATTATTGTTAAATTAAAAAAATCTTCAATCACTATCAAATAATAATAATATTCTTTCCTATAGAAAAATGCTTCATTTAAATCAATAATATTATTGTGACCTAAAAATATGAACAAAACTTTGCAATCCCAAACAAATATTCTTGAAAAAACCCTCCTTATTGGGTGATTTGTGTGAGCCAATCATATTTTGAAAAACTAATTTTATATTATATTTTGTTAAAAATCATGCATCTAAAACTAAAATTTATTTAAATAAGAGAAAATATATTTAATGTGATTTGATTAAAACACAATTAATAATCACCAGTTAAGTTTAGTTCATTGACTATAGTTAGATGACATAAACTAATAAAGATAAAATAGATAAATCCATGATGATAATCCAATGATGGGGTAAGCACAAATAGATATATCACTATGAAATTTCAAACCTAAAAAATCCATGCATATGTATGTGAATCCAAACTCTTAGAAATCTAAAAGAATGATAATATCTAAAAACTCTAAGGGCCCGTTTGGTTGCGGGAATTACCCTGGAATTGGCATTTGTGATTTCCGATTTCGTTGAATCCTCGTTTTGAGAGTGTAATATGAAAATAGAATAGGAAGATGTAAATGCTCATTTTGCCCAAAATGAGCATTTACATCTTCCACTTGAAAATGTGGAATTGGAATTGGAATTGGGGGTAAATCAAATTTTTAAATTTTTCATGTCTACCACTTAATTTATAATTTTTTATTTGTGTGTGAAGGGATTTAATTTGTTTTTTATTTGTTTGGGTGGTTTGTAACTTTGTTATTTATTCAAATTTTTTAAAAAAAAAAATCAAATTTTTTTGTCGATTTTTTAAAAAAATTTCTCGAATTTATTTTCTAAATTTTTTGTCAAATTTTGGTTGCAATCAATGATTGCAACTTGGTTGTCTGCCTCCAACTTTGGCTGCCTAAAATGGTCCACGATTCTATTTTCTGATTTTCATTCACGTAGGTTGCAATGACATGAAGCACATTCAGGTTAGGTTTGTTGACGTGCATGAATAAAGCAAAAATTCATTTAAACTTCACTTTTCTACCAATGACCTTACCTTGCTATTTGACGTGAATTCAATTTCCCTAAACTTTACTTCGATTTTCTATATAAAATTAAATTAATAAAAATGAATTATTAAATTCAAAAACATTAAAACAATTAAAAAAAATCATACTCAAATTCTAATTCCAGTTTCAAAAAGTGGAACCAAATAGAGGAAATACATCTTCTCGCTCATATTCTGAGTCAACCAAACGGTCCAAACATAATACGAAAATGAAAAAATGGATTATCAAATCCATGATTTGACCATTTCCAGGATTTGATCAAATCCAACATGTTCTAATACCCGCAACCAAATAGGCCCTAAGAAAAATTATGTGCTAAAGTGAGATTCTAGGGGATCTAAGAGTAAAAAGATTCACCAAAAGTATAATGTAATGAGCTAATTAAATAAATGCACCAAGTAGACTATAATTTAACCTAGATAAATATTAATTGTTAGAAATTATTATTATTAAATATTAGAAAATTAAATGTGAGCAAAAAGGACACTTAGCATTGGAATCATGATAAAGAATAAAAACTATGTCATGGAGAATTTGGTCATCCTAGTAAATAAAATTGAATATTTAGGATAGATTATCTTAACATTTGAATAATAAAATTCTAAGTGGGTTGAATTTGCAATTCTCAAGATGGAACCTTATCCCCTTGAAATAAATTAATACGTAAAATTGATAATATAATTCACATGTTAATCTAGTTGATTATGGACTTCTATAAATTGCTTTGCCTTGATCATATGGAGATGTACACGTGTCAAACATATTAAAAAATGTCTTAGGGAAGTTCATATGCAAGAGTAAAGTTCTTAGCTATCAACCCCTTGCTAAATTGACTTTACAATCTTGAGTGGACAACATTCTCAAGTACACATGTGTCTTAAATGATTTTGATATAGATTCTTTTTTTTAGTGTTGTAAATTGAAATGTTCTTATAATAGTTTCTCCCTTGATAGTCCATATAAATTAACCACACATTACATATATTTAAAATACTAAATATCAACAATGTGTACAAACTATTTAACAACTCAAATCATCATAACTAGTTTGATTTGAATACCATAAAATTGACCTAAGACAACAAATAATAAATTTTAAAACATGAATAAACATCTAGGCAAACATAAAATATATAATAAATAACTAAATAAATAAAATAAAAATAAAATTGCAACTTGAATATAAATGATAAATGAAATTAAAAAATTATAATTATAGGGAGTGATTCCGTCAAAGTGAACCAAAACTCGGTGGGAATTTGTCCACTACAAGTATATGGTGCATATACAATCTTATAATTATATTTCCCACCGAGTTTTGGTTCACAAGTGCATAATCACCATGCAACTGCTAATTTTGTTGCTTATTTTTAAGAAATCATCTTAATATTAATTTTTCACATAAAATTTGGAGGGAAAATTTGGTGATAAAGGAAAGAGAGAAATTTTAGTGGCAAATAAAGGACGAAAATATATTTATGAAGACACCTGGAAAATTCCCACCGAGTTTTGGTTCACTTTGATGGAATCACTCGGTTGCATGCCAGTAACAATCTGAAAAGGTGTCTTGCCAGTACTCCTATTCACTAAATTATTGTATGCAAACTCTACTTGTGCTAACATTAAATCTCAATTACTTGATTTGTCTCCACCTAAGCATCTCAATAGGTTACCCAAACTTTTATTCACAGATTCTGTTTGTCCATCAGTCTGTGGATGAAATGTCGAACTGTACTTTAACTCAGTTTCCAACTTCTTCCATAGAGTCTATAATAAAAGCAACTAAGAAATTAAGATCTCAAAATAGAAAGATTACTCTAGAATGCACAAAGATGGATCTAGAATGAAAGAGAAGTGGTCTAAAAGTGCAAAGGATGTGGAACTCGAAAGTGCAAAAAGACTTAGAACCCCCTTGAGCCAAGGAAGAACTTCCTTTTAAAGGAATTGCTTCAAGAATGGAGGGTGGAGATTAAGAGGCAAACGATGTTATGTAGAGATGAGTGGTGAGGGGAGATCAATCCATGTGAAAGGATTCAATAATTTTGGCTGGCCAAGCTTGATGGGAGAATAATACAAAATAACAATTCCCCTTTAATTGTCAATTTAATCAAGATTAAGTAGAAAAATGTGATTTTTTAAATAAAAGTAAATTAGGACTTTATATTAAAAGGAAGTATTTGACATTTATATGATTTTCAAGCTTTAATATTAGAAATGATTTGATTTAATTTAATTATGCAAGGGGGATTATTCGGGTTGCTTACATAATTACACCTACTAAATTATGCCTTTGAAATTTAAGATTTTACTTGAGACAAATTTGATTGAATTTAGGGGCTCGGGTTTTACTAGACAAATTTTAGGTGATTACACCACTATTCATGATCCATTCCCTATCATGCTTATTAAAATAGATTACCAGAAAAAAGCAATTAGCTAGGGTATTAAAAGCACTAACCTCACCTTGACGCTCACACCAGACCCTTATTTTAGTGTAGGTTGGCCATTGTCCTCTCCATTTCAAGAAGAAAGCATGGTCTTTGAAATAGGTCACTGATTCTGTCCACACTTCCCCATTAATTAAAACAAAAACTGTCGTGTTATGCAATTCTTTTGATGATTCTTGGGTCTTAACATCACCTATTTGAGTTTGTTTTGGGCACCAAAACTTTCTAGCTATCTTATTGAAGTCTATGTGCTCCATTTTAAATGGCACGCCTATCCTAGTACGTGTTACATTTTCTTTCCACTCATAAATAGTCTTTTGGCTCCTCCCATACCTATCAGTAATAACATTTGAGGGCCTACTACCACCAGACCATTCACCTCTGCCAAAGGCTCTCCATTGAGAAGGCCTTTTCTCCAAAGTCTCCCTTCTATTAAACTACCATCTAGGTTTCTCATAGGCTTATAAGAAAACCCATAGTGTTTTCTAAACATTCCAAACCTCTGTAAATTCGAACGAGGGAGGAAACCACCCTGGTTTTGTTTGCCCAGTAGTCAAATCAACTAGTGCAATCCCATCCATTGCTCCATATTCTTTCATTTACTTTCTATCTTTTGGTCCAAGAAGCACTATTAGCTTTGAGTGTGGTTATCAAATTAAAAGCGATGAAGGTCAATTTGGAGGGGGTCTCATAGATTATTATCAATAATATATAATTAAAGGAGAGTTAAGAGTATGGTATCTAAATAAACATATTCATATAATTAAGGCCATGTTGGAGATGTTTGAGGAATTCAAAATTACACATGTCAGGAGGGAGGCCAATGAGGTAGATGATACAATGTTGAAGGTAGGGGTTTCTCTAACAAATCGAGAGAAAGAGGAAGTGTTTGAAGATTTTAGAGATATAGATGGGATGAATTTCAATTTTTGGAATTAAGAAGAGCATTTTAGGATTATCTAAGGTTAAAATTTGGACACCTTTGAGTATGCTCCGATAAGTATATGTGATCTAAACTAAAAAATTGAAAAGGATTGCACCAACTAGAGACACATAATGAACTATGGGAGGTAATGATGAAATGACATGTTGAGGTTGGTTAAGTATGAAGCCCATATGAATGCTGAAGTATATGTGATTCCATCAAAGATTTTCATGAAATTATGATGCCAAACTTTAATGCCTTTAGGAAGAAGTTTAAAGGCTCTAGAAAAGAGAAAGGTGAGTGCATGTGGGGATTAAATGGAGACATATGGGTTCTAAAAAACATTTGGATAAGAGTAAAACAAAATAGAGATAATTGCAAGAAAAATCTAGAGTTAGGTATGGGTGCAGACTTTGCATTGCAAGCACGAGATTATCAGCCTCAGACAAGCGTTGAGGGAGGGGAAAACAACAATAGAAAGTAACTCAGAAACAACAGTCAAATCAAATACCACAACAAAAATAGAAGAGGTCCAAGCATCCCTAGCAGATATGGTGGTGATAGAGAATGAGTTAAAAGAACAAATAAAAGAGGCCAAATCATGGGCCCAAGTGGCTAACAAACCGGCTTTGGGACAAAACTAAACCATCGAAAATAAAATCAGGAGATAAATCAAAGAGGAAAAAGAAATACAAGAAAAAATATTAAACATCATTATCAAAGGCCTAAAAGACTATGGAGAATGTGAAAAAATAGAAAATTTGATGAATGACTTCCTTAACGAAAAGCTGAATTGGAAGGGGAAAATACAAAAGGCACACAGGATTGGTAGAAGTATGGGAATGGGAAAAAATAGGCATGCGAGAGTCATTTTAACTAGGATAGAGGATAAAACAACAATCATGAAGAACATGGGGCTACTTAAAGATACCCAAATCTACCTAGATGAGGATTTGACATTCAACCAGCAAGAGGAATGAAAGAAGGAATGGGAGAAAGTAAAATCAGCAAGGGAAGCAGGAAAATGGGCTTGGATGAGGAATGGTAGAGCACAATTTGCTGATAAACTAGTAGCCCAACAATAGGAATCTAGGGCCCCACGAGAGCATATAAATATGGTGAGCTGGAATTGTAGAGGATTCCCTTGGAGAAGAGGGCTGGGGCTGGGGCCCATAGATGAAGGGAAAGACATTATATGTCTCATAGAAACACATGAGCATGACGAGTGTAGGATCCCAGAATTTGAAGGATATAGTAAAGTATCTGTATGGAATGAAGAAACGGAAACAGGCAAAGGGTATGGAGGGATTACTATTTTAATAAAAGACACATGGAATAAAAACATTCAAGTGGAGAAAGAATACCCAAATAAACAATTCATATGGCTAAAGATTGAAGACGGGGAGGAGATCACATGGTTGGTAGCATGTTATTTCACACCTAAAAACTCCAAATTCTACAAAAGAAGAAAGCTAGACAATGAAGATCCGTTTGTCGCACTAAAAAGAGACATTCTTTCTTTTAGTTCCACTAGGGACACTATCCTAATGAGAGATTTTAATGATAGGACAATGAACAATCAATCTATTTAGCTAACCAATGACTTAACATAGGACAACAATCCATTATGGCTAAAATCAGTGGAGGAGAGTAGTAGTAAAAGACTATCACAGGATGAGAAAGGTGGCATATCCCACTTTGGGGCTGAATTATTGGGGCTCTGTAGTCTTCATGGGTTGGTTATTTGCAATGGCATGAAGAGATGGCCAAAATCAAATAAAATCATATGCAAAACTTACAACGGACAAAGTGTAGTAGACTACGTGATATGTTCTCATTTATCTACTACCAAAATATCAGATTTCAGGATCAAACGCTGCCCTATAGAGCTAAATTTAGACCATATGCCTCTCTTCATTAAGTACAATATCATAATTAACAAACCACACAACAGCCAACAGCAAAGAGATAACACAAAAGGACAAAGAGAGGGAAAAATACCTATAAACTATGAGAATAAAGAGATATTTTGCACTACACTAGAACAACAGATTTAAATGATACATAACAACACAAGCTTCGAGGAGGACAATGATAAGAAAGAGTATATCAGCAACACTTTGGTTATTCCTCTAATCCAAAAAGCCCTAAAGGGTTGTAAGAGAACAAAATCAAAGAAAAACATCTCAAACATGTTCCCATCTAATTCGTGGTATGACGAAGAATGTAAGGTTGCCAAAAGAGGTCTTAAGGGGAGAAAGGAAAACAAAGCAATCATAAGGGAATAAAAACAACTGATCAAATCAAAAAAATATGAATATGTGACAAACCATAGGAAGGAGCTAATCAAGTTAGGAAAAATCAATCCTAAGGGATCTGGAGAGAGTTACAACAGGTTAGAAAACATGCTAAAAATAAAATCAAGGATTCTCAATGGCTGGAATATGCAAAATTGTTATATGAGAGACTAGAAGGAGAGACTCCTCCTCCTATAATCAATGGATCGATTGAATTATTCTCAATTGAAGACATCAACCTAGGGATAAAGAGGTTAGCAAGTGGAAAAGCCCAAGATATTGATGGGCTACAGACAAAATTCTTAAAATGGGGGGTAGATTTACTAGCACCACACATCCAAAACATTTTCAACAAAGTCTCACAAGGCTGCTTTCCCACAGATTGGATTACCAGTGTAGTTATACCACTACATAAGAGTAGAGATGTCAACAACCCCTCCAATTACCACACCATCATGGTGAATTGATGTAGGAGCATCTTGGGTCTTTGGCAATCTTGCATCAACCAAAAACATTTTCTGATTTCTGTACCTGTTTGCTGTATTTTTCTTTATAATATTTGCATTTGATAGTTTCATGGTGTGTGAAGCTTACATCATTTTGGAGACCTATTTGGGAACCTTCTCCTATGAGCACATCAAGTTTGGATGGACTGTTTCAAAGTTACAGCTATTTTCCTTGCCGTCGGAACAGTGTTTTCCTGTAGTTTTGGTGCTGATTGTTCATGTTGGTTCTCTTGATCCATAAGGAATATTATTTTTCACACTTAAGGGCTTCAAGGGGACCTAGATTAATATCATTCCCCAAGAGCGCAGCTTCCAATTCATTATGAGTCGAAAGTTATGGCCTTTTTGGCACAGGACCTATTTTCTGCCAGCTTTCAAGTCTGAGCAGTTACTGCAATTTTGGTGCTGATTGTTCATGTTGGCGACCTTGATCTTTAAGGAATTTTATTTTCCACACTTAAGGAATTAAAGTGGACCTAAATTAATATCATTTCCCAAGAGCGCAAACTCCAATTCATTATGAGTAAAAATTTATGCCTATTTTGCCTCAAGACCTATTTCCTGCCAGTTTTTGAGTGAAACGTGTGGTGTTTCTTCTTGCGATGTTCCGTGTGCTCATATGGGACCTTGCACACTTAAAGGCATGTTCTTGGGTCAAGTTAGGACCTAAATCCAAAGGCGCATCAATTTATATTCATTCTATCATTAGTTTTGGTTTAAATCTTGAGACTGGACCTATATTGTAATTAAATGCCTGACTGGCCGACCTGTGGCTTAGCTGGCTATATAAGGGGTCTAGATTGATGTAGTAGAGGATGGGGGGCAAGATATAGGAAGGATAATTAAGATACATCATTGGAGAAAAAGATAGGATGCAAGCTGTAATTCTAAATTCATAATTCTCATTGTATAAGGCCGAAACCCGGAAGGCCTCACAGCCGGGCATGTTGAAAGAAATAATATAATTCTCTGTTGTTGCTGCCAGTTGATTGTCTCATATCCATTATGTTTCCATTGATTTCAAGTGATATTATATTGCTTATGTTGTGTAACTTTGAGCAAGGGCTTGTTGTGGATTCAATTGGACTTAATTCTGCTTGATTTTGCTTGTATCTACCCTGCCCCTGCGTCATGAATCCTCTTTTGGGTAAGCTCTATGGGAGTATGCTAGAGCGTAGAATCAATAGTTGGGCAGAAAAAGAGGAAAAAAGAGTGAAAGGGTAGGCTAGATTTAGACCAAAAAACTCCACCATTGATCACTACATTACCTTAAGATACCTCATCGAGAAAGTATGGGATAAAAAAGGTGATGAAGCTTTTTCCTGCTTTGTCGACTTCAAGAAAGCCTTTGATACTGTCCCTAGAGATAAATTGTGGAGTAGAATGGAAGAATTGGAAGTGCCAAAAGAATACAGGGCTGATGTTTACAAGTTGTATGAACAAGTTAAAGAAAAAATCAAAACTAAAGAGGGCATGTTAGAATGTTTGAGGAGTAACATTGGGGTCAAACAAGGATGCCCGCTCTCCCCCACCCTGTTTGGACTTTATATAGATAAGCTGGAGGAATGGATAAACAAGGCCAATGGGGAAGGCATTCAGCTTGCTGGTTATGTGATTAGACTGCTTCTTTACATGGATGACCTCATCCTCATCACTAACACTACTAGTGGCTTGAGGGAACACTTGAATAATCTAGAGACCTTTTGCACAGAAGTAGGGATGGAAGTCAACACATCTAAGACAAAAATCATGATCTTCTCTTTGAAGAAAAGACAACATCAACATACATTCATACTTAAGGGCAACACATTAGAAATTGTGGAAGAATACAAATATTTAGGGATGGACTTCCATTATCAGCTAAGGTGGGAAACTTGTAGATAAAAAAGAATTTAGGTGGGCTGGAAGGCATCTTACCTCCTTCAGAACAAGTGCAGGAAAGTGGAGTTGTGGGATTGGAAGACTAGGAAAACCCTTTTTGGGCTTTTGGTGATTCTGGTTGTCCTATACTGTAGTGAAATATGGGGGAGCAGTGTATCAAACCATAAATGGCGACAAATAGAAATAATACAAAAACATTTCATTACCACCAACCTCAAAGTCAAGTCAATGATTCCCTATGAGATTCTTCTAGCAGAGGCAGGCATGTTCCCGGTGGAAGCCTATGTAGTTATTCACTTGCTAAGCTATCTAAAAAGGTAGAAAAGATGGATACGCACCACTGGCCTAAGTTAGTGGTTGGAGAGGAGCTAGACTATCAGAAGAAGACATGGAGGAAACAAAATATTAAATGGTTCAACAAATGGAACATTGATTACCAAGAATGTCCCAAAAACAACACAAAGATTAAAAAAAAAAGGTGGGTATTAGAAAAAGTTAGGACTACCATGTGGACAAATGAGGTTGGTAGA
Organism: Chamaecyparis obtusa; assembly: GCA_027943335.1. NCBI lineage: Eukaryota > Viridiplantae > Streptophyta > Pinopsida > Cupressales > Cupressaceae > Chamaecyparis > Chamaecyparis obtusa. The sequence goes on along the minus strand of BSBK01004968.1, from coordinate 1,039,939 downwards.
AAAAAGGCTTATTATGTCAACAAATTTAACCACACTTGCGAGCACCGTGACAAAGAATACCTAGGAGTTGACATTAGAGGGAAGGCAAGAATCTTGATCGCCCAGCTAAGGTCCGGCTCACATCACTTGAGGTGCGAAACCGACATATGGAAGAGCCCTAAAGAAAAGTGGGAGGAGAGAAGTTGTAGGTTTTGCAATAAGGGCATAGTGGAGATGGAATGGCACTATATCAAGGAGTGTACGACATATGAAGACATCCGGGCTTACTTCATGGATGCGATACAAATAAATAATATAAAATAATTGTTTGAGGGGACAAGACTTCACAAGGTGGCCACCTTGCTAATGCAGCTCCACAAAAGGAGGGACAACCTAGAGAAATCCCAACAGAATAGTTAGTGGATCACCTTTTGGTCCCATAGACCATTGGTCTCGTGGACATTTGTAAAATTCATTTTATTTCATTTCATTTCAACACTCAACCAACTACAAGCATTTAGAGGCAATGTGAGCATTTGACATATATAAGGGATATTTAAAATTGATGATCCTTGCTTTTGGCATTGCATGGTGGTCCTTTTTTTATATGAATTCTTATCAACAAATTTTAGTGACATATCATCTACCTTCCTATCTTGGGCACTACAATTAGGATCTTGAGAGGAGGCATTATGGGTCATGTGTCAGTGTATAAAGATAGAATGGGCTAGAGGGATGATCCCAATAATTGGGATGACAAATCCTAGCATTGGCTTGTTAACATACGATGGGCCACGGTGAGCGGTGGATGGGAAAACTCACAACCTCAAGCCATTTTTTAGTTTGGAGCACCTCCAGATGTGAAGAGAAAAGAACCAAAAGAGCTTGAGGGAGTGGGAAGAAATGTTGGTTTCGTTGAGGAAGATGGAAGAGGAGTAGAAGTCATAGATGGAGGAGAAGCTGAAGGTGGAGAAAAGAGGCAAAAAGAAGTAGAAGGAGAAATGCCAGACTACAGAAAAGAAGCTACCAACTGCTAGGAAGCCCAAGAAGTGGTGATTGGATTCAAAGGGCAATATGTTCATCCTATTCAAGGAAATAGAAGTTATGATGAAGGTTTGGAAGGATTGATGTAGGATGTATGAATTTTTTTTTGCTACTAGGTAATAAGAATCAATGTTTATTGTAAATGTATTGCCCATTTTGTTAATAGTATGGGCATAGTTAAAATCCAGAGAGGGTATTAGTTGGGCTCTTGCCCATTTTGATTGTATTAAAACATGGTTAAGCATGTACTCGGGTTGGTAAATGTGGATAGGCAGGGGTAGATTCAGTTCAAGCCGATCTTTAATGGCAGATTTGCCAAAGAAAACATTGGCATTTTTTTTGTTTCTACTGTACTTATTTTATAATATTAATAAAAAAACTTATATCACTGATAAAAACAATTATATCACTTCATAAATATCCACAAAAACAAATGCTTTTATCATATGACATATATCGTCTATTAAACTTAGACAACTTGATAAGATTTAGATAATTTTCTTAAAATCATATGAAATGTCATGTAAAGTATGAATTAAAATAGGTAAAACAAGGTAAATACTAAAGCTCATCATTCCCAATACACCCAAAGTGCCTTCTTACACTTTCCAAGGATGTTGGAACCATGTCATGGGATTAACAAGGTAAATGACACCTTAATCCTTACAATAACTATCTATCAATTTGGCATGAGATGTAGAAAAATGATCACCATCATACTCATTATCATGCATGAAATATGGTCATTCATTTAAAGTAAGTGAATCTATGGACACACAATGAACTTGAAATGTAAGAGAAGTGGAATGAGTAATATCATGCATATATGAAGAGGGTACACCATTTTTTATGGACATCAAAGTAGATGCATCATTAGTATATGATAAATCCTTATTCAAGAATTGATTATCATTATCATAATCAACATGCGAGGAGATTAATATGAAACTCATGAGAAAGTGAGGTAAGAATATCTAAGATGAAAGTATAAGCACTAACCAATTTCATAAAGAAGGGAGAAGATTAAACCATGGTAAAATAACACCTCCATGAAAAACACATTCTCGTCCATAACATGGAATTTGATTTGAGAGTATCAAGGGTAAAAGGATGACATGGCATAGAGGATAATACCATATCAAAATTATAAATGTATACATGTATATTAGCCAAGGAACATGACTTGTATTCATCTGTGATGGCTAATACAATAGTAGGTGGATAGACACAAATAATATAACAATATGAAACCCCAAAACCTAATCAAAGTACAACACGTTTATGTTAATGAACGTGTAGAAAAGTCCTAAGAAATTTTAAAGTGAATGACACTAAAAAAATTATATCCTATGAAATCCCTAAGGGCCCATTTGGGTGTTGGAATACCAAATGTTGGATAATGTCAATTCTGGAAGATGCTAAAATTCTGGAAGATGCTTATCTCGAAAATGATTTTTGAAATATGAGCTAGACCCATTTGGTTCACCTAGAAGATGACTGAGAAGATGCATTTTTTGCGTTTGGGTGCCACAATCTGGAATTAGAATACAAAATGAATAAGGATTTTTTAAATTGTTTACTTCTTAATTTCTTTGAATACGGTTAATGGAGTTCACAAACGTCACAATATGTGTGAAATGGATCCACAAAAAGGCCTTTAGAACTTTTAAGCAACTATTATTGTCACAAGTACAAATAAATTTATCAACCTTCACCAGCATCCTCCCTGCTTGTGCCAAATCAGAAACTTTATAATAGGGTATGGACGTCCATCTTGAAGCATACTTGAGAGTAATTTTTTGTCGAATGTTATTGTTGCAACCGCCCTGACATACATAGATGTAAAACATAGAGAAACAAATGAGGCATGCTTCAAGAAATGTTGACCTGCAGCAAATGCATCAACAAAATGGTGGCATCATGAAATACAATGATTACTAGATGCACATAAAATGACATTCTTATGGAGGCTTTAAGGCTTTTCAAATAAATGCCTCGAGAACGACAACATTGTGAAGAGTTCTAGGAAAAGCTTAAAATTTGGTTTTATAAATCCTCTTCCTCATGGACCTGACCAACTCTCCAATTTGGTTTTATAAAATTAGAATTGGAATTCGAAATTCCAATTTCACCTATTTGGGTGGAAGATGCATACACCTATTTTGGGGCAAAATTGGAATTTTGAAATTCCAATTCCAATTTTTTTAGATGGACACAAACATGGAAGAAACAAAATTGGGAATTAGATAATGCCAATTCTAGGCATATTCCAGCAACCAAACAGGCCCTAAGAGAAGTGAATGTATAACCCTAAGGTCAAATCCTAGGAGATTGCTGAAATTGTGATAGGATACAATCCTCTATTCATAAATGTAGGCTTAGTAAATAAATCCACTAAAATCAAGCATCAATAACTAGAAGAACATTAATTTTAACGAGTATAATGTGATTAATCATTTTATAAATTAAGTGGTAGTGGATAGGGGATTTAATTATGGGAACTATAATGAAGAATAAATGTTGATATTGTGCAAAATTAAGTCATTCCAATATATTAATTGATGCTTATAATCTAGCCAACATCTTAGCTTCTAAATATTCATGAAATCCCTACGGGTCAAGTTTACAACCCTCGAGATTAAACCTATATGCTTCTTGAAAATGACATAATCTACAAAATCAATCAACTCATAAGATTGATCTAGTTGATTGTGAACTTTTGTAACTTGCTTTGCCTTAGTATTTTACATTTGAAGATGCACAAACTAATAATATTTAAAAATACTTTTAGGAAGTTGTTAAATTGTGATGTTCAAGTTCTCATCAATTAACCTTATTGTTAGAATAACTTTACAACCTTGGGTAGATGATCATAGACAACATTCCCAAGCATGTAAGTGTCCTTTGTGGTTTTGATGCAAATTTAAATTCCTCTTAGTGCTCCAAATCTAAATATTCATAGATTGATTTCTCCATGATAATTAATATAAATTAATTGCACACTTAATGTATTTAAATATTGTCATATTATTAAGTTATGCAAAATGTGTAGCAAGTTGTGAATAACAAGGAAAAGGGTAGGAGTCACAAAATTGAATTTAAAAATTTAAAACTTAAGAGTCACTCCTTAGTGGCTTAGATTCAATTTTAACGAGAATCACTTGATTTTCATAGGATAAGAAATTCAATCTTAAAGAGCATCATGGGATTAGGATAAGAAATTGAAAATCTCAAGACATGGATTAAGTGTATGTACATCTATGCCAACATGAGTATAATTAATGACTAAATTGATACAAATAAAAAATGTCAAGTTTAATGAATAAAAATATGAATACAAAATATTAATAAATAAAAGATAAAAATTAAAAAGACCAATGCTTAAATGCCAAAAATAAGTCAATTATCACTATATAATTGTATCAAATGATTCTATCAAAATAACCCAAAACTAAAGATGTATTTCATCAAAATAAATGATACATACAAGAACTTTTTATATAAGAAGCAAAGTATAAAGAATAAGCAACAATAAGAAGTTGCAAGGACACACAATACTTCACACTTCCAAGAATCCAGTCAAACCTAACTTATACACTTTCAGCACACACTTATCGACTGTAATATTGTTTCAAAGTCTACAAACAAACACAGTCTAAGATAAAATCTTATTGGGAAAAAATAGCATGGCTTCAATTCGTCACTGTTGTCTAGGAGGAGCCTCAACCACCACCATAACCAACCCTGCATTTTGCTGGTCCTTCAATACAGTTATTACAAAACATAGGCCTTTTCCATCCTCAAGTTCAGCATTTCTCCAAAGGCATTTGAACACCACCAAAAAGAATTCTATACAAGAAATTGTATGCAAATTCCCAGTAAAGAAAGAGAAAGAGGAGGGGAGCTTAAGATTTGAAAGGTATGAAGCAGTGATAGGAATAGAAACCCATGTACAGCTCTCAACTTTAGCAAAGGCATTCTGTAGCTGCCGATCTCAGTATGGTTCACAACCAAATACAAATGTGTGCCCAATTTGTATGGGACTTCCTGGTTCTCTGCCTGTTTTGAATGAAAAAGTGGTGGAGTGTGCAGTCAAGTTGGGTTTGGCATTGCATTGCCATGTGGGTCTTCAATCCAAGTTTGACAGAAACAATACTTCTATCCTGATCTTCCTAAAGGATACCAGATTTCACAATTTGATGTTCCAATTGCTACAAATGGATTCGTTGATGTGGGCATCCCTGTGGATTTTGTTGGTGAGCATAGAAGATTTGGTGTGAATAGAGTGCATATGGAGGAGGATGCAGGGAAATTGATTCATGCTGGAAATAGGCGGCTTTTTGGGTCTTCTTACTCCAAGGTTCATTTTTGTATCCTGTTTCCACTTTCTGGATTGAAAATTTAGATACCCATATACAGAATTTTAATAGTATTGGGAAGGTTCTATGCAAATCTTGCAAACTGTAGAAGCCCAACAATCTCCCATAATATAGCAAAACAAATTATACCAGCACTGCAAATAGTCTGAATCTAGAAGCATAACATATTATAGGAAATGATTATTCCTGCTCTGCACATTGTAAATTCACAAATTCCAAATAATTTCTGGAAAAGCAAGCAATTCTCCAGAGTGAAACGTGATGATCAGCGTAGTAGTAGAACAATTCAGCAGTATTTAAAGGTCTTAGGTTCGAATTCTGTCTGAGTGGTCCGTAATAATTATTGCTTTGTAGATTGCCTAAATAGACATAGTGATTGCTTCTTTGATTTTATGTACATTAATAGTTGTTACCTTCGATTCCATATATAATTATACTATTGGTTTGACTTCATGTGGGATTATACTTATTGCTCATTTGATTTTGTGTAGGCTCAATGTATATTTATACATATTGTTGTTTTGATGTGTTGTGAAATGCATTATTGGTCGTTGCCTCTTTGATGATGTGGGTGTCTAAATGGGCGGCGGCTAAACTTCTGATAAAAATGTACAAAATATAAAAATATTGAGATTTTTTTTCAGATCTGTGAAAATGTATTGATTTTTTTTTTTGAAATTTTTTTGTTGTTTTTTATTCAAAATATGCAGATCATGAAGAAAAAATCTGTTGTTTTTTCGAATTCTTCAAATTTGGTCAATAGTGCATTTTAGATGGAGCTTAGCTGCTTTCGTCTATATGTCACACCTTTGGTCTCTCTTTCTGTAATTTTTTCATCTTCAATATTATTATCTGTTATGATTTACCTTCAACCTTTTCTTTTGCTTATTCTTTTGGCCCCTCAATAAATGAAGTATTTGAGATTTCTTCACAAGCACTCTTATTCTTTCTTATATTTTATTTTTCAACTTCTTTATTTTCTTTTTTAGATATATTTAGATTCATCTTCTTTATTTTCTTTTTTAGATATATTTAGATTCATCTTCCTTATTTTCTTTTTCAGATATATTTAACCTCATCTGTCATGTTTTACTTACACTTTGATTTATTCTTTATTATATATAATATTCTATAAGATTGTTTTCTTTTGTCTTCATTTTACAGTTTCAAAGATTTTACTTCTTTATACTTTTCTTCACAAATTCTGAAGCTCACTCTTTACTTTGTTCCTTATTGTACATAATATTATTAAAAATTATTTTCTTTTTTTCCAAAATTCTTAAACTTCTTTTGCACATTAATAATTCAAAAATCTCTAATAGAAAAAATGCACAACAATGTCTAAGCCATCCATAATTATAATAAAAATAATATGAAAGAACAACATATTTTTCTATAATAAACATTTTTTTTCCAATCCCTCAATATTCTTCCTATTATAATAAACATTGTTTTTTCAATCCCTCAATATTCTTCCTATTATTGATGTTTTGACTTGAATTATTATCTTCTGATTATGAATACAATGACTTTTTTAAATCTATCATTACAACTGAAATCTGAAACTAGAATTCTTAAATCCTTATAGTTTGCATCATTTTTGTGTTCTTTATCATCCTCTTTCTTGCCGCCGTCATCTTCTTCTTCTTCCGAGGCAAAAATGGATGTACTCTTTATCTTCGTCTTTTCCTTTTTCTGAATCATCCTATTTTGTCCTCTCATCTCATCATCAGCATCATGTTTTCATCTCACTTCCAATTGGCAAACAAATCTGAAATCATCTGATGTATCTTTGGCAAACCTGTAAAAATCCTTGATCTTACCCTTCTCTATGAATACTGAACATTTTAAAAAGATGGATTGCAAATATGAAGATTTTGCTAGGTCACACCTTAAAGAATTGACAGATTTCTAGTTATAAAGCTCAACTTTTGACGGCTGCAATTTCCTCGAATTCTGTTTAGAAATTTTATTGTGATCATTTTTAGAAAGCATTTGAAAAGTTCTTTGCAATGGCGCAGAAACCGCCTGAATCAAAAACTCTGGCAACGGAAATGAAGCTTCTAAATTTGATTTAATTTGAGCCAAGTTTGAAGCAAAACATTCCTTAAAAAGGATTCCTGACCATATCTCCTTTCATATTACTCATAATCATATTCATAAGGCTTTCCAAAAGCTTTTTCTTATGACTAAAGAATCAACTAAATAAAATTACCATAAAACTATCATACTTATCTTTACAAATTATATTTTCATTAAATAAATTATATGTTGAAAAATATTATGTTTGATCATTATTTTATTTTAAAAATTATTATTATATCGTATTTAATATTAAATTAATATTATATTATGATATTATAAGTAATATTAAATAATTATTAAGATATAATTATATTATTATATAATCATGAAAAAGGAAAATAATTATAGCATTCAAGTATTATTATATTATATTATTTTTATATTTAAAAATATCTATTAAGTTTTTATTATTATCATTTTTTTTATTATATTCCTTCGTATTCTTATTTTCTCAAAAAGTAGATTGGACACTTCCAATTTCTATACCTAATAATATTATTTCTAATTTATTATTGTACTACTATTTTATATATCTTATATATAATTAATATTATGTATTTAAAATAATATAAAATATTATTCTATTTATATATGTATTTATCAAGAATATTAACTTGCTAATCTAATAACAAAACTATTATTAGAAGACTTTCCAAAAGCTTCTTCTAACTTGGTTAAAAATCAACTAAATAAAAAAAATATGATTAAGAAATTGAAGATTTTAAAATTGAATCTATAGAAACACATTCTTATTTGTAGCCTACAATATCATATGAGTATGAGGATGGTACTAGGATTAAGCTATCATTTATCTTGTAATCTTGTTCTGGATTAAAAGAGGTGGAGTTGGCAATGGTATTGCAAAGTTATTTTTAGAATATTTTTCAAATTGAGCATGAGAGTTGAGCAATGAAGCATCTTGAATGTTATTGATGTGTCCTATATGATTTGGATAGTGATTTTAAACTTCCACATTGGGATACAGACCATTATAGAAGACAAGTCAAAGATGTAATCTATTATTCAAGTGGAGGTTATTTTTGTTATTTATGGCATTCCTCTCCTATTTTTTTCTATAAATTAGAGGTATGAGATAGTAGTTTAATGATACTATTTTATAGGCACTTAAGTGTTGCTTGAGTGTTGTTATTAGAGCATAAAGTATTAGTGTGTGGATCTCTCTCTCTTGTGGAACTTTTTAAATAGAGTTTTTATGGTTGCTTAATTATGTAATCACATAGTGTTTTTCATATAATATAAATCAAGTTCATTAAACAAATTTTAGATTTATATACACTTTTATAATATTTTATTAAAATAGTTTTATCTTGTAAATCAATAGATGTGCCACAAAAGATAAAAGACATGACCATATCAAAATAAAAAATACATGCATTTATATCAGCCAATAAATATGAATTAGATAAATTCATGAAGACAATCCAATGATGTGGTAGGCACAATTAGATAATCACTATGAAACCTCAAACCTAAAAAAAAGCCACACAAATATATGTGAATCTAAACACTAGAAAATAACAATACTATTTGGAGAAATGAAGTTATAGTGCTAAAGTAGAACCCTAAGGAATGTTAGAATAGAAGGGTTCAAAAAAATGTATGGCAATGAGATCTCTTGATTCATAAATAGACACTAATTAAATAAATGCATTTAAATATAACTTAATCTAGATCTAAACATTGATTATTAGATATTATCGCTATCAGATATTAAAAAATTAAATGCCAACAAATAGGGCACTTAGCATTTGGGAACTATGAAAAAAAAAACATTGATGTCAATTTGGTTATCCTAGTAAATAAAATTGATGTTTTTGATTAAGGAAAACAAGTTTTAATGGGGCCCTGAAACCCATATAGAGTTAAAGCTTAACAAAGATATAGCATTGAAAGTTAACAACAATAAAATAGCCAAAGCAAAAAAGAACAGCCAGACATAGTCCACCAGCAAAGCAAACAAAAAGACCAGAAAATAGAACCAGGGACAGAAACAGAAAACCAAGCCAAACACAAAGCCTGGAGAGATGCTCAAGCAAACTCTCTGAGGATCTCCGCCGCACGAATCTCAAGCTTAGATGCCTTATCCGCCGCCTCCTTAAGGTCAGCCAGATCTTTATCAGTTTCCTGGGTGTCCTTCTTCATAGTGCTGGATTTGGTTCTCTTCCTCGGACCATCCTTCGAAGCTTTATCTTTACCACTATTGGGAGACTCCTCCTTGCTACCCCTGTGTTCCTCTATTTTACTTATCAGAACCTTTATGTTGTCATTTGAAGCTTTGAGAATGTTGTAGCTTTGTTCAGCGATTTTCTGCAAGGTTCCCTCCACGCTCTGAATTCTTTTCTTCACTTCATCCATTTTATTTTCCATATCATTCTTCTCCTCAGTAAGCCTGATCTTGCTGCTACTATCCTCCCTCTCCAACCTGCCCACCCTAAATTTTAACTCCTAGATTTTGTAGTAGGTCCATTTAGTAGTTCTATAGCTATCAATGACACTATTTTTGGCATTGTTGAGCACATCCATCTGAGGGTTTTCTTTTGTGATGTCGCTCAGAATAACTAGGGCAGGGTCAATAAGGTCCTCCATTTGAATTTTTCCCTCCTTATTCTCCTTAACCAAAGTGTTCATCATTTCCCTCTTTAAACCCATCCTGACAGAAACAAATTATGAAAATCTCTCCAAACCACACTCTTCTCTTTATCTGAGATCTTGCAGGTGTATTGGTTAGTCCCTTGATCCTCACAGTCCTACTCATGGTCATACTCTCTCCCCTGACTCTCCTCTTCCTCTTCACTATCCTTCCCCTCCTCTTGTCCTTCCTCCTTATTATCTTCTTCAAATTTCTTCCTTTTCCTCTACTTCCTGCCGGAATTGACATCAGTATCCTCTTCTCTATTCGTAGGCATCTTAATTGTAATGTTTCTCTTTCCTTTCTTTTTCTCCTTAATTTCCTCCTCCTCCCCGAACATTTCTTCCTCCTCATCCGCACTTTCGCCCTTCGTTTCCATGCCCTCTGCCTCCTCATCATAATCTCTATCAGAAGAGATCTCAATGCTCTACTTAGGTTCAGGTTTCTCCTTTTTCTCCAATTTCTCTTTCTTAATCTTCTTTTTCCCCTTTTTAGTGTGAGGGGAGGCCTCTACATCTGTGTCTGAATGCATATCTTGGCTTCCTCAGTATTAGAAGGGATGTACTCTTCTTCACCCAAGTCAAGCTCCTCATCTGAGCCCTCCTTCTCGACTTTCCCTTGCTTAATTTCTTTACTTATAGTCCCAGCTTTGAAAAATTCATAAATCAATAGCAAAAGCCCCTCATGGAAAGTAGGGTTGCCAATAGGCTTCTCCCTATAGTCATTGATATTCTCATTGATAGACGAATAAAGGTAAAAAGGGATAGAAATTTTAGCCCCAGACATGAAATGATTGAGAAGCACGAAGTGGTAAGAGTAGATGCGATCGAATCTCGTGTCCAGGAAGATGTATTTGATAATCGCCCTCAACACAAACCTCCACAGCGGTTTAATGGACCTCGACAGGTAGTAAGTTCCCTTCTTCACCAAAGCCTTCTTTTCCTCCTTTCCTTTGGTAAATTTCGACATCGCCTGACCCAAAATGCGCCTGTCTCTGTAGAATTTCTTCCCGACAATGGGGGATGCCCATAACCGCAGAAATAACCTCCTCCATCACCGTGAACTCGACCCCATCAATTTTGACACTCCCCTCGTTCCAGTTCTTGACCATGGTTTTGGTAACAGAGGGTTTCCACCCATGCAAACATTTAATGAAAGAAGTCACCTCACCTTTGCTCAAAATGCCCCACACCTTCGAACGTCATTGTCACTTCTCAGCTTCATCCTCAGGTTCCCTCCTGTGTCTTTCCCCCACCATTTTTTCTCTCTCTTTGCAAACAATTCTTCTGATCACAATGCTTGTTGAAATTTGGGGCCAGCAGATAAAATGAGTCGTATTCTCAATCCTTCCTTTGAAATTATGAAAAATAAACCTGAAAATGGGCCTCAAAGTGCAATGATGGCAGTTGCCCAGGTGATTCATACTTTGGCTCATGTACTTACACATCATCTATCGGCACATTTCCCCTAACACATAAACTTTCATAATTAACCTTTAATGTTTCCCAATCTGCCCTGGATTCTCTCGCTTTCAATTAATTCCTTGATTTCAAGCGGAATAATATGTCTATCCATCCATCTTTTCACCTCATCTTTCCTGACTGCCCAGTTGGCCAGCCTGTCAGCCACTTGATTAGCTTCCCTGTATTCATGAGCCACGTAGACTCTTTCAAAGGACTTGAGAAACTAAATGCTCTTGTTAATTATATTAGCAATCATCCAGGTTGGCAAGTTTTTCTCGTTGAGGCAGTTGATTATGTTCTTTGAGTCTCCTTCCAGCCATAGTTTTATGACTCCTATATCCCTGGCAAGCTTTATAGTTTGATGGGCCGCAATCGCCTTTGCGTAGTGGTTAGTTTGCACCCCCAGAGGAGTCGAGATGGCAACAATGCCTTTCCCATGATCATTTCTGATGATGCCCCCAATCCTAGCCTGGTTTGGGTTGCCTTTCACAGCCCCATCAAAGTTGGCTTTACACCAGCCCTCAGGTGGAAGAGTCCATTTGCAATCCTCCCTCCTACTTGATCATTTTCCTTTGCATTGAGAAGAGGGTTGTAGCCTTTGATGATAGTATAGTTTTCGACCAGAGTGTTGAGGCTTTTGTGAAAGACCACCATAGAATTGGCTTCTTTTTCCCTAAAAATTTGGTTGTTCCGCTCCTTCCACACCCCCCAATAGAGATGGGGTAGAGACCAATCCCATAAGCCCTAGCTCACATCCGCTACCACCCCACAGTGCCACTGTTGAAAGAGCTCCCTCATGTTATCGGGAAAAACCAAGGTCTGTTTGAAGAAAGAGAGGAAAGAAGACCATATATCTCTGGTGAAGTGGCAGTGGATGAAAAGGTGATCAACACTTTCCATTTTATTTTTACAAAGGATACATCGATTAGGCATCTGATGGCCCCTCTTTATAAGGTTGTCCACCATCAAGATATAGTTTTGAAGCATTATCTAGAAGAAAATGTTGATTTTGGGAGTAAGGCCAGGATACCAAGCTTTGGCCCAGAAAGGGACAGTATCAAAACTCTGCATGGTTTCATAGCCCGAGGCCACAGTGTAGTTTCCATCCTTAGTCATCCCCCAAACAATAGAATCCTTGTTAAGGGACAAATGAATGAGCCTGATCATGTCCATCAACAGCTTGAGCTCGTGGGATATCTTAGTCAAGCTCACCCACTCTTCATTTACCCTGTAGTCTCTCACCCTGCAGCCAAATCTTTCCATGCAAGGCATCACCCATCTATTGTACTGTTCAATGTTCCATAAGGGCCCCAAACTTAGCCAGTCATCAAGCCAAAAGTTGATATCTTCCTTGTTACCGAGTTTCCATTTCACCTTCTCAATGGCTAACCCTTTAGTCTTTATAATGCCATTCCAAATATTGGAACCCTTTGGGTCATTATCTTGCTGATGAACTACTTGAAATTGATATTGGTTGAATACTTATCTTTCAGAATATCCCTCCATTCCCCCTTGGAGTTGAAGATCCTCCATATTTGTTTAGCTTGCAAAGCCCTGTTGAACTGTTTCATATTCCTAATCCCCAAACCCCCCTTCTTTTTAGGTATGAAGATATTGTCCCAAGCCACAAGCAGGTACTTCTTATTGCCTTCCAGACCGGCCCACAGAAACTTCTTTTGAATAGACTCTAAAGTATCAGCCACTTTGGAAGGAATAGAGAATAGGTTGAGGGCATAGGTAGGCAAATTCTGTAAAGTAGATTTGATCAAAAGAACTTTACTAGCCTGACTCAAAATGATACCCTTCCAGCCAACCAATTTTCTATTGAACCTATCAATGAGATTGTCCCAAAAGAGATCCAGAGGTCTAGCCCCCATAGGGAGCCCCAAGTAGGTAGAGGGGAGGGTCCCAATACCATAACCCAAGATACCAACAATTTTCCTTTGTCTGCCTTCAGGGGTGTTGACAAAAAAGACTGAGCTCTTGCTCCAATTAATGAGTTGGCCCATGGCATTGGAGTAAGTATTGAGGATGGCCTTCACATGTCTGGCTTCCTTCACTGAAGCTTCTCCCCCTAGGATGGTGTCATCCACAAATTGCTAATGAGAGAAGCTCAAGGGTCCGGAAGAAGGTTTTAACCCAACAAAATCTCCTTTGCTCCTTTTATCATGAATAAGTCTTCCCAAGCACTTTGCTAGAATAATAAAGAGGATGGGGGAAAGGGGATCCCCTTGCCTAAGCCCTCTAGAGGATTTGAAAAAATCTGTGGGAGAACCATTAGCCATCACCACAAAGGTGGGGGTGGAGATCAGTTGAGATATAATCTTCCTAGTTTTGTCATTAAAGCCAAAAGCTTCAAGAACCTTATCCAGGAACAACCAGTCCACCCTGTCGTAGGCCTTAGACAGATGAAGCTTGAGTAGGAAACCATCCTTTTTGCCTTCCTCTAAAGAATGAATAACCTCATGCACAACTATGATAGAATCAAGGATTTGTCTACCTGGGACAAATCCCGTTTGTTGTGGAGCAATAATCCCCAGAAGGATTTTGATTATTCTAATGGTTAGAACTTTAGAAAAGATCTTGTAAAGAGAGTTGCAAAGACTAATAGGCCTGAAAAAATCAAAAGAGTCCGCACCTGAGACTTTGGGGATCAAAACCAAGAAGGTAGCATTGATTTCTTTAAGCAAGCACTTAGCACCAAAAAATTCTTGAACCGCTTTGACCAGATCATCTTTTAAAACTTCCCAATACAATTGGAAGAAAAAGGTAGGGAAACCATCAGGGCTAGGGTCTTTCTCAACAGGCAGGGAGAAAACAACCTCCTTGATTTCATCCATTTCGGGAATAGCCACAAGGGCCATGTTCTGACTAGCATTAATCACACTAGGGATGGTCTTGAGAATATCCACCTGATCCTCTTCACCCAGGTTGGTCTCTTTAGTGAGGATAGCAGAGAAATACCTGATAGCTTCCTGGGTAATCTCCTTATCTTCCTTTAAAGAAACATCCCCCTTTTTGATAACACTAATTCTGTTGGCAGCCCTATGCTTCATAGTAGAGAGGTGGAAGAATCTAGAGTTTTTGTCCCCTTCCTTTAACCACACCAATCTAGATCTCTGCCTCCAGAACATTTCCTCTTTGCCCACAATGTTGTGAAGATCAACTAGAATATTCTTTTCCGCATTTAGCCTATCCTCATCATAGCCCATGTTCTGGATCTCCTCCTAAACCTTTGCGAGATCCTCCATAATCCTTTCTTTTGCCATAAAAATATTCCCAAAATCCTTTTTGTTCCACTTTCTGATCTCCATTTTGATGTTTTTGAGTTTCTTGGCTACCTTGTACATAGCTGTGCCTTCCACATCAATGCTCCACCAGTCCCTAATTTTATCAAAAAGATCAAGATGAGCTGACCACATCTTCTCAAATCTGAAAGGGAACGCCTTTTTCCTGTTGCAAAGCTCAATGGTGAGAGCAATAGGGGAGTGATTCGAGCCAAGTCTAACCAATGAAGAAAGTTTGCAATGATAATAGTTCATCCAATCCATAGTGATCAAAGCTCTATCCAGCCTAACCTGAATGCAATCCATCCCAACTCTTCTGTTAGACCATGTGAACTTTCCACCTCCTAACTCAACATCTAGGAGAGCTAAATCATTGATTAGATCCGCTAGATGTTGTCTACTTTCCAAGTTCGGTGGAAGACCGCCTAACTTCTCGGTAGCCAACAGGGGGTATTGAAATCTCCCATAATAATGCCCTTAGACTCTCCCAAAAAGGGCATCATATTACTTATTTTGTTCCATAAATGCTTTCTACCAATCTTAGTGTTAGGGGTGTAGATATTCATAACAAACCAACTTTCCTGATCCTTTGTATTCTTGAATTGAATAAGCAAAATGTTACCTTCATCAAAGATGATATTCGCTGTTAAGTTGTCCTTCCATATCACTAACAGTCCTCCAGAAGCTCCCGAAGAGTCAGAAGCCGCTGACTTCATTCCTTTGCTGAAAAAAATGCTCTCAGTCTTCTCCTTCTTCATTTTCATTTCCTGAATCAAAAAAATTTCCGGCCTATGGTCCCTAATCATATTCCTAACAACTTCCTATTTGTGGATTCCATTGAGTCCACAAATATTCTAGGATATGACCTTCATATTTTCTTTTGGGGTTATGTTTCCTGGATGGTTTTTTGGGTCCCATCTGCTATGTTTCTTCTTGTTTCTTCCTTTCTAATTTGATGCTTGCTCCACCTGCCTGGGGTGCTTGATTTACTTCCTGTGTCAGCTTTAGCCCTACTTCTCGTCATAGCCGGAGACACTAGAGAAGGGTCCCTACTATTCTTCTTTTTCTTTACAGATATTCAAGGACCCGTATTTTCATCTTTGCAGCTCTCAAACAGAGCCTCCATTCTGGAGATTTGTCCTAGGGAAGAGGTGGTGACCAGTTCAATGATTCTGTTGACCTTTCTTGGGGATATAAGCGAGCTTCTGCTTAAGTTTGATTCTTGTGAGAGAGAGGGGCCCTGGACCTCCACAGTACCCCCATTCTCCTGGGTGTCAGGCACAAAGGAATCCTCTTTGATTTCCTCCAAAATGAACTCCCCATCCTCAAGGAGGGTCCTGCTTCCTTTATCTCCCTCCCCGACAACAGATTCTTGCAAGACAGGGCAGATTTCACCAACTTCCTTTTCTCCATTACCACTATCATTCTGGGACTCAAGCTGCTCCCTGTTCTCAAGGCTTTTCTCTCCTTCCAAACACAGGTGTACAAGAGGGTTCCCCGTTATGTCCTTGGGCCTCTCCCCTTGAGGAACCCCCTCGAGGATATGTCTATCAAGGGCTTTCTCCTTCCACACCTTCTTAGGTCCTTCAACTTGATTCAAACCTTTTTGTTGCTTATGGGTCTCTTTTCTCTTCCCTTGCTTGATTTGGGCCTTGCAGACTCTTTCCTTCTCTATGAAGATTGGGCACATTTTGGCCTTGTGTCTCGACTTTTTACAGTGAAAACAAGTGAAAGGCACATTTTCATAGTCTATCTGCTACACATGCCTTCCCAATCTAGATTGGAACTCTATCACTTTAGGCATGTCCTGGCCTTCAACAACCCCCACACATATTTTGGCATAAGTGAGTCTTTTCTTGGCTGCTGTGACAGGATCAATAGATAGCAGCTTGCCAAAAGAACTGGCAATGCCAACAAAAACATCTTCATGCCAGTATTCCAGAGGAAGCTCTGGAAGCCTGATCTAGACCGGGGCCTGGGTCAAGAAATAATTATTTAGATCCAGGTTGGAGGTCCATTTCTGGAGGATAAGAGTGAATTTCCCCATCGACCAGTTTCCTGCACAGAGAATCTTAGAGTAATCTTCAGAGCAGGAGAACTCGAAAGACATAAAGCCTTTGGCCATAGCCGTAACCTCAACTTGTCCTTTTAAGTCCCATTTTTTCTTAGCAAAGATTCTGACCAAATCAATATTCAGCCTAGGGCCTATGAACTTGCCAACAAGCGTAGCAGCCATACTCAGAATGTTGTGATCTATAAGCTCAGAAGGCACTTCTAAAGCAAATGTTCCTTTCTCTTTATTAGAGATGTTTTTGATCTTGGGGAAGGAGGACTTACCCAAAGGTTTGACTCCAAACAGGTTGGTCCAACAGCCCAAAGGGCCTCAGGCTTCTCCAGAAGAACTTTGTTTTGGAGCATTACCCACTTTTTTGCTTGGATCCGGCTGCAAAGGTAGTGGATCCCCATCATTTGTCGCATCCTCCTTTCCATTGTCCTTACCTTGATTCAAACCCGCATCTTGATCAGCCTGTCCCTTCTCTGCTTGTTTCCCGCTCGACTTCCCATTCAAATTTTTTCCCTCCTCTCCGCTGCCTCTGCGCACACTCGCCATCCTTCTAACCTTTCCTACTTCATTCAGTAAATAAAATTGATGTTAATGGTCTAGCCATTTTTGAATAATAAAATTTTGTGGTTGAATTTAAAACCCTCAAGATGGAATCTAATCTCATTGAAAATAAACTAATATGTAAAATTGATAATATAAGTCACACGTTAATCTAGTTTATTATGTACTTATATCTAGTTTATTATGTACTTTATATAAATTGCTTCGCCTTATCACAAAAAGA
The DNA here is from genome assembly GCA_027943335.1 of Chamaecyparis obtusa. Lineage (NCBI taxonomy): Eukaryota > Viridiplantae > Streptophyta > Pinopsida > Cupressales > Cupressaceae > Chamaecyparis > Chamaecyparis obtusa. Next base: position 1,022,203 of record BSBK01004968.1, on the reverse strand, counting down.
TGTTGAAACATCTAGGATATTCAAAAATATCTTAAGGAAGAAGTTCAATTGTAAGGGACAAGTTCTCTGAGATCAATCCCCTTGTAATATTGACTTTATAGTTTTGAGTGGATGTTTATAAACAACATTCTCATGTGTTTTATATGAAATCTAATGTAGATTCTAAATTTTAAATGCTCTAACTTAAAATGTTCCTAGAATGATTTCTCCTTGATAATAGATATAAATTAATTGCAGAGTAAAAGTGTTTATATACTATGAATAGCAACAACTTTAAAAAATATATAGTAAATCAACTTATTATGACTACCTAGTGAAAATGTATGTTTTTTAAATTTTAAATTTTAAATTTAAAAATCAATCTTCAATGACTAAAGATTAATTTGTAAACCACAAGATTAACCTAAAACAACAAACAACAAGTCTTAACACAAATATATATCCATACAACCATAAAATATAATTAAAAAAAAAATTTGAAACACAAATATAAATATAATAAATAAAAACATTTGAAACACATATATAAATATAAATAAAAATAAAAATAACTAAAGATTAATTTGTAAACCACAAGATTAACCTAAAACAACAAACAACGAGCCTTAAACAAATATATATCCATACAAACATAAAATATAATAACAATAAAAATTGAAACACAAATATAAACGAAAATAAAAAATTTATAATTATATGGAGTGATTCCGTCAAAATGACCCAAAAGTAGTGGAATTTGCCCACTAAAACTATATGGTGCGTATACAATCTTCTTGTGATCGGATAGGATGGTTTCTGTCTGCCATTGTTGTCTGCAAGGAGCCTCCGCCAACACCATCACCACCGCTGCATTTTCCCGGTCCTTCAATTCGATTGTTGGAAAACACAGGCCTTTCCCATCCTCAAGCTCATCATTTCTCCAGCGGCACTTAAACACCGATAGAAAATTTTCAATTAAAGAAATAGCATGTAGAGCCCAAGTGGTGGAGAAAGAGAAAGAGAAAGAGGAGGGCTTAAGATTCGAACGGTATGAAGCGGTGATAGGAATAGAAACCCATGTGCAGCTTTCAACATTAACAAAGGCATTCTGTAGCTGCCCATCTCAGTATGGTTCACAGCCAAACACAAATGTGTGCCCAATTTGTATGGGACTTCCTGGCTGCCTGCCTGTTTTGAATGAAAAAGTGGCGGAGTATGCAGTCAAATTGGGATCGGCATTGCATTGCCATGTGGCTCTTAAGTCGAAGTTTGACAGGAAGCAGTATTTCTATCCAGACCTTCCCAAAGGCTACCAGATTTCACAATTTGACGTTCCTATTGCTACAAGTGGGTTCATTGACGTGGACATCCCCGTAGAGTTTGGTGGTGGGCACAAAAGATTTGGTGTGACTAGAGTGCATATGGAGGAGGATGCTGGGAAACTAATTCACGCCGGAAACGATCGGCTTTCTGGTTCTTCTTACACCCAGGTTTTGTTTTCTATCCTGTTTTCACTTTCTGGTTTGAAAATTCAGCTACCCATATACCAAAGATTAATGTCATAATATAGGAAAGGAAGTTTCTCTGTAGTACTGTAAACCATATAAGGTCAATCGTCTCCCATAATATAGCAGGATAAATTACTTTTGTACTGCAAATAATCAGAATCTAATAGTCTCATGTAAAATATTATGGAAGAATGATTGCACCTGCTGACCATGTTGTAAATTCACAAATTTTAAATAATTTCTGGAAGAACAATCGATTCTCCTGACTGAGAAGGACTGAGTAGCTTACCTATGTTCCCATGGGGTTGCTTAAATATATTTTTCGATTACATTTCAGCAGTTAGAGCATTCTCATGGGAAATTAAAATTGTGGAAAAAAGAATAATATAGAATCTTTTCTTATTTTTGTGGATGTAATATCCCAACTAGGATATTGCTTCAATTATGATTTTGGTTGTCAATTTTGAATGTTTGATATTTTGTCAAACACTTTGCAGGCGAGCTGCGAGCTCTGATACCACTGTCATGAGCCCAACTGTTTCTCTATGGCAAATTGGCTCTTTTCTCAAATGTAATTGCAATTTCTTTTAAATTTCAGAACATATATGAATTTATTCAATAACCACATAACCAAGGCAACGACAATTAATTTTCTAATGCCTTTTTAATTGCTCACCAATTTAAATGTTAACCGAGATATTATTTGAATCAAGAGCATTACATTAACATGAAATAAACTTGGCACCTTTATACATTAACGTAGCTGGCATTTGGTGAGTTTACAGCCCATAAATTTCAGACACAGCTATGTAGTAGATTTATTTTCTCCTTCCTTTGACTGATTCGCAACACTCTGATATGAAGACACAGCCTTTAAAGGCTTCCAATGCATCTACGCAGCCCCTTAACAAATAGTTACGGTCACCTCAAACATCAGCCTAGCCACCAAAGGCTGTTTCTCAACCAGGCGTAGCAAGACTGAATTCTTGCCCTTCACGTGCCAATCCCAAACAAGACACAGCAGTACCGTACGGCAGCAAATAACAGGTTCGTACGGCTATCACAAGATCAGAATTTAAATAAATACACACACACTTCCAGCCAAGGATAATTCTGATTTAATCCATCTTTGCAAGCCAACAATGTATTGGGTGTTTTCTCCAAAAATCTGAAGACCAAACACTCAAATTTGCTATAGAACTCTCTCCAAAAATGAAGACCAAGTTCAAAACCCTCCTCCTCAAAGAAAATCGATTTCTCCCTCAAACACAAGTTTTCAACCATTCATCAAATGACATAAGGTGAGTAAAATGGCTTTCTCCCTTGGCTTATAAAGAAAAATTCAAATCTTCCTCAACACACTTTTCATTAAAGAAGTGTCATCAACACACCATCAAATTATAACATATAAATGCACAAGTTATTAAATTAATAGAGACTTAATTTAACAACTCCAAATATAATGCCATGTTATAAAAACTTCTAACAAAACAATTTTGACTTCTGACAACAGTGTCTTGAGCTCACACTGCCCTGCCAGAAATAGCCATCTGACCAAAATAGACTTACTAAAAATAGTAAATCTCTCAAACTGGAGATTTTGCATAAAGAACTCTGAATCAACTGACACTCCTGCCCAAGTGCTCTGCCAAACATAGCAATACCCGAAATACCACTTACTATAAACTGTAAGTCATCCAATCTAACCCCAACAAAGAGCAAATCTGACAACTAGAACCTCCAGAATGGAATCTAACCACTGACTCTGCCAACTGACCCCCTCTGACAACCTGATTAGCTTACGAGGGTCACCAAACTAAGCTAATCCCAAGAGTCTGAAAAACGGGGACATTACAGTGGAGCAACTATTGTTTAGGAAATGATAAGGCAGGGGTCCCATGAGAGAGGCTTAAGCTCTATTTTTGAGGAAGAGGATGATTCCATGAACAAAATTTTGTTTGGCTATAGGATTATTTGGAATCTTCTCCTTCAAAATAGAGCTCCCACTTTTTAGTGTTGCATATTTAAGTGGGTGAAAAAGGGGCGGGGCTAGAAATTGCCCCACCAGCTTAGGAATGTTTTTTTGCCACTTGTCGAACATTTAATTTCAAAAATTTCTTAAAAAATAATTTTGGAGGGAACACAATTTTTTTACTTTTTTTATATGTACAAAGTATGTAAGACAAATGTATTGTATTCATGAGATCAACTTCCTTAAATGTTGATGTTTAAACTTTTAAGCTGAACTAGGCTACAAAATTCACAGAACCACTACCTTTAAAATATTCCTAAAAAGTAGCTAGCAGCTCCAGCTCTTTTTTTAAGGAAGCCCCCCTTCCATGGGCCCTAGCCTAAGCTGTGAAGAAGAAGGGGGAGCTTAAAAATAGCAAACAACTGCTTATTAAAAAAACTGCCAGGTGTCTTCATAAGTTTATTTCCCTCCTTTATTTGCCACTAAAATTTCTCTCTTTCCTTTACCACCAAATTTTCCCTCCAAATTTTATGTGAAAAATTAATATTAAAATGATTTCTTAAAAATAGGCAACAAAATTAGCAGCTGCATGGGGCCACCAACTCCACAAATTACTCCTAAAAAACATATGCAGTGACTGCTAGCCAAAATAAGCTAAGCAGTTGCATGGGGCCTTGCCCTTAGTGATAAGCACTCGTGTGATGCAGGTGCATCCAAATTGTCATAACTCATATATTCTTTCCTTTAATGATATACATTCAAAGAGGGACTACTTTTTCTATTTTGGGTTCCCGGTGAGTTAAATGGGTGTCATGGTTGATTCCTATTGTTAGCAGGTTGGTGGGTGGAGATGACAAGGCAACATTGAGCTATTAAGGCAAGTTTCTAAGTGTGTGAGCACCCTTCTCTTGTTTTGGCATAGCATTTGGGAAGGTTACTAAACCAAAGGTTATGGTAACTAGTGTAAAAATTGGCAATTACTACTTTCAACAAAACAATCCCATACTTAGAATTTTCAAGTTTGGAGTTTTGGAGGGAGTGGGGAAAGATTGAGAAAGGGGGAGGTAGTTGGAGAATGGGAATAAGAAGTGTTTAAGTTGCAGCTGCAGCGTAGGGGAAGACATCAACTTTGTTTTTTGGCGAAGCTGCCATTAAACTTCATGTTTGCCATCTCCAAAGGTGTAGAAATAATAGATGTAATGCAGTCCATGTTGCTGTAGATTTGTGGTTCTTGAAACCCATTTTGATGTAAGGCTGGTGTGAGGCCATTTCTTTGAATTTGAATAGAAGGAGGAGGTTCTTGCTTGAAACTTATTTCAAGTTGTTTGCTGATTTGCAGCATTTTAATTCATGAAAATTTCAAGTTTGAATGTGGGTGTTTGAGAGGGAGAGTCCCCCCTACATCACCATGGAAGATTTTTGATTAGATTCCCGGTTGGTCCATGGGGTGATTTTATGGTGTACATTGAAGAAGTCACTACTCAGACCCATCTTGAATAGAATATTCTTCAGACGATCTCTCTTTTACAATAATATCCACCTCAGATGTATAAACTTCCCTCTAACGATAAAGAGGGTAAACCCATAGTCTCAACATAGGACAATTCATTATTCAACATAACTAATTCCACAAATTATCTATTTGATGTAATATTACTAGTAAACAATATTATATGCCCAAGTACTTAACCAATAGCCAATCTTTCATGAGAGGAACCAATAATGATGCATAAATCATTGTATACTTCGTTGGACCATGCTCAAACATGCAACCATTCAATTGCAATCTTTATGAGTGATAGTTCTCCATTGGACCTTTCTCCAAACTTGGGTACTTACTTCATTGCGTTACTTTGTTCCATTCATGTCCATAGTTATTGCTCTGTTGATTTAGTGATTGTTTCTCTGATTCTATGAATGTTGAAAGTTGTTCTTCCTTTGATTCCATATACATCCACTGTGACTGCTCCTAGTTGTTGCAAATTTGATTTTATTTATGTCCATGATTGTTACTTACTTGATTCCATGTAGTAATTGTGATTTCTCCTTTGACTTTTGTATATCTGTAGTTATTTCTGTTTTGATGCACTGTAACATGCCTCCATGATTGTTGCCTGTTGTAATGATTGGTGTCTATATGCCATATCTTTGGGTCTTTTTTTCTTCTGTTTTTTTCTCTTCAAAATAATCTTCTGTTATTTTTACTTTTTCAACTGTTTCTTTTGCCATCTCCTTTGGCTCTTGAGTAGATGAACCGTTAGAGATTTCTTCACAAATACCCAAGTTCTCATGTTGATTTTTATTTTCTTTTCTGTGCTTTTTTGTAGCCTTTTCTTCAAATCCTTTGCATCCTTATTCTGACTTATGCTTTATTTTCTAATTCTTCTTAATGTTCTTACAACTTTTTAGATTAATCCTCGTGGTTTACTTAGACCTTGCTTTGTTCCTCATTATGTGTAATATCCTACAAGGTTAACTTCTTTTTCTTGTACCAAAGACAAACCTCTTTTGCATATTAATATTATCCATTCAGAAGTCTCTAAACAAAGACATGCATGCACAACATCCAAGCCATCAATAACATAAGAAAAAGATATGAATGCAGAACCTACTTGTCCATAATAAACTTCAAATCTTCAAAAGCCTCAATCTTCCTACTGTTGATACAAGTCTTGACGTTCCTTGCTTGAACTAGTATCTGCTTATCAAAGTCCATATTGTGAAACTATATCTGTTGCTAAGGTCTATGAATACATTGACCCTTTGAATCCTTACCATCTACTTGTTTTTTGCGTTCTTCTTTATAATTCTCATTTTTGTCATCCTTATCATTATCATTGTCATTTTCTTCTTTTGTGGTCAAAATACATGGATTCTTATCTTCATCCTTTCCTTTTTCGAAGTCATCCTTATCATCACCATAATGTTTTTATCTCACTTCCAGTTGGCAAAGAATTCCCATGTATCTTTGCAAACGTGTAAAAATCCACAATCTTACACTTCTCTATGAGTACCGAACATAAAAAAATGGATTGCAAAACATGACGGTTAACTTTAGATGGGCTGCCACTCATTCAATAATTTTTAGAAATTTTATTGTGACCATTTTTCAGAAAGCATTTCAAAAATTCTTTCCAATGATGTTGAAGTTGTTTGAATAAAAATTCCTAAAAGGAAGTTGTTTGAAATTGATTTACTTTTCCCTAGTTTTGCGACCCAAAAATTTGCTAAAAATCAGACATGACCACAATTCCTTTGATGTGACTCAGAATCTTTATTAAGAGTCTTGACGATTGTTCAAGGCCTCAAAAAGCTCCTTCTTAAATTGCCTAAATAAAAAGTATGAACAAGAAAATAAATGTTTTTAAAGTTAGAATGGTTTTCCCTAATGCTACACTGGAAAAATTTGCTGGAAATACACTGTCCAATTCCCCTTGAAATTGCTTAAAAGTTAGAGTTTCTTTTGTGACCACTTGTAGGCAAGATCTTGAAAAGTACATGCCAATGGTGCAAGAATCACCTTGGTTTGATAGTGGTGATAGGAGAATGGCACACTGAAAGATAGGCATTCTTTTGGGAAAATATCAATAAAAATCCCTGGGTCTATTTAGAAGATTTCAACCTCTTTGCCAAAATTGTTGCTTTGATACCACTTGATAAGATTCAGACGTTCAATATCAGAAATATGCCAAGTAATAACAGCAACATGTAAAAATAGAATAGAGATCACACAGCATGAAATCTTTGTAGGACAAGATGCCTAATATCCAATATATTCAAAAGTAGAATAGTTATATTTAAGGCATGACAACACCATAAAATACTCCTTAGCTAAGAAGTCACTTCATGAAATATCTCCAACTTGAGATTCGTTCCAATCAGAATATTTCCTGCACGACATATGCTTCACAATGATATTAACCTCATATACATTATGTATATGATAATTGCTAGGAGACTAGTATTGGTATTTGTACAAGATATTGGTACCAGTATTGGTATGTGTGTTTTTGAAAAATAAGAGATGGGGGTCATTGGAGATGCCATTTTTCTAATATAACTTAGCAATTATTCATTTGCTAACATTAAAATTGAAGAGTTCGGAATGGATGACATAGAAGTCTTTTGTATTGCTTCAAATCCATGATGACTCGAAGTGTTTTCCAAACTTGTCTAGCGTCGATAGTGTTGGCCGGAACTCTAGTTTGCTTAGTTGCGATTCTTCTATGGCTGCACTAAATATTACTAAATAAATTGTAAATCTATGAAAAAAAGAGCAATTCTAATAAAATTAAAAATATAAAATACAAATAAATTGGAAAATTTAAAGATAAATAATTAAAATAAAAACTAAATAGTTTAAAATGTTAAATTTTAAAATACTAAATTTTAATGAAAATACAATTTAAATTCACAAAACAAATGTCAGATTTTTATAGTGGATATTTAAGATTTTATGAAAAAAGAAAATAATAATAAAAACCTCGAAAACAAAAATGATGTCTAACCATCTAACGCGATACTCTAGGATTTTGGTGTGGCAAAAAAGAGGGCTTCCATCACAAGCCAAGGAAGAATGGTGTAGGAAGACATGAAAATGTTAGCAAAAATGCCATTGACAATCATTTGTGGGGAATTGTTGTGTTGGTATCATTGCCACACCGTGTAGATGAACTCTCCCCAATTACTAACTGTGTTTCAGAGTGTGACCAAAGACTACACAATGAAATAAAAACAAAACAAAACCTAAAATAGTGATGGGAAATTAAAGGAAACGTCAGTAGGGCGTTTCCTGCAAGTAGGAATGTCTCTACACGGGTTTCCTGAAATATAATAATAAAAAGAAAAGGATAATGAATTAATTAAATAATGAAAAATTATTTAATTAATAGAGGAAATGTTGGCTTAATTAAATAATTAAAGATTATTTATTTAAGATTGATGAAATCATGATGAAATGACAAGATGAAAATGAATTAGTTATTTTTAGATGTCTACAGTCCCAACAGAGGACAATCCATCACTGGATATATAACTAAATTTTAATTTCACAAGTTATGCATTTGGTCTAATATAACAAAGAGCTATGTGTACCCCATACCTAATATTTGATCTGCCAATATGCATCATAATGTGATATGCCTAGATACATAATAATGATTTTATCGTTTTAACTTGTTTGGCTCCACCTCTTCTTTGTCTCTAGTTTGGTCAACTTTGGTTTTGTTTGTTCAACACTTTTAGGTTTATTTTTAGGTTCTGTGGTTTCTTATCATGCTTGTCTACCTTGCTGGAAGTTGAATTTGCCTTCCTCTCTTTATTTTGTTACCCTTTGTGGTTGAGGCTTCGAAATTTCTTCTTCTTTCTCTATCTCAACACTATTTCTTGACTTATTTTAATCTTCTTGAAGGTGATCTTACATTAACATTTTTCAATATTGGGCCACATTGAAATCTGTTTAATACTTTTTTTATTGGCTGATTGCTCTAGCATGGGATTTCTATTCTCCCTTCCCAATGACTAGTTGAGGTTTTTGTATAACTCCTTTTCGTTATCTGCAAAAAGATTTACCTTTAGTGCAAAAAACTCATACAGTTCCTTTATAAATTTTTCTTTTCTTTTCTAATAATTGTAAAGGAAATCATTTCTTCTTGTTCTCCATCCATTGTTTGCTTCTCTTCTAGTGAGTCCATAAGTGAGTACAAAAGTGTTTTCTATTAAATTTGATTGATTTTAATGAAAATTGAGTTCAAATCACATCATAATGCAGAATCCTGATGGCTGATTAGCCTTTTTTGATAGAATCATAGACAACTGACAAAATGAAAATACAACATTTACATCTTCCAGTTTCCTCATCAATTGGAAGCTTGGGGAGAGGTTGAGGTTCTAATCATTGGAGTCTATTGTAGCTCCTTGCTTGGCATAGAAGATTGTGACTTGAACTCCATCCTTCTAAAAAATGACAATGATTGTTCCTTAGTGTAATGTCCTTGTTTTTCAGGCTTTTGGGATTAGCTTGGTTTGGCGACCCTCGCAAGCTAATCAGGTGATCAGAGGGGGTTAGATGTCAGAGCCAGTGTTGGGATTCCATTCTGGGGATTCGGTTTATCAGGTTTGCTCTTCGTTCGGGTCTTTTCGGCCGACTTACTATTTTTAGTAAGTGGTATTTTGGGTATGGCTAGGATTAGCAGGGTGTCTGCACAGAGTGTCAGTTGTTTCAGGATTGAGCTTCAGGGAATCTCCAGTTTGAGAGACTTACTATTTATAGTAAGTCTATTTTTAGTAGTTGGCTATTTTTGGCAGTGGGTCATTTCTGGCAGGGCAGTTGGCATTTGAGGCTCTGGTGTCGGAAATGAGTTTGTACAGTTAACAGGATTCAAAGGCTTTTGGTTTTTAAAGTTATCGTTATTAAATTAAATTATTTTAATTTAATAACTTTAATACTTTATAACTTTAATGTTATAAAGTGAAGAGGTCATTTAAAAGCCTTTTTAATGAAAAAAGTGAAATTGTGCTTTTACCGAAAAAGCTATATATTCTACTCGAAAAAGCACTTTCATTCATTCATTGTTGATTTGATAATATTTATTAAGTCTCTTGGTTGTGAGAAATCGGCTAGGGTTTTGAGGACTGATTCCTCTTCTGGCAATTTGAGCCATTACAGATTGGTGGTGAATTTTGCAGCTGCTGATTTTGAATTAAATCCAGTGCTGATGTATACTGGGTTTATGAGAAGTTTGTTCTGTAGGCAAATCAATTTATTCATTCTGGGGTTTGATTTGTCTTCCTGTTGGAGTTCTGAAATTGTTTGGAGGAGTTCTGTGTTTCTTCATTTGGTAATTGCATTCGAATTTGCTGAGGTTGTTTTTATTGGGAAATCTGCTGTTAATTAATTGCTGATGCTGCAATTAATAAATTGGTGTTCGGGTTTTTGGTGAAGTTACTTCTACAGGCGAATCATTTGTTCTTAAGGATTCTGAATTGTTTTATGGCTGAGGTTTAATAATTGATTGAGAGATTGGCAGAGATCTTCTTGCAGATGCTGAATTAATTATATTGAGATTGAATTCACAAAAATTTGGAAACCCACATTAATTACATGGCTGCATTTTTTAATTGGGAATTTGAGGAGCTTCATTGTTTGCTCACGTGACTGGAAAACAGGGTCAGATTAATACTTCCGCTGAAACCATCAACACAACAAGCCAACCTCATGATATTACATCTTGCCGTGAATGTACAGGTTGGAGTTTAGGCGTTAGAGAATTGTGGTATGTTTTTATGAAAGACATTACAAAATTACAAGCATTTTCGGATTGCCAGGTGCCTTTGAGTTTTTTTATATTAATTGAAATGCTTATATATTCTGTTTGTAATGAGAAATGAGAATCAATTAAATTATTAAAGAATGTCATTTTGTCTTGGTTGGATTATTTTGAATTTGGTGAAGATTGATTATTAAATTGCAATTAAAAGATTTATTGAGCAAGTGCTACAAATATTTTAAATAAAATAAGTGGATTTGGAAGAAGCCAATTTCGGTTCTTCACTGAAGTTAGTAACCGTTGCACCAAAAGCCCAGACTGTTAGTAAACGACACCTCCCTGCGTTAAGGGGGCAACCCCAGGACAGCCTCGCAGGCGAGGACCCCGGACACGTGGTAGCGACAAATCGCACAGACAGACCTACGTCACCTTCCGTTAGGGGCCCACTCTGGGACATCACAGCCCACCACGCTCCGCGGGTCTCGACCTCGAGACCTCCAGCTCTGATACCAAGTTAGTAACTGTTGCACCAAAAGCCCAGATTGTTAGTAAACGGCACCTCCCCGCGTTAAGGGGGCAACCCTAGGACAACCTCGTAGGCGAGGACCCCGGACACGTGGTAGCGACAAACCGCACGGACAGATCTACGTCACCTTCCGTTAGGGGCCCACTCTGGGACATCACACTTAGGCTCATCAATCTCGTTCAATCCTGTATCTCCTACTGCACCCGCACCCTCCAATGCCTTTCTCTCAAAATAAAAAACCTCATTTTCAGGTAAACAATGGAATTCACTCATCTTGCCCCATCCCATGGCTATAAGGACCAATCTCATCCAAATCAATGAGATCCTTTGGTTTTTCCTCTACCCTTCTTGTACGTTGCAGAAGGTTGTACTACACAAAGACAATGTCATTGAGGTGTTTTTGACCTAATTTGTTCCTCTTCTTTATGTGGATGGAGTAAAACAAGCACTAATTCCACTCTCATATAGATGCACACCAAAATGCGGAAGACAAATATTTGGAGATTTTGGATATTTGCACCCCATTCTATCCACCAAGAATCTACAAAATTAAATATTGAAGAGTTAGTAAGCAAAGTCAAAACATATTTTATCAAATTATCATTATCAATAGTTTTAAATTGTAATTTTGTAACCTGTAAGATGCATGTAATGTGAAGACTCCAAATTTTATATGCGGTGTTTGAGTGGTTCTTCTTCAGGTAGCTAGCTCTGAAGAAAAGAGCCTACCCTTTCTAGTCTTGTAACTGTGCATTTCTTGGACAATGAGGTCTCTCACCTCAACATGGGGTGTCATCTTCTAAGTGCATGTTGTGAGGCCCTCTATAGCCTCTTTGTTAGGATTCGAGAAGCTATCTGAATAGAAAAAATAGGGGTCAAGGAAGTACCTAGTTGCATGGATGGCACCTCCAATCCTTGGTCTCCCAAATGGGATCAAATTTGAGGTTGTAATAATTTCAGATTGACTCTTTGGCCATATCCATAGCCTCATAAATATACCCCATTGGGTTTTGATCCCCATCTAGCAAACAAAGAACTCTAATCAAGGGCCTTGACACTTACAATTTACAAAAAAAATAAAAATCAAGGTTACAAATTTATAGTGATAAACTTAAATTAAAAAAAAATTATTCAATTTGAATTAAAATTCAAAGTTTTGAGAATACCTTCATGATCTCTATAGCTCTTTGCACACAAAGGTTGTAGGCTATGCTTGCGACCCTCTCTTCTTCAAACTTCTTTGAATATGACAAGTCTAGCCATGCTTGACTCACAAACATCTGTTTCAATGAAATCAACAATCCAATAATGCTCTACAATGTTAGGAAAGCCTTTGCAAACCTTGTGACACCTGATTGCACAACTTTCCCTTGGGTGTGATCTTTCACTCAAATTAAGAACCAAAGGTGATTGTAGATAATTTTTTTATGCTCCTTGCATCATCTACAACTAGTTTCACCCAATCAAGTTTGCCTATGTCCTCCTAAAGAAGGTCAAGTCAATGTGCTGTGTAAGGTGTCCAAAAAGTATCTTATGTTTTTCTTGGAGCTATCTCCCAATCAGTACTTGTGCTGCTGCATTATCAGTTATGATTTCTACCACATTCTCTATGTCCACCTCCATGACAACTTCCTCCAACATTAGGCACAATATTTCTGCATTTTTTACTTTGTTAGAGGCATTAACCAATTTCAAAAAAATTACCTTAGCATTTGAAGCTACCCAAAAAATGATAATGTTGTGTTTTTTCTCATCGGTCCACCCATTAAAAAGAATAGTGCATCCATATTTTTTCCATTGCTTCTTTTGTTCTTCATCTATTAGTCTTGCCTTTTTAGTTGCATTTGTGAGCAACCTACAAGTACAAAGTGAAGTACAAAAAATTAGTTTTCAAACATAAATTTTTTTTGTAAATTTAACATAAATTACTATAAATTAATAAACATAAATGTAGCCTAAAATTCAACATAAATTACTATAAGTTTAAATTAGGATAAATTAATCAATCTCCCACTTAAGTCTTTATGAGAAGGTGCCTTGTAGCCTTTTCCCGCAGCTATTAATGTAGATACCAAATTCTCCCAATAAGGACTAGTTGGCACATTGAAAGGAATGTTGTTGAAGTACCAAAAATCAGCACATGCCACATCTACTTGTTCATGTACCTTCCTATTCCAACATGTAGCTTCCAATGATGGTTGTGCTCTAGGTGTGTCTTTGGGCACAAAAATATTATGTAGCATGTGTGTAGATGTAGGCATTGACACTCTACTTGAAGTAGATGAATTGGAGGCTGATTTGCTTCAGATGTATGGACCAAGAAGAGAGCTTAGTATGCTTTGATATGTCATAACTTCATTTGATTCAGGTTGCACTCAAGGACCATGACCATTAGCTGGGACTGATGCTATGGCTACCCTTGTCTTCTCCCTTTGCAATTTCTTTTCTTTGTCAATGCAAGGTGGGCATTCATCTCTCTTTTAATTTATTTAGTCGTGTTGACATAGGGTTTGGCATCACGATGAGTAATGCCTATAAGATGGTAATAGAGACAATTTATGCCTCCATGATATAAGTTTATGCATCTAATGCAAACAATTGTCCCAGGTATTGGTCTTTGATAGGTATATTCCATGTAGTGCCTCTAGTTTCAATAGGATGAGTGCCTGTGATTGGCAGTGGCACCGATGGGGCAGACCTTGAGGTTGAATGTAATCAAGAAGCTTTTGTATTTTCCATTATATGATGTATATAACCTATAGTTACAAAGTGAAAGCACAACATTTTAACTTTTAAATACAAAAATATATACCAAAATTTGACAATTTTTTATCAGTAGAAATTAGCATAAAATTAGTTTAAATTAATAAGTACAAATCAATAAAAATTTAATATAATCTAAAGATTCTAAACATTTTATTGAAAAAGAAGGTTAGAATTTAAAAAAAATGATGTTTATGCAAAAAAAATGAATTCATTACAAAATATCAGAAAAAAATAAAACCATAAAAAATGGTGATGAATCAAATTTTTTGAAATTTAAATGCAAAAAAAACTTCATTTTTTTAGCATATGATGATTTTTAAAAAAAACTAGATGCTGGATTTTGCAGCAAAAATGTAGTAAAATGTAAAGAAACAGAAAACAATTTACTGACATGTGCTTCAAATTTGCCTTCCAAATTTGCTAAAAAGCCCTTTTAGATATTCTCTTTGAGATGCAGAAGGATTGTGAAGGCCGTGTTCGAAGTGTGAGGGGTGTTAGGAGTTTTGCAGAGCAGAATCCCATTTTTTGGACTGCTTTTGTCTGTTTTTGACCTGGCACGCTCTATGTCCACTGGCCACGAGTTTCCCTGTAGGGACTAGTTGAAATTTTGACAAATACTTGCCAAAAATATGGCTAGTGCTCATCAGAAAGTGATTATTTTCTGGCGAGTTGTTAGTGCGATTACTCAGCATGAGAAAAAGTCGGTAAATACTCGCTGAGTCCACCGTCTATGCTTTGGAGTCCGTTTTCTTTTTAATTATCTTCGAAATATCCCCTCTTTAGGATTTTGTTGCTAAGAGCTTGCTATTGGGCATAGGACCTATCTTGTTTTGTTGCTATTGAATTTGAGCCTAGTCTAAATGTTCTATTTTTATGACATGGACGGTACCTTTAGGGAAACATTCATAATCGAATTCATGATGCTAGATTCTGGAGCACATGAAAATCTTAAATTTTTAACACAAATCCATGCTTAGGTGACTAGGTTTTCTTTCTTAGTGACATAATCTAACTCTCCAATAAGATTTCCATTTTTTTTCAAAATTGAGTCATTTTACAGTTTTGATAGTTTTCAAACTTACAAATGTGATTTTATCATCATTTTCTTACATGGATTAAATTTTGGTACCTATAGTGTTATATATAATCTTAAATAGTGCATAAATTTGTGCACTCCCTTGCAATCCCTATCTCAATCCTTGGAACTCTCAAACATAGCTACAACAAAAACATTTGACAACAATCTTATTTCTACACTTCTTCCCCATTTGTTCTCTACTAAAATAAGCAATCCTTCTAAAGTATGTAAATAACCAAGTACTATCGAATCTATAAATTCATTCTCAATCACCTATTTAGAGTTTTTTCAGCCATTTTGAATCTTTTGAAAGTTTTTCTCTTTTCTATTGTACTTAATGCTTTTTTTCCTCACCTTCAGATTTTTTTTGCCTGGGGCCTCTCATATCTTGTTATTTCTTTATCCTTTTTTTTTCTTCAGAGTACTCTTCTGTTCTAGATTTATTTGTTTATTTGGGAATTCCTAGGGTTTTATATCCCCATCTGATTTCTCATAAGAACACTTCAAAACAGTCTTTTGCTTCCTTCTTTGATCTTCCTCTATCTAAATTCCTCTGCCAATTTCTTCATTTTTCTTTTGCAAATCATGCATTTCCTTTCTATCTTTCAATTGCTGAATAATATACCTCTTTGTATTTTGTCTTTTGCTTACATCTTTGATCCTCCTCTATCTAAACTTCTCTGCCAATCTCTCCATTTTTCTTTTACAAATCTTGTATTTCCTTTCATCTTTCGATTGCTGAATATTACACCTCTCTGTATTTATAGTGACTACAAGTTGAATGATTTGTAATATTTTATATAAAGATAGTTAAAATTAAATAGTTCTTCCGTATGTACCTAAAAAACCTTTAAATGTGACTTCCAAAATTTTATAATCCTTGTTTTTGAGACGGAAATTGATTTCATTTCATTCTTCATTTCTTGGTTTTGTTAACATAGAAAAATGTTATGAGAGTGCAACTCTCACAAGATAAAGTAAGTGAAATCTCCAAGTCTGTCTTGAACAGGAGGCTTTCTAAGAATTATTGATCACTGTGAAGCTAAGTTGCTGGTTCAAGATTCGGGTTTGAAATTTGTTCAAATTGTTTTGGGGTGGGTTCGAATTTTTTTGGGTTTGTCCATAAAAAAACGTATGTTTTTTACACACACACCAACACACACACACACACATATATATGCAGCGAATAAGTTCATACACCACTCTGCTAATAGAAAAGCAACATAGCAAAGCACACCACCATATATATTAATGTTTTAGTCCAAATGATGTATATTTTACCTTTTATCATTATGCCTTTTTAGTGGTCTATTTTAGGGTTGGAGGGTTGAATAGACTAAATTAGACAAACAAATTTAAAAAAAAGTTGAAAAAATGAGTTTTTATGCCAAAGTCTGGCCTGGTCCTGCTGCTGTGTTTGAAATTCGCTGCAAATTCACCTAAATTTGGCCCGGGTCCATCTGACAGACTTTGGGCCGAATTTGACCATCTGCGGCAGACTTTACAGAGAATTTGATCAGGACCAGACTTTAGTCAGAACCGAACCAGACTTTGCTGCCTCAAGGAACAAATCTGGTAACTTAGCTATGAAGCATGGTCACTCAGAGATATGATATATAGGTATGAGAACAGGGACACTCCCTTTGAAATAGGATACGTGTGGGTATGTACATAGGTATCACATATACTACATTTAATTATAGCCACCAGTACAGGTATGTGGATTGAGTCCTCATCATTGAACCTAAGTTTCTGGTAACTGTGATGTCATTAATACAAAGCCACACAATGCCCTGGAGAAAC
The DNA here is from genome assembly GCA_027943335.1 of Chamaecyparis obtusa. NCBI lineage: Eukaryota > Viridiplantae > Streptophyta > Pinopsida > Cupressales > Cupressaceae > Chamaecyparis > Chamaecyparis obtusa. The sequence goes on along the minus strand of BSBK01004968.1, from coordinate 1,005,303 downwards.
TATGTTTAGAAGGCTCATGGAGCACACACTTTGCTAGCTCCGGCAATTTCCCAGAAATAGGGCACATTAGCTCCCTTTGCTGACATTTTCAGATGCCATGTATTTATTTCTGCCATTCTGTTACCATAAGCAGGTATGTACTAAAATTGTGTCTGGCCGGTTACTATTTAAGTTTTTACAGGAACCTATGCTTTTAGTCCGTTTGGCAGAGTTATCTTGTATTATTTGGTCATTTAGTCAGAGGCATATTGCTTTTGGTTTTATCAAGAAGGATTTCACCATGCTGTTGAATCTCATGGGTCTATCTGAGATAATGTTTGTTCAATGTTGTAACAGAAGTAGCTAGAGTTTGTTACCTAGATCTGGGAACAAATGCATGAGATTTCTTTGCATAGCTTGGACGAATCCTTCACCATGTACTGCATCTACTCTATAGAGCAGAGGTTTAGTTCTTGTAAAGTGGCCTCCTTTTAAGTTTTAATTCAGTACAGTCTAGGTGATGATATGACAGACTAAAGGGGATTATCTTAGAATTTCAGCAGAACGATGCTCAAATTTGGAGGAGCTTTATACCATGATAGCTTGTTTCTAAAACCTCAAGAATGAAATACTCAAGGGTGGAACCAGAGTCAGCTATATTTGATCTTCTCATTAGTGATATTTTCGTTTGTGTTAGTTATAGGTTTATACTATTACATGAACAGATTGGCGAACTCAACTTCTACAAAAACTCCTCTAGTACCTGCTCTAGAACTTGTTCCTTTATCTGAAACGCTAATGATTATGATTTATGGTGATGATAATCAGCCAAATCCATAGTACATGCAATGTTCATGGGAGTTTTGTTTTTCCTTGCAGTTCCCATTTCATTATGTGCCCAGGTGCAGGGAGTAATATTTTACAAAGTAAGTTTTGTTTTCAATGACGTTTGTTGCTGTACACATGTTAGCTTCACAATGACATGGAGCCACAATGGATGAAACCAGCTCAGATGGGTCACAGAACAATAGATTCTTTTTTCCTGAAATGTCAAGACCACTAGAAACAAATGCAGCTTAGTTAAACTGTCGCTAGACTGTGGAGTTCCTGGCTCTATTCCATGAGTCAGAAGTTAATAACCATATCAACTTCTGTGTATTGACATGCCAATATATAATATTCCAATTTTCTCGCCTGATTAAATGGAAACAATGACAAGTGACTTTTTTAATTTTCTGCATAGAAATGTAATTGCAATGGGGGTTAATGTCGAAAACAAATGCTTATTTGCCTGTAAGGAAGGTCTTCTATGCAATTGACAAGAACATGTCCATAATATCAATGAAATATTTTTTCAAGATGACTGTCAGGCTTCAAGAAGATAAATTGTTATGTTAATGATTTTAAACAAATGGATAAGGTACTGAAAGAAGGTAGATGTTCTTACACTTTGGTTATTTGCTTTATATAACATTTAGACCTGAAAGGACACACATTTACTAAATAAGTGAATGATTTTGAAGAGAATTCATAAACTATGTGCTGCCCATTTCAGGTGGATTTGAACCGAGCTGGAGTTCCTTTGCTTGAAATTGTATCTGAGCCTGATATGAGAAGTGGGCTTGAAGCTGCAGAGTATGCTGCTGAGTTGCAAAGGATAGTACGCTATTTGGGAGTGGGAAATGGGAACATGCAGGAGGGGTCCTTACGATGTGATGTAAATGTTTCTGTTCGGCCAAAAGGTGACCTTCCCTTTGGAACTAAGGTATTGTACCATCCTTTAATCCTTGATCTATAAAGGCCACTCAAAGGAATATGCAGCTGATTGTTGAACTTGCATAATGTTAGATGTTTTCATGGTAGCTGTTACTTAAAAAGAGTTTGTAGGTTTGGGTAAATGAGACTATAATAAAAAAACTCTGACATGGCAAAACAATAGCAAGCCTAATTGACTTGGACCTGAGACTCAAAAAATTCAGTGTATTAAATAGGCATAAACATGCAAAATAAACTTAAATAATAGATGAGAAGCATAAATAATGATTTTAGAGAACACATACGTCTATTTTGAACACAGCAACATTACTTGGATATGGGATGGACTTGGCAATTCAAAGGTATAAATGGACTTAAATGTTTGTAATGAATTCAGGAAACTAAAAACTTTATGATGTTTTGTTAGGATTCAATTGTGTAGTTTTTGAGTCAAACTCATTGAGCCACTACTCATGAAATATGGGTCAATGAGGTTAACTAAAAAACTACTTAGTTAGAACATGATACAACAACATAAGTTGACACAAGGCCAAAAATACCACCTACATGGTTCATAAGGCACAGCACTTGCTGAAGGTTTTTGAAATGGGGTAGAAAGCTAAGCGGGTTTGATCTTGGGGGAAACTCCATGGTTAAGTGTGCTCAAGTCAGTGTAGTATGGGGATGGGTGACCTCTTGGGAAGTCTTGATGCTTCATCTTTGTGAGCATCACCTAGATGCAATGACTACTAAGTGAACTATTTACATTCATGAGGGTTCATTTTGGGTTAACCACTACTCATTAAAAAAGGATCCATTAGTTTGACTCAAAAACTATGCAACTGAGTTTTGATAAAAACATCATAATTTCTGTAGACTATGCAAAATACTAAATAGCTATCACTTGTAAAATTAGAAAATGCTGAAATATTCATCAAAACAGGATTTTTCTTGTTTTGTTTTGTAATATCAAGCCAAAAAAAGGTAGAATTGCTGCTTTTTGCAGTGTCCAGCACAGTCAAGGGGTGGAGACCTCGTCACCAAGCCTAAATTAAGGCTTGCAAGAGCACATGCACCTTCATGGTGCATGGCAATTCTCATAATTTTGTCACTGTTAATCAACTATCAATAATTTGATGCCATGTTGCCAAAGAGTCAAATGTACCATAGTGTAAATGAAAAACTGACAAACAATAAGGGATTTTGTGTGTTGTCTGCAAGTTGCTATTATTTTCTGCTGATAGGCAAGTTTTGTCCACAGACTTGGCCGAATTTGCTAGTTTGTGGGCGATTTACTTGATGAGCACCTTCTTGAAACTTGGTGACAAGTTGCTTGGGGAGTGACTTGTTGGACCCTTTTCATTTGTAACCCATGTTACTGGATTCAGCAAGAATGCCCTCTCTATCCAACGGGTTCAGTACAATTCTCGAACCATTACAGGCCCACCTGCGGGTACAGCTAAAAATTTGGCATTGAAAATTTTAAATGCTCGCCCAATAGTTATCTTCATAACGATTGCAGCTTCTCTGAGTGCAAGGCAGCTCTCTGGGTCTACACTGATACTAGGGTGCGAAAGCATGGGGAAGACTCCGAGTGTGCATTGCAGTCTTCTCAGCCCTTTGTCTTTATGGGTTAATCATAATAAAATTAACTATCATTATGTTAGTTCAGATTTTTGCCTTTCTAAGATAACTTCAAAGATGACTCGCAAATGCCCCTAATTGAAAGACAAAAATAAAACCAACAGTTGGAGGGATTTCCATTGAATGGATAATCCTCTTCTGAATTTTAGAGTTAGAACTCCTTATGATGTAATTGGTTTTTCGGGTATGCTTTTGATGAGAAAGCAAAAAAGGCTTATTAACACCTGCACATAACTATGGTACAGATGCAATTATAAACTTCTAAATAGAAAGGGAAACATAAATGAATGGCACAAAGTTCACCCATCCAGAATCCCAAAGGAAGACTCAGGAAAATAAAAGTAAATTCTCCTCCAGCATTGTGAGTATTCAGACTCAAAGTTCATAAAATAAACACATTCACAATCTGATATAACAAACAAAGTTACTCAGGAACTGGTTGCATAGGAAAACAACAAGCAGAAAGGAATATTAATGAACACAAAGTTTCAGAAACTTTCCCCTTTATTTCTCAGACAAGACAGAATTTAAAGATTCTAAATCTCTGTATATACAGATCATGCCTCCCTTCAGATAATTACACTGATATCCCCTTTACCAAGCTAAAATCAGAAGAATTCCCCCTCTTTCGAGCATAGGCTCCAGAAGAAAAGAAATTCCTCTTTTTTTTAATTCCCTGCTCTATCTTTTCATGACATATTTAAAGAATATGCCTTCACTGAGCCTTTTCAGTTATCTATAACTGATGCTTGAATTAAATTACAAAAATAAAATGTGAAACGTTTTCTCTTCCCATGAACTTAAGATCAAATTGAATTAAATAGTGAAATTCCCTCTTTTTTATTGCCCTTTCCACCTTGACGGCATTCATAAAGCATCAAATAATGCTTAGGCAAATATTTTCCTTCCTTCCCTGAACAGTTGGCAGCAAGATGATCTGGCACAACAGCTGAGTTGACTTGTTTACTGGATTTAATTGTCATCCATCGCTTCTAAGACACCTCAATAGCTCTTTTAAGATGTCACAATACCAGGCTCCCTCCAGTATGGTAGATAGTGATTGGTTCAGATTTAATGTTTTCAAGAATTTCCAATTTGTATGGCTCATTGATAGTCCTTATCAATTGCTCTGTTTCAATATTTTGTATATATTTTCATCATGGGCTTTTTTGACAAATCCTTTACTTCTTATCCTTTCACTTTGAAATTCCAATCTTTGCATATTGTGTAACCATAGCAATCCATCGCCATTTTGTCTGACAGTGCACGTGCCTCAGCGGTTTGTATGCAATGTTGCCATCAACAAGAACCATTTCCTCTCTTCAATACAGTGCTGTCGGGCAATTTAAAGTTTTTGTGAACCATATCGGGGGTGTTGTTTATTGTTTCATCTTTCTATATTGCCTATCGAGACATGATTTCAAGAGGAATTGGCATATGTATAACCTGTTTCAAATCTCCACTTCAACAGCAGGGTGGGTGTTGGCAAAGGCTGTTCGAAATTCGCTCTTCTGGTAATGGAGCTGTTACACCTTCAATAATTGACATTTGGGCCAGGAAAGCAAAGCATTGACAGAGCGTTAATAGAACACTGTATCTCTTGAATATAACTGCCAGTCACTAATCATAGCTTTCCAAAGGCACAATGAATTGGTTGAAATGACCTTTACAATGCTGCGACTTACAGACCTATGTTGCCATGTCTCCCTTCTGAGTGTATTTTTCACCATTCTCTACTTGCTGCTGTTGGTATCATGTCGGGGCTTTGGTCATGTCTATTAGGATAATAGATAGTTTCTATTATTGTCTGTTATTAGTTACTGGTTAATCTATTAGTAATGTATTGTAAATATTAGAATGTTTCTAATATTTAGTTAGTTGTCACTAAGAATAGAAAGTTTCTATTCTCCATGATCATTTCCTAAGGAAACATCGTCTGTTCATTTGTATATATTGATCTATTGATCTCTGTTAATATAAGCAAGTATTTTGCCAATTACTTTGTAATATGGTATTAGAGCCAATATTTTACATTTTTTCGAAAAATTTACAATTTCTTTCGAAAATATTTTCTCAAATTTTTTCAAATTTTTTTCTGCAATTTCTCTACAGCCTTTATAGGGTTTCCGTTTTTGAGAAGTTTGTCATTCACGCCTAGGACGTTTGTAATCCGCGTGACGACCTGGAGCTGTTTGTTGCAAACATTTTTTTGCATACGTGCGCGTCTGTTTGCCGCCGTTCTGTAAACGTGAGCACCATTTTTTCTGCAAAAACACACCATTTTTTGGTGTCTGACCTTCGTCTCTAGCAACATTTTTGCACTCACGTCCTTCTTTGTGCCATTTTTCTTCCAGATTCTGCTGTTTTTCTGCAACAAATCTCCATTCATGGCCGCCAATAAACATTTTTTTGCAGCCAGGGCCGCTTTTGCTCGAAACCCTATTTTTTGAACTTGGAAATTTTTTTTGATTTCAGATTCTTGGTGGGTTTTTCGAGATCTCAAATGGGTTGTTTGATTTTTTTGGGTGCCTCGATTTTTGTGCCTCAATTTTTGAGCTAGCAGATTCAGATTTTGAATGCTTATTCTTTTTGGGTTTTTCGAGCTCTCTTCTGGGTGCTTCTCCGTTTTTTCTGGGTCTTCCATTTTTTTCCTCAAAGTTCATGCCATCTCAGATATTCACATTTTTTGAAAAACGTGCAATGGTATCAATGACAAACATATTGCTCAAGGGAAATCAATCTGGTTCGCAGCCCAAAGCAAACAACGCAGAGCACACTGAGTAGACAGAATCTGCCTTTTACACCTTCATTGCTAAAAGACCTGCAGATCATATGAAGTTGTCGGCCTCGTACATTGATTCAGGTGCCTCTCGTCATTTCACCCACCACATAGATTGGTTCATTGACTACCGACCTCTCTCAGATTCAGTTATTTTTGGTGGAGGGGAAGAGTACATTGTTGTCGACAAAGGCAACATTCAGATTCAGTCTGCTGGGAGGAATATCATTTTCCTTGATGTGTAGTATGTTTCAGGGATGGAACTCAATTTACTCTCAGTCAGTCAGATGCTGCAACATTCTCCATGGTTGGGTATCACCTTCAGTTCACATCAGTGCACCATCACTGATAGGGATACTCAGTCTGTTGTTGTAGTTGGGCTTGAGGATCATGGTCTTTTTAGGCTTGTTGATTCTGGTGATTCTCAGGACCTAGCTATGGCTACTCGACGATCTTCTGTCAGCTCACTTTGGCATTAGTGGTATGGGCACTTAAATGTGCATTATCTCTCTCAGCTTGCTCGGGAAGAGCTTGTTCTCGGATTGCTAGAGATTCAAACTCAGCTTGGAGTTTGTGATGCATGTCAGGCTGGGAAGCAACATCGCACACCTTTTCCTATTGGCGATTCATGGCGCGCTTCTTAGGTACTTCATCTTGTTCATGCCAATATCTGCGGCCCTATGGCTACTCCCTCTGTTCTTGGATCCAGGTATTTTCTGTTGTTTGTTGATGATTTCAGTAGAAAAATGTAGGTATATTTTCTTAAAAAGAAATCAGATGTGTTTCCTATATTTCAGAAGTTTAAACCTCTAGTTGAAAAAGAGTCTGGGAAATCTATTATTGCTCTTAGGACAATTAATGGGGGGGAATTTTGTCCTACTGAATTCTCTAGCTTTTGTGATATTCATGGCATCAAGTGCCAGTTAACCACACCCCACACACCACAACAGAATAGTGTAGTTGAACGTTGGAACAGAACAATCACCGAGATGGTTCGATCCATGCTAGAACACAAACATGTTCCGAAGAAGTTTTTGGCAGAAGCAGTTAACTACAGTTTACCTTTTGAACCGGTCACCCACTGTGACGGCCAAAGGTAAGACTCCGGAAGAGGCCTGGTTAGTCGCAAGCCCAAAATCAGTCATCTAAAGGTTTTTGGCTCTCTTGCCTATGTTTGGATCCCTAATGCATCATGCACCAAGTTGGATCCCAAGAGTTAGAAACTCATGCTTGTTGGATACAATAGTCTTCACAAAGCCTACCACTTGATCGACACTGAGACATCTCGTCTCCTGTACAGTTGTGATGTAGTCTTTGATGAGCAGTGAGTACTATTCATGCTCGTTACTCCTGTTCTTTGATCCAACCGATCAGCCTATGAAGGCTCATGATTTGGGAGTTAGACTTCCTTTAGGTCCACCTGATGGGAGGGCTCCAGTAGCTCTAGTAGCTCTAGTTATAATGGTAATTCCTGTCCAGACACCTCCGGTCTCTCCTGCAGGATCACCCAGATATGCAGATGCTTCACCTGAGTTTGATCCAGATTCTTTTGATGAGGAACTTGATCATAGAGCATCTCCTGATGCGAATGATGGTCCTCCTCTCCGGCCTAAGTGGTGGGCCAAGACACTTGCTAATCTTCGGGATGATGAACTCATCGATGGGAGGACTACTCGGAAGAAGAGAAAACCTACAGAGACAACTAGTTTTTCTCTCATGGAAAACATTCACAGTGTGTTTGAACCTCAAACATACTTAGAGGCTAAAGGAATTCCAGAGTGGGAACAGGCCATGACATCTAAACACCAGAGCCTGCTGAAGAATAACACCAGGGTCATTTTTGATCTTCCATCAGGGAAGAAACCCATTGGCTGCAAATGGGTCTATAAAATCAAATACAAGTCTGATGGTACTTTGGATAAGTACAAGGCTCGTTTAGTTGCGAAGGGTTTTTCTCAGCGTCAGGGCATTGATTATGAGGAGACCTTTGCTCCTACAACAAAGATGAGCACTATCAGATTAGTCCTAGCCATGGCAGAACAGTTTGGCTGGAAGGTCCATCAGATGGACGTCAAGAGTACTTTCCTGAATGGTGACCTACAAGAAGAGGTCTACATGATACAGCCTCCTGGTTTCAAGGTTGCTAGTAAAGAATGCCAGGTTCTCAGACTGGTGAAAGCTCTCTATGGTTTGAAGTAGGCCCCCAGAGCATGGTACATGAAAATTGATAAGTACCTCAGTAATCAAGGCTTCCGGAGGAGTTCATCAGACTCAAATTTGTACATCAAGACTACTGACAGTGACATCATCCTTCTGGTTATTTATCATCACTGGCAGTTCGACATCTTTGATTCAGGGAATCAAACAGAATTTATGCCAGTCTTTTGATATGACTGATCTTGGGCTCATGCATTATTGCCTAGGTGTTGAAGTTTGGCAACAGTCTACTGGTATATTCATTTCTCAGTCCAAATATGCCTAAGCTCTGTTGGACAAATTTCGTATGTAGGATTGCAAACCTGTATCTACACCCATGGAGAAAGGTCTAAAGTTATCAGCAAAGTTCAATTCTCCTCCCGTTGATGATACTTCATATAGGCAACTAGTAGGCAGCCTTATCTACCTCTCTGCTACTAGACTTGATATCAGCTTCGCCGTCAGCTACATCTCACGCTTTATGACAGCTCCCAAGGCTGATCATTGGATGGCAGCCAAGCGTGTGCTTCGTTATGTGAAGGGCACTACTGATTATGGACTCCTTTACTCTCAGATTTCTAACCCTAGACTCACCCATGGAGAAAGGTCTGAAGTTATCAGCAAAGTTCGATTCTCCTCCCGTTGATGATACTTCATACAGGCAACTAGTAGGCAGCCTTATCTACCTCTCTGCTACTAGACCTGATATCAGCTTCGCCGTCAGCTACATCTCATGCTTTATAACAGCTCCCAAGGTTGATCATTGGATGGCAGCCAAGCGTGTGCTTCGTTATGTGAAGGGCACTACTGATTATGGACTCCTTTACTCTCAGAGTTCTAACCCTAGACTCAGTGGTTTCACAGATTCAGATTGGGCAGGTTCTGTTGATGATAAAAAGTCAACTTCTGGATATGTGTTCAGTTTGGGATCCGGTGCCATCACATGGACCAGTAAGAAGCAATAGGTAGTTTCTCTCTCCTCCACAGAGGCCGAATACAGAGGGACAGTCAAGGCAGGTTGTGAAGCTATTTGACTTCGTCAGATGCTTGGGGATACGCAGATGTCACCAGCAGGACCGACAACTCTGTTTGTTGATAACGAAGGTGTTATCAAGTTAGCTCGCAATCCGGTCTTCCATGAAAGAACCAAGCATGTAGATGTTCATTGTCACTACATTCGACGGCTGGTTGAAGACGGGACTATACACTTGCAGTACATTCCTACAGAGGATTAGACTGCAGACATTCTCACCAAACCTCTTGGTCCAGAGAAGTTTGTCAAATTCAGAGGACAACTTGGTGTAGTGGATAGATCAACCATTAAGGGAGGGTATTACGATAATAGATAGTTTCTATTATTGTCTGTTATTATTTAATGGTTAATCTATTAGTAATGTATTGTAAATATTAGAATGTTTCTAATATTTAGTTAGTTGTCACTAAGAATAAAAAGTTTCTATTCTTCACGATCGTTTCCTAAGGAAACATCGTCTGTTCATTTGTATATATTGATCTATTGATCTTTGTTAATATAAGCAAGTATTTTGCCATTTACTTTGTAATAATGTCGGGTTATCGGAGGATCAGAAAATTTAGGAACTGCAGAACCATATATGTGAGTTCTCAACTCACGGTTGGGGGCTGACATTGTGGGGATGGGTGCCGTGCATACAGCCACCAACCAAGTCGGAGAATCTTCATGGAATCTAAACTGCATGACATGGTTCATAAAATATGTAATCCCCCGATTACAAGGCCCCTTTAACAATTTCATTTTAAAGTAATGGTCAGGTCCGCATAGTTTGGGGACTTTGGAACTGACTCAGAGATTTATATTGTCATGAACCATGTTAAACCCGACAATAACCAAATTTGAGAATTTTCTGCTTGAATTTTTCTTTTAATGAATTTATCATTGTTGTCGCTTCTGAAATGTATTTCCCAAACCGTGCTCTGTTCATGATTAGCTTGCCAAGGTTAGTTTTGGTGGTATTTGATGATCTTGATGCTACCGGCACAACTATGTGCTCAATCATGTCACCATATTTTCTATTTTGATAGAACGACTTTGATGTCGGGCCAATTCCTATCAAAGCAACTTATATAGATATATGGTTGAAAAACCATGCTTTCGACAGCAAACATTATAGCCTCCCTGCATAACATCAAAAATCCTCATAGATGCTGGTTGTCCAATTTGAATGAGGCATGCCTCTATCATTTCATACAACTCTGCATCTCGGCTCCTGCTTCATTCATTGTGTTCATTATATTCTTTGATGCTTTCTATATCACTGCTCTTGAAAATGAGTTCCAAAGCCATGTTCATGTTGATCATTCCACAACAGTGCTATCTCTGTGTTGACATGATATTGTCCCCTTTCAACAAATCATTAGAGGATTAAAGCAAATATGAAAGGATTAATCAAGATTACCATCCATGGGATGGTGGCGAGTATTGGAAGTTTAAATTTGGCCTAGTTCAAAAACTTAGGTAACACATTATAAACCCTCTCCCAATATTTAATTTTTCTCATTGTAAAATTGGGCATAGAAAATGCTAACTAATCGATTTTGTAGCCCCAATAGTGTATAGGAAAATTTTAGTATAATATTATAATTTATAATATTTATATAAATTGTGACAGTCCCAACCGGTGTTGAGAGGGGAGGGGTGAATCAACACCTCTAAAACTTATTTGCTTTAAAACCGGTGAAGTAAACTTACAGCAGAAAGGAAAGCAGATTTAAGCAAATAAATTAGTAAGTAAACAATCACACAGTGACACCAGATTTATCACGTGGAAACTTGGTTAGGGTAAAAACCACGGTGTGAGGAGACCTCACAAATTTTGTACTCTTCTGGAGTACGCCCCGTTAGGAGCCTTCCTGGTTAAAGGATAAAAACACACTTGTTAGATGCGACCCGGTTAAGGGATTTGTTACAACAAGGCTAATTAGTGCCTGCCTGGTTAAAGGACTTAGAACACCTTACAAGATGCCACCTAGTTAAGGGACTTGATACAAGGGACCCGTTAGAGTCCACCCAAAGATTGGGATTTGTCTGTTGTAGTTGCTAGAAAACAAAGATGAATGATCTTTTACAAATGGCTTTTCATAGCCTGATAAGATCTCTTTTAGTGCTCAGCTGAGAATCGTCGCCGGTCTTATAGATGCATTCTCCTCTACAGTTGTGCTATCTCTGCACACTCTTCTTTCTTTTCTTTTCTATCTTATTTACCCTGGCTTCTTTTGAACTTTTTAGGTTCACTCTTTTCTAAGGTAGAATGAAGGCAACTTCTATTTGCCTTGGACAGAAGAATATATAGGGTCCTGACCCTAATTGTGCTCATTAAGCATGACCTAACTTCAGATCTTCATTAGATTCATTGTCTAGTGGAGTACCAGTTTACTTGAGGAAACATCCGATGCATGCTCTTGCTTTATCTGTCTAATGAAGAAAGCAGTAGTTGCGTTTCAAGCAACTTTCCTTTAGAAGAGATGACACTTTGTTTTTAAAGCCACTGATCTCGGCTTTAAATCTTCCAGACTTGCTTCAATCCGATTGCCAGTTTTAAAGCCACTGATCTCGGCTTTAAAACCTCCGGACTCGCTTCAAACAGATCGCCAGTTTAACTCAAAGACTTCCAGATTTAGAGTAGAAAATCTCAATCAAAGAGTTAGTTGGAACAGTTAGTCCGACTATGACTTCCTCGGTTCATGACCGGAGTCATTAATATACCGGTTACGGTTGAGTTCAGTTCTTCATACTGTGAACAGGTAAGAGTCCCTGTTCCTATCCCTTCCTTGGCTTGCCGGTCGCACCGTCCTCGGTTTGCCGTCCTCGATTTGCTGTCCCTTGCTTGACTTATCGGTTGCACCATCCTCGGTTGTATTATTGACACGGGTTAGTTATTGCTTTATCTGTACTTGTCTACACCGGTTGGAGCACGGTCCTTAGTTGATGCTGGAATCCTCTTTTCCTTTACTGTGTACATTGCCCGGTGGCTAAGGCTTTGTATAGTGACCAGTGGTATTTGCATTCAGTCACAACTGTCTACCAAACCATCTTCCTTACATACAGATTTCCTTGGATTTGTAGACTCTATAGGGATGACAAGTCTCTATACTCTTTTTGCCAATCAATGACAACACTAGTACCGGTAGCAGGCTTACCGGTTATCATTACATAATGCCAACAAATTGTACATTATTAATAGCTTAATATAATTAATCTATACACACATATATAGAATTAAATGTATGATATATTTATATTATATATAAAAAATATTATATATTAATATTTATCTTTACATTTACTATTTATCTATATTTATTTAATATTTATCTATAATTATAAATATATGCTTGCTATTTTATCTATATTTATGATTTGAGACTTGAGTATTTTCATTTTTGCAACTTATGAACGAAGTATTTAAATATTCTATTCATTGACAATTATGAGTATCACTGTTCTTATATTGTACTTCTGTACTGGGTTCTGGTTCCCATACCTGCACCCATATCCCAGTCGGCAACTTACATTGTAACAGTAAATCTGTGATTACTCACTGAATTTTTAAACTATGCCCAAGACCTTTTATTGTTGGTAGTTATTGAAATTAAGTCCTCTTGAGTAGCTAAAAATACAACTGCATAGATTTTGAATGAAAATATATTAAGTTTGATAAATATGGTTGTTTCATGTACTAGCTGAACTTGATAATCAAATCAGTCATACAATTCTGAGTGTCTTCATCTCAGAGATCTAATTGTGGTTCAGTTTCCAGAGTACATCAACTCATTTTCAGATTGCATCACGAAGAAAGCTCTTATCTGGATTTATTTCTGGCCTGCCTCAAAATTGCATAAACTTTGGGGATTAAATATTACTGAGGAGGAATTCAGCCTGTATAGAATGGATAATTCTGTAAGCGCACCAGTGAATCAAATTGATTCAACGAGCCATTTGGATCTGAAGCTCTTGGTCAATATATTGATTCAATAATCAAGTGCTTCAAAGACTCTTTACCATAGTTGCAAAACTTATCAAGTACTAGGTGAGTCCTTTGAGGCCAAGTTCCAGCAGTTTCAAATTAAGTCTGCTATTTACTCCCGTTGGGGTATGTATTTAATACTCAGAGCAAACAGAATATAACCAGAATATAAAGAACATAATACTTCAGATAGAACACATAACACAGTATATTGGCAGAGATATAACTTTTCATTCCATGTAATGTCTATACAATGCTAGCTCTGTTCTCGGTACCAATTCACAATATAAAGCACCCGGCGGTTGGTTAAGAGTGCCAACAGTTGGTTCACTTCAACTACCCGAGAACCTCTTTATTCATTACATTGTCTTATACATAGCAAAACATAATTTATTCAGATTGGCTAAACTACCGCCAACAGCTGCCAGTTCATTTGCCAGAGTTGGTGACTCTGGGCAAGTAGCACATAATTGATTATCGTTGAAGGAATTTTAGAGTAGAGTGCACAGAAAAACATTTGCTTCCTAAAAAACTATCTATTTATCATGTTTTTCTAAAATTGTTGAGCCTGTGTCACATTTTTAACAAGTCTGATTCTGAGCTGAAATTTAACCGCTGAATCTGTGTTGTTAATATCTAGGAACTGTGCCAAATTCCAATTTGTTTACCTCTTCAAATATCTGTGAGTCAAGCAAGTCATCTCTGAAACAGAATATATATCATTTATAGAGTACAAGGGTATATATTCACTTTTTTTTCCAGCCAATGCTTTGTTTGCTTTCATCTTTCTTAACAATGTTTCTTTATGTTACAAGTTTGTCCCCTGTTGTCATCAACTTTGTTGCTTATTGTCTTCAAAGGTTTCTTTTAAAATGATAGATAGGATATCTGAGCAAGATGGGCAAGGATGTATCTTTTGAAGCCTATTGGTAGGAGTTAGGAGTTGAACTATTTCCTAGAAGAAGGTGAGGGTTGATCAAAAGTGTGTGAAGTCCATCAATGTTCTGTTTGAACTTGTTGCTATCCAAATGGTCTGCTGAGACATAATTTAACTTGAAACACTCAATTCCTTGTCATTTGTTACTTCTACTTCTATGCCAATAGTGATTCAGATACTTAGATTGCTTCAATGCCTTATCCACATCAACATTTAGATGGCTGTAAATTGGAGTTGATTGCTTCAATTCTGTATTTAACTGCTTTTCTAGTAATTATAGCAATTAAAATCTGTGGAAATTCATTAAAGATCGATCTTCTATTTCATCATGTGATTTTCTGGACAGGTGGAGATAAAGAACATGAATTCATTTTCTGCAATGCAACGGGCAATTGATTTTGAGATATCTAGACAGGTGTCTCTACACGAGGAAGGTCAAAGAGATAAGATTGTACAAGAAACTCGACTTTGGGAGGAGGGAAGTCAGGTTTGAACAGGCCAGTGTTGGTAGGAGCATGATTTTGAAGGTTTTTATTGAGGCTTCATGGTCTTTTGGAAAGTTAAACATGTACAAGTTTCTCCATATATTGTAACCATAAAACTGTCTCTATTGCTTGCTTCATTTTGTGATTGATTATGCATTTAAGTAGTCCTTAGATGTGTAAACAATTTCCTAATGTAGTTTTACTTGATCAGTGCACAATTACTATGCGGGTGAAAGAGGGGCTAGCTGATTACCGATACTTTCCAGAACCTGATCTTCCCGAAGTTATCTTATCTCAGGACTACATCAATGCTGTCCAAGCTAGTCTGCCAGAGCTTCCAGATGAAAAGCGTCGCCGTTATGAGAAAATGGAACTTAGCATGCAGGATGTCATCATTCTAGCAAATGACAATGATGTAATTTCTCTACATAAAATTGTCATCTTGATACGTATCCGTTAAATTCAGTTGAATATGACAATGTGTTATTGGTATTAGGTGGCAGCCTTTTTTGATGCTGTTCTTGAAATAGGCTCTGATGCAAAGATGGTTGCTAACTGGATTATGGGTGACATAGCAGCCTATCTCAAGAGTGAGAAGCTTTCAATAACCGAGACCAAACTAACACCTCATGCATTGACAGAACTTATAGCTTTCATTAAAGATGGAACTATTAGTGGAAAAATTGGCAAAGAGGTTAGTTGTTATATCATCATTTACCTTTGTTTCTTACAAAATCTGCAAATGATATTTCGATCTCTTGTTGATCTTTTGTGGCTATTACTTGCAAGTACATTTTAATAAATTAATAGCATTATTTTAATTTATGAATATCGCCCTATGAGCTCAAGTGATCCTTTGATATTTTAATTTTTGTAAATTTTTCATTTTTAAAGAATTTCTGTGCATAATTATTGCATACTTAGAAGTTTTGATGTCCCTTGTGAAGAATTTGAAGACTTCAAAATTCTTGAAGGAGCTGAGTCAGTTCAACCCATTCTAAGTGAAAAAAAATATTTGTAATAAAAAATGTTATCTGTGACTATGCTTGCAAGCATTCACTTTTACTTGCAAAGTGAGACTCTGGAGTAGAAATTGATTGAAGCTTTATAAATGTTCCAATAATGAATTATATACATATGATAGTTTTTCCTTTTTTTCTCCATTTTTTGTTGTTGAAGATGCTAAAGACATTGGACACTCGTTTTGCTATGTTTAATAGTCTCCTTTGTCTGCTCCTCAGCATTCAAATGCTTTACGATACATCAATTCTCACATTTTGAAAGTTTCAGGTACTGGTAGAACTTTTAGCAAAAGGAGGAACAGTAAAAGCATTGATAGCAGAAAAAGGCCTGGTTCAGGTTAGTAATTCAATGACTCATATAGAGTTGCTATGGTGGTGTGGAAGGTTGGTTATATGTATATGCTATATAGTTCAAAATGATAACAGAGCTGGCATTCCTATGTAGCACTTAGTTTTCATTGTAAATTTGTATAAAGCAAGCATGCTGCAATGCAAGATAGGAATATCATTGCTCTGTCTATAAATTACTTATGTATTATTGAAGCTATTGTTTCTAGAATAAACTCTGTATGTTTTTCAATTGGCATTTCGGATCACATTTAGTGATTCATCATCAGGAAGAAGACTATGGAAAACTCATGCTAACTACTATATTGGTATTTTTATGATCTAATGAATTTATATGTAACGTCTCTACTTGAAAAAATGTTCAAATTCTGTATTTTCCGATTGGTTTTAGTTGAAATGAAACAAATATGATATATAGACAACATATGTTGCTCCAAGGATGGTTGTTCAACATTAATATTTAACAATAATCAATTCTGGAAGTCATTATGCATCAAATATCATAGATATTGACAGTCCCAACCGGTGCTGAGAGGGGAGGGGTGAATCAACACCTATAAAAACTTACAAAATAAATCTGATGGAGTATACTATAATTGTAAGCAAAAACAGATTCAAGCATAAGAATAACATCAAGCAATCAACCACAAAGTAACACCAAATTTATCACATGGAAACTCAAATCGGGTGAAAATCATGGTGTGAGGAAACCTCACAAATTTTGCACTCTTCTGAAGTGCACCCTGCTAGGAGCCTTCCCTGTTAAAGGATTACACCCCACTGTTAGATGCGACCCGGTTAAGGAATTTGATATAATAAGGCATGTTAGTGCCTGCCTGGTTAGAGGACTTAGAACATTTGAATAGATGTCATCCGGTTAAGGGATTTAGTACAAGGGACCTGTTAATGTCCACCCAAAATACTGGGATTTAGCTATTGTAATTGTTAGAGAACAATAGAGTACTTGACCTTTTAGAAATGGCTTTGCCTAGCCTGATAAGATCTTTGTTATGATCAACTGAGAAACATTACCGATTGTTGCTGGTATGTTCTCCTTTCCTGTTGTGCTTCTTTGCACACTCTTCTCTCTTCTCCTTTCTATTCACCTTAACTTCTTTAGCGTACAGGTTCACTCTTTACTTTGGCAGAATGAGAGCAAACTATATTCTAGTCAGGAAGAAGAATATATAGAGTTCTTGCCCTAATTGCTTTTCCCATGCACGACCTGTTTACAGATCCCCTTCGGATTCATCACCCAGTGGAGTATTAGTTCACTGAGGAAACATCCGATGCATGCTCTGCTTTATGAAAGAAAATGACGGATGCGTGTCAAAAGCTTTCCTTCACACAAGATAACTCTATGTTTTAATGCCACAAACTCCGGCTTTAAAACCTTCAAACGCGCCTCGTACCGATCATCATGTTAACTCAAAGTCTTCCGGATTTAGTGCAGTAAATCTCGGTTCAAGAGTTGGTTAACAGATAATTGACTATGACTTCCCCGGTTCATCTTATCATAATGAAGTTTTCACTTGATCGGTTAAGATCCTTATGTTGTGAATAGGTAAGAACTTTGACCTGTCACCTTTCCTTCCTCTGTCTATACCGGTTGCATCCTTTCCTTGGCCTCTGTTACCGGTTACCGGTTGTCTCTCTCTTGATGACCGATGTATCAGATGAACAGAACTAGTCTCTTGACCTTTGCATAGTGTTACCGGTTGCCAAACCAGTTTCACTAGTCACTTATTGACGTCAGGTGTATTTGTACCTGCCTTGCTTCACAAATCCAATACTGGTGTCCTAACACCTCAACCACCTCTTTTGCCAATTAATGACAATACTTTTATTGCCTATGTACCGGTAGAAATCTTACCGGTTACCATCCCTTAATGCCAACAATCTCCCCCTTTGGCATTGATGGCAAAACTTTAATAGGCAATCATGTCACCTTCCTTATACTTATATCTCTGCTCGTTGCCGGTCATCTACCGGTTTATTGCCAAACTCGCCCCCTTTTGACAATAATGCCAAAGGTTGGTCAGAAAAGACTACCTTTATGAAATCTGCTCCCCCTATGAGTAGCAGTCCTTTTCATCAATTCTGGTAAGATGAGGTGAAATCCTCTGTTGAGGCATAGTGAATTGATGAACATCTTTGCAAGATTTTCTGATGATCAGGAAGGGGTATCACCCCTAATTTACCTCTGAGATACTCAAAAGTACTCTTTGGTAGTGGCTTTGTGAATATGTCAGCAATCTGTTCTTTTGTGGGTACATACTCCAATCTCACTTCTTTATTTTGTACTTGCTTTCTCAAGTAGTGATACTTGATGGCAATATGCTTTGTTTTGTTGTGCATGACAGGATTCTTGGATATATTTATTGCACTTGTACTATCACAGTAGATTGCAATCGGTTTAGGTATCTGTTCTTGGATACCTTCTAATATCTGTTTGATCTAGATTACCTGTGTGCAATTGATTGCTGCGGCTACATACTCAGCTTCTGTTGTGGATTGTGAAATGCAATTTTGCTTCTTGCTTGTCCAAGACACAATCCTCTCCCCAAGAAAAAATGCTCCACCACTAGAGCTCTTTTTGTCATCAATATTGCCAGCCTAGTCTACATTAGTGAATACCTTAATTTGGAAGCCTCCCTTGTGAGGAAACCATAAGCCACACTCATTAGTATCCTTTAGGTATCTAAAGATTCTCTTCACCGCTATTAGATGTGTCTCTTTAGGATTTGCAGAGAATCTTGCTACAATCCCTACTACATGTGCTATGTCTGGTCTGCTATGTACTGCATACTATAATTTGCCTATCATGGATCGATACAGTGTCTCATTCACTTCTTTTGAATCATCATCCTTTGATAACTTGAGGTTAGTTATCATAGGTGTACCAACCGGTTTGGATTCTTCTAGTCCAAAAGTCTTAAGTATTTCTTTTACATACTTGGACTGAGAGATAAAGATACCTTCCTTTAGCTGATGGACTTGTAGTCCAATGAAGAATTTTATGGCTCCTATCATAGACATTTCAAATTCTTTCTTCATCTCTTCAGCAAAGGCTTTGCTCATCTTGTCATCTCCTCCAAAGATGATGTCATCCACAAAGATTTCAGCAATTAGGTTCCCTTCTTTTTCGGTCTTGAGATACATGTTGCTGTTGTCCCTAGTTCTTGTGAATCTTATTGTCAGGAGGTATGAATGCAGTCTTTCATACCATGCCCTTGGGGCTTGTTTTAGCCCATAAAGAGCCTTCTTGAGTTTACAAATCATACTATCCTTTTGTGTAGATGTGAAGCCTTCCGGTTGTTCAATGTAAACTTCCTCCTCCAGTATTCCATTCAAGAATGCAGACTTGACATCCATCTGGTATACTTTGAACTTCTTGTGAGCAGCATACGTGAGAAGAATTCTCACTCCTAATCTAGCTACAGGTGCAAAGGTTTCTCCATAATCCAGTCCAGCCTCCTGAGCATATCCCTTGCAGACCAGTCTTGCTTTGTTCCTTATTACTTTTCCTTCTTCATTCAACTTGTTTTTGTAGACCCACTTTGTCTCAATGACATTTTTGTCCTGTGGCCTCGGCACAAGCATCCATGTTTCATTCTTCTCTATTTGCTCAATTTCTTCCTCCATGGCCTTGACCCAATTTTCATCTTCTAGAGCCTCCCTAGTGGTTTTGGGCTCTATGTAAGAAAATAAATATATATTTTCTCTAGCCTTTTTCCTGGTTATGATATTAGCATGTCTGTCACCAATTATATTATCAGTTGAGTGATATGTGACATACCTTGGGAGAACCGGTCTCTGTTCCTGGTCAAGTTCTTCCGGATGAACAATTTCTTCAGCATGGTCATGAACAACTTCTTGTTCATTATCTTGTGCTGGTCTGTTAACTTCAGGTTCAGCCTCTAGTTCTAGAGGTCTGATCTCATGATCTTCTCTTTCATCTTCAGTAGATATTTCCTTGAATTCCAAAAGATTTCTAGCATTTTGATCTTGCAGATTGTCATCTTCATTATGATCGATCCTCTTTCTTGGTTCTGAATATTCATCAACTTTTACATTGATACTGTCGTTCTATTTAGACACTGGTAGGCTTTGCTCTTGGTAGAATATCCTAGAAATATGCCTTCATCAACTTTGGGCTCAAACTTGCCAGAGTACATATCTCTTTTAATGTAACAATTGCTACCAAAGATTATGAAATAGCCTACTTTAGGAGTGTGACCAAACCATAGTTCATAGGGAGTCTTACCGGTTCCTTTCTTGACTTGAACTCGGTTCAACGTGTAGACAACAGTGCTGATAGCTTCTCTCCAAAAGTGATGGGGGAGATCCTTTTGAATCATTAGTGTTCTTGCATAGTCAATCAACGTCTTGTATCTTCTTTCTACTACATTTTGCTGAGGGGTCCTTGGTGCAGATAATTGCCTTTTTATTCCCTGTTCCTCACAGTAGTGAGTGAACTCTTGTGTGATGAGCCCAACTGGCTCTCTATGACAAATTGTCTTTTTTTTAATTCAAATACCATTTGTTGTATGTAATTTTCAACATATAAGAATCTTTTAAATTTCACAATGAATGACTCGATTACAGCAGCAATTACTCATGTTCTCACAACTCCAGGAATAAATAAATTTTAACTCTTGACTTTAAAATTTAATAAGTACTGAATAATCATTAAAGGAAATTGGCACCTTTATTAACCAGCACTAAGGACGTCAATTTTGGAATCTCCTAGCTGTGACGTCAATCCTAGATTAAAAAAAATTGCAGCTTCTTCTATATTTAATTTTTAAACAAATCCCAAGTACCAAATTGTAGTGGCTCCCAATTGAATCTGGTCTGTATTAACAGCAATGCCGATGCCTTGTTTCCACTTACAATTAAACAGCTCTTTTGCTATGATAATAAATCTGCCCTGCCATGAATGCTGAGAACATAACGGTATTGGAAGAATTCCGTCCGCGCTTGGATTTGTTTTTTTTTTTCTCTCGCTGAATCCTATGCAATCTGCTAGTAAATGAGACCAGCTCAAAGCTCTGCAATATTCAATGAAGAAAGTCAGGTTTCTTCATAAAACTCCAAACCCTCGATTTCCTTCCCTTATCGATTTTCCCTAACACCAATAAATTGGCAATTAAATCTGCTCCAACTCAATAAATCCAGCCAAGAAAACTCAATAATAAATAATGGAGATACAACAGCCTCCAAATTCGAATTCCAAACTCCTCAGAAAGAATAATAATCAAACCCTATGAGAACCAATCGATGCATCTGCAGATTTCAGACTTATCATAATTCCAGTATTAAATTGCAATAGATTTCATAATTCATAGATCAAACCCCAGCAAGAGACAAATTCAGATTCCTTGAGAGCAAATAATTAATTTGCCTATAGAATAAATTTCACATAAACCCAGTATACATCAGCACTAGATTTAATTCAGAATCAGCAGCTGCAAAATTCATCACCAATCCGTGATGGCTCAAATTGCCAGAAGAGGAATCAGTCCTCAAAACCCTAGCCGGTTTGTCACAGCCAAGAGACTTTATAAATTTTATCAAATCAGCAATGAATGCCTGAAAGTGCTTTTTCGAGTAGAATATATAGCTTTTTTGAAAAAAGCACAATATCACTTTTTTCATTAAAAAGGCTTTTAAATGACCTCTTCACTTTATAACATTAAAGTTATAAAGTATTAAAGTTATTAAATTACAATAATTTAATTTAATAACGATAACTTTAAAAACCAAAAGCCTCTGAATTCTGCTGATTGAAACAAACTCATTTCTGACACCAGAGCCTCAAACACCAACTGCCCTGCCGAAAATAACCCATTGCCAAAAATAGCCAGCTGCTAAAAATAGACTTACTATAAATAGTAAGTCTCTCAAACTGGAGATTCCTTGAGACTCAATCCTGAAACATCTGATGCTTTGTGCAGACACCCTGCTAATCCAGGCCATACCCAAAATACCACTTACTAAAAATAGTAAGTCGACCAAATTGACCCGAACGAAGAGCAGATATGATAAACTAAACCTCTAGAATGGAGTCCCAACACTGGCTCCACAATCTGACCCCCTCTGAACACCTGATTAGCTTGCGAGGGTCGCCAAACCAAGCTAATCCCGAAGTTTGAAAAATGGGGACATTACATCTTGAGAGGTGTATTCACCTCCTCTATCTGATCTCAGACATTTTAGGCTTTTACCGGTCTCCTCCACTTGAGCCTTGTAGATTTTAAACATGTGAAACGCCTCTGATTTTTCTTTGAGAAAGAGTGTCCACATCATTCTTGAGAAATCATCTACAAAAAGCATGAAGTACCAATCTCCGTAGTAGCTCTTTGTTCTCATAGGTCCACACAAATCTGTGTGCACAAGATCCAAGACATTTTTAGCAGGGAAAGATTTACTGTTGAAAGTTGTTCTTGTCAGTTTTCCTAACTGACAATCCTTACAAATACCTCTATTAGGTTTTGTGATCTTAGGGAGCCCTCTTACTGATTTCTTCTTGCTCACCTTGACAATACTGTCAAAGTTTATGTGGCAGAGCCTCTTGTGCCACAACTAGCTATTGTTCTCTTTGGATACAAGACAGGTCTTGGTTGATTCTCCTTTGACTGATGCTATGAGACAGGCTCCTTCCATTGAGTTCAGGTAGAACAGGTTCCCTTTGCTTTGTCTACTGGTAGCAACATGAGCTTCAGAGTGATTCTTGACAACACAGGAACCTTGCCCGAATTCCAACAGGAATCCTTTGTTGTTTAGTTGGGCGACACTCATTAAGTTGTACTTGAGTCCTTCTACCCAGTACACATCTTCACAAACAGCATCATTGCTAAGTGCAATAGAACCTTTTCCTTTGATAGCATAGGGGGCATTGTTACCAAAGGTTACCGATCCACCATCATTGAGCTTTAAGCTGATGAACTTGTTCTTATCACCAGTCATGTGGTGAGTGCATCCGTTGTCAATGATCTAGTCATCATGCTGATGAGATCTTGATATAAGTGTCATTTCACTTATCACCAGACTCTCTTCTGTTATTGCAACAAATTCAATTTATGGATCTTCAGAGTCTTCAGATTCATTGTCTGTGACTCCTTCTGCAAGGTAGCACTCCTTTGCTTTATTTTTGAATTAGTTGCTCTTGTCTTTGTTATCATTGTTTGGACATCTTACAACAATATGTCCTATCTTATTACAAGAGAAACATTTTAGTGGGAGCTTTCCTTTGTATTTCCCTTTTCCTTTGGGAAAATCTCCTAGCGATGAGTGCTTCAAACTCATCTTGCTCCATCTCTTCAGAGAGCAAGTTGTCAACAAGACTACTAATCTCACCGGTAGAGCTATTACCGGTTTCTCTTCCTTTCTTGGAGGAAGATGTTTTTACAGAAGACTTAAAAGCAGCTTCCTGCATGGGTAAGCTATTGTCAAAATTGCTTAATTCAAATGCAGTCAACTTACCAATTAGGGAGTCTAAAGTGACTTGATCTGTGGTCACTGATCTGAGCTCTTGAATGGCTGAGATCTTGATGGCATACTGAGGTTTGAGCGTTCTCAGTATTTTGCTTACCACCTTTTCTTCACTTAGCTTTCCTCCAGCGCTTTTGATGGAGTTGATCACTTCTTTGATTCTGTTGCTGTATTGCTCAATGTCCTCTCTTTCATTCATCCTCATGTTGTCATACTTTCCTGTGAGGCTTTCTACCTAGGCTCTTTGTACATGTGGGTCACCACCATATACTAATTGCAGCTTGGCCCAGATCTTGTGAGCAGTGTCCAGATTTTCAATTTTTGCATAGATGTAGTCAGGTAGCGTGCTTGCTATCATATCCATCGCAATAGTGTGTTTTGTCTTGATCTTCAATACATCAGGAGTTAGGGTACCATTGGGTTTAGTGTAATCAGTGGTTACATGAGTCCAATATTGATCTCCTGTGGTCTTCATGTACAGTTTCATTCCGCTGCACCATAGAGTAAAGTTTTCCTTTGAAAACTTTGGTCATTCCTTTCTCATCATCTTGACTTTTTCTTTTTGCGGTTAAGTAGTAAAGAAAAGGAAAGTGGCTCTGATACCAATTGACAATCCCAACCGGTGTTGAGAGGCGAGGGGTGAATCGGCACTTATAAAAACTTACAAAATAAATCTGATGGAGTATACTATAACTATAAGCAAAAACAGATTCAAGCATAAGAATAACATCAAGCAATCAACCACAAAGTAACACCAGATTTATCATGTGGAAACCCAAATCGGGTGAAAACCACGGTGTGAGGAAACCTCACAAATTCTGCACTTTTCAGAAGTGCGCCCTGTTAGGAGCCTTCTCTGTTAAAGGATTACACCGCACTGTTAGATGCGACCCGATGAAGGGATTTGATACAATAAGGCCTGTTAGTGCCTACCTGGTTAGAGGACTTAGAACACCTGAATATATGTCTCCCGGTTAAGGGATTTAGTACAAGGGACCTGTTAATGTCCACCCAAAATATTGGGATTTAGCTATTGTAATTGTTAGAGAACAATAGAGTACTTGACCTTTTAGAAATGGCTTTGCTTAGCCTGATAAGATCTCTGTTATGATCAACTGAGAAACATTACCGGTCGCTGTTGGTATGTTCTCCTTTCCTGTTGTGCTGCTCTGCACACTCCTCTCTTCTCCTTTCTATTTACCTTAGCTTCTTTAGCGTACAGGTTCACTCTTTATTTTGGCAAAATGATGGCAAACTATATTCTAGCCAAGCAGAAGAATATATAGAGTTCTTGCCCTAATTGCTTTTCCCAAGCATGACCTGTTTACAGATCCCCTTTGGATTCATCACCCAGTGGAGTATTAGTTCACTGAGGAAAGATCCAATGCATGCTCTACTTTATCTGCTTTATGAAAGAAAACGATGGATGCGTGTCAAAAACTTTCCTTCACACGAGATAACTATATGTTTTAATGCCACAAACTTCGGCTTTAAAACCTTCAAACGCGCCTTGTACTGATCATCATGTTAACTTAAAGCCTTCTGGATTTAGTGCAGTAAATCCCGGTTCAAGAGTTGGCTAACAGATAGTTGACTATGACTTCTCCTGTTCATCTTATCATAATGAAGTCTTCATTTGATCGGTTAAGATCCTTATGTTGTGAACAGGTAAGAACTTTGACCTGTCACCTTTCCTTCCTCTCGCTATACCGGCTGCATCCCTTCCTCGGTCTCTGTTACTGGTTACCGGTTACCGGTTGTCTCTCTCTTGATGACCGGTGCATAAGATGAACAGATCTAGTCTCTTGACCTTTGCACAGTGTTACTGGTTGCCAAACTAGTTTCACTGGTCACTTATTGATGTCAGGTGTATCTGTACTTGCCTTGCTTCACAGATCCAATACTGGTGTTCTAACACCTCAACCACCTCTTTTGCCAATCAATGACAATACCTTTATTGCCTATGTATCGGTAGCAGTCTTACCGGTTGCCATCCCTTAATGCCAACAGATATAACAATAGATCTAGCAATAGGAATGCTGATATGATGTGACAGTTGTTATAATTTGAATAAGGGTAGCAAAACTATGAGATCATATTCATTTATTCATTCAAACTTGATACATGTCGGGCTGTGAGGCATTCCCGATTACGGCCAATACAAATAGAAATCAATTACAGAAACAGAACAATCCTCATGCATGCGAGATCCACGATCTCCAGTTTCCTATCCTTCCCTCTATTTCTCTTACTACCTAAACCTAGAATAGATCTATCTATTTGTACTGAACAAAACAGTCTAAGAATCTTCTAGATCCATCATTGGAGAAAGCAATGACCCAAATTTAGGTACACACGTTTCCCAATGAGTGATCCCAACATTAAGATCATGACCAAAATTAAATACACAAGGCGACCCAGACAAAAGATCCAAAACAAACCCGTCGGTGAACTAGGCCACCGAGCAACACAGAACGCACCGAACCCTACTTGGTGAAGAACACCACTGAGCGGTAACCGAGCTTGTCAGTGAACAACAGGAACACTCCACCGAGAACTCCAAAGAAGTTACCGAGCACATCTAACAAGCTATTGAGATACAGGATTGCCATAAACCCAAGATGCTCCTACATCATGTTTGATTTAAAAGTGCTTTACATGAATATACCTGAAAATTTGGAAATCCATGGCAGACATTTCTTTTGAGCAGTGAAAAGTTGTCATGTTTCACCTTTAATGGGATTGGGAGGAAGCTAATTTTACCTACTTGTGCCTGACTATTTGCTTTGGGGTCTTTGGGTTGCACTGTAAAAAGGATGGCTTTGCCTTTTGGTGGGCATTGATCCCTTTTGCTCATTTGCTGTGATATTTGGCTGATTTTTCTCCTAGCTTCATCTCTTGGAATCTCCTTTGGATCTGTTTGTTGAAGGTTTTTATCCAGCACTGCAAACAAATTACTTGTGGGAGTCCTCATCTGGTCATCAGGTCTGCCATATTTTTCATAGCATGGGCTTTGTTGGATTTGTTTTCATCATTTTGGTTGTGTACAAAGCTATTCTTTGCATGTCGGGTTTGGCATCACTCTCCACTTCATGAGGTGGGCTGGGTTTCTTACTGGAAGTTGTACTTATTGACTTTGGATTGACATGCCCTTTCAAAGTCCTCAAGTTCATGGCAGACCTAACACCTGAAAGGGATGTTCTCATGGGCCAGGAGCTGTTCCTGGTGAATTCCAGCCAGATCTAGAATAACCCTATGAGGGAATGGCTTATCCATGTTTGACAAAAATGCAGTAGTTCAAAACATCTGAGTCCCTTGTCAGATCTCAGGAAGCAATGTACTACCCATTGGTAGAGCTGAACCTAGACAAGTACTACACAAGGTAGGACCTCTGTTGGGTTGATTTTTGGGGCCCAATGCTTCATGAGCAGTCAAAAATTGTTGATAAACTGTGTTCCTCCTTGAAAGGTTCTTTCTCTTTCTTGCTTGGAGACAAAGATGACCAAGAAGTATCCTTTGTGCATCATCAAAGTTTCAATTGATTCCATGGGCATGAGATTTTCCAGGATTTAAGTCTTCAGTGTTCTTAGGCCAGGTAAAGCCCCTGTGAATAGGTAGAACAGGGCTCTTTCCTTGAGCAGCCAAAGCTCGCTTTCCGTTTCTTCAGGCAACGAAAATTCGGGAGGGTCATCTATAATGTCCCCTTATGTGTTTTCTTAGGGTTTTGTCTAATTTCTGAAACTGCAAGACTCCTTTCTATCTTGATACCAATAAAGACTAATTTGCAGGGGTTATATTACCAAACAATGATTCTGATAGGATTCTCAAGATGATGATGGTATAATTGCTATATGATGGAGACCGTCTTTGATCAACAAATATTGACTATATAAACATTACATCCACACTGCTTCAGATAATTCGAGCAAGATATAGACATCGATCTGCAAATATATGGATTGAATGAACCACTAATATCTGGTTTGGTAGAAATGTTGTTTATTGAAATTGCAAGACAAATGCTGATGTAAACAAGTATCGATCTGATATTATAAGAGATCGTATTGATCTAAGTTTTGATCACTATAGTTATAACTCAAAGATGTGAGAAGAGTGGATGAGTAGCATATATTATCGCTATATGATATTGATCAAATATAGAATTTATATCTATCCGAAAGTAATATGTTGATTGCCATTTCTGATCTCTTATCTTTATGTGTATGCGGTTAGTCTGCTGCTGATTGGTCTGAAAGACATTGAATTATTATCTGGATCACTTGCCTGATAAAGTATCTTTTGATGCTGCAATGATCCAATTCTGATTCAATTGATGGGTTGATATAAAAGCTGATTTGAAGTTCTTTATCACTGTCTCTGATGTGTAATCTTATTGCTTTATGCAATATTCTTGATATGTCACCATCTCTGATTGAGGCTATTTGCACATGCGATTTTGCTCTCGTGTTGATGGTGGATTGATTCCACTTAAGTTTGGAATGTATATAAAAATGATCTGAATTCATTAAGAGGTTCTAATATATATTGTGATCCTATATGGATCGATTGAATGCTGTTTCAGATTGTTGGTGTAATTAAATATTCACTAACTACACTTCACTTAAGTTTACTTAGGATAATGCATTACATAGTAGTTTGCATTGTAGACACCTAGGAGTTTGCATCATATTTTAGCACATGGTGTAGGAGAATTCCACTTTAGGTGGTGATAGTTGTTATCTCATTCCACTTTATGTGTGAGATCTACCTTTAGTGCTCTTATCACATTATCATCCCCTCATTGTTGCACATGTTTGCACATACTTTATTTTACAATGGAGGATGATCCATCTTTGGTGGACATGTGTTCCACCTAGTGTGGTTGATAGGTTTTCTATTGCATATCTCATAGTTATCATTCATTGCCTATATATTCAGGCATTTTTACATTGTATTCATTCATTGTATTTCATTGTTGATCATTATTGAATCAAGTCAAACAATTGATCATATCATTTTGTCTCTCTCTTTTGTGCTATCTATTGAACTTGTAGATCTTGGTATTTTCATTCATTGCCTTAGGCAAATTCTTACTTGGTATCAAAGCTTGATCTAAATTCTTACATGGTGTCAAAGTCATTGGAGCATTCAATGCATGGCCATTGGGGAGCATTTTGCTTCAACTTTTGGAGCGCTACAATTTAGATCTGAGATACCAATACCTTGTAGGAGTGTCTAGAGCAAGATCTAACCTCGCTATTGCCTTTGGGTGGCCATTTCGGTGAATTTTGACTATAAATTTGTTTATCTTGGGCCAAAGTCAAATCTGAGGCAAATTTTTTTTGCAAAGCAGACTTGTAAGGACTGATTTGCAATTTGGTATGAATTTTCAGAATTATTTTCGAATCTGCAAATTTTTTAAATTTCATGAATTATTTAATCAATTTTATATTTTATATATTCCTACAAAAAATTGGCCAAGATCGCCCTTTGTATTCTGTTAGTTATCAAAGTTTTAGGTCACATTAGTGTTAGATTCGTACAGATCGAGCAAGGACCTTCCACCCATTCCTCTGTTCCCGTATAGGGCTTTAGCCACCAATCTGGCATTCAACACCTTCTACTAGCGGCCTACATTGTTTTATACTCTATGGAGAGCGGGTTATAAATATTATTAAGTCAAAGTTTGCAATGCATGTCGGACAATTGTATGTCTAGGCCCGAGCTCTGAGCTCGGTCGAGCCGTACCCCACCAATCTTTCGTGCACAGATCATTTAGATACCAGTAGACACCTCGACGTGCTTCAAGCGCGCAAGTTGAGTTCAAAGCTGCGTAACTCCACTAGCTCGACACGTAGCTTCACATCTATCTTGCACACGGCTTCACATTAGAACTGTGGCTTAGATCTACTGCAGACACAACCAAGTAGTAGACCTCCAAGTTGCATCGCTGTGTGACCCCAACTTGAGCTCGTCCCACCATCGCGCACTAACTTCTCATTCTCCTGCACTGCACTCTGTGAGCAAATTCGGCTCGCCGAGCAAGACATGCAGCTCACCTAGATCCGCCAGTGAACAATAGGACATGTGGAGACATTTGATTGAAGACAAGTGGACAAAAACCACATCAACAGCAGACCCTTCAACAAATAGTCACGTCGTGCCAAAGTGGCCACATTTGATTGGCCAGTTAACCTGTCCGGTCTGCTCTCTGCCCAATCAACATCTAGTCATCTGCTGACTGGCCTATTTTTGCCACGCGTTCCAACTTGAGGGACTAAAATTGATGGTTGTTTGACTATCAAACAGGGGCATTTTTCTTGTTGTGCAACCATTTGATTGTCAAATTTAACCAATCGGGTTCTACTGACGTCATCGAGGTTTGAAAATTTGGACCCCTCACCATATGTAGTTTTGATTTTGCAATCCGACTTTGGAGGCCCATATCTTGCTCATTTGACTCCTTTTTTCGAGAATATTTTTTTTGATTTTGGATAGAATCTTATGAATTTTTCAGTGGTATAGTTAGTTTCTGATTTTGATGGACAGATTTTCCAAAATTTGCAATTTTTGATGACTGTACCTATCTAAGTCTTTGTTAATATTTTTCAGATTCTTCCTAGGAATGAACAAACTATAGAAGACTTTCAAACTAATCACAGGATAAAAGAAATGATTAAGAGCAAAGAAAAATGATACCCGGATTTGATATCACCCTCAGATCTGATCTAGCTAGATCAGCCTAGATCCTGCTTCCCTGATGCCTTTAATCTGATATTTTCTTTGGCCTAATATCAGATAAAGACCAATGAAGTTATGCCTTGATTTTGCTCCAGAATTCGCTCCTATGTATGCTGCAATTAGGGCAAGGGAATCACTGCAATTAGGACTGAGATTCGCAGTCCTTCTAATGGTGAAGTTGCAGTCCCTTCGCTGTCCTTCTAATGGAGAAATTTCTGCTCCTTTATGGAAGATTTCGTTGCATCTATGATGGAAGAATTTGCTGTGCCTATCCTCAAGGAAATTCGCTTTTGTCTTGAAAGTATTAGACGATTCTTGGAGAGAGAGAGCACGTTATGTCTTGGGTGACTTTCTCTCAAGAATTGATCTCCTATATATAGGAGCCAAAAGGGAGATTTTCCCAATAGGAGCCAACCTGGATGATAATTCCAAGAGGGCCGACTCTTGGGCCCAACCAAACAATATATTGCAAAATCGAATTTTATGTGAACAATAGATATTAAATATATAATATATTTAATATCATTATTTACCTATTGAAATATATCCACAATCAATTTAATCTTAGTTTGGCATAAGTGATATTTGCCGTAAAGGCCATAATATCAACAGTCTTGATTTTAGAATTTCAGAGGCTTCGTTTGGGCTCATACGGACTCATTTCCAAGTGCCATTTTTTTTGAAAGTGCATAATTTTTCGTCTTCTTTCCAGAATTGCTATCAGTTTGTAGCTATTGAGACTGGACATATCACTTTCAACATTTGGACTATTTTGGCCTATTTTTGGCACGTGTAACAAATTGAATACTTTAGTGATCTTGTGTCCTAATTGTTTTAGTTTGTTATAGCTTCATATTTTTTGTTGTAATCATCAAAATCAGAAGTCTACTTAGGCCCATTTTGGCAAGTGGCAATTGTACACGCACTACATATAAAGTGCCAAAATATCCATTTTGGGGGAGGTCTTTGATTGAGTGCATTTTGTGGGGTGCAATAATTTTTTGATCACATTTTGTAATGTGAGAAGTGCATCATGAATGCAATGTTGGGTATTGCTATACATCCTTCTATAATAACTTTGCATGGGGGTAATTATGCATCATGGGCAAAAGGAATCATCACAAGTTGTAGATGGCTCAATCTCTTGCCTCATCTTTATGGAATCGTTCTTGAGTCAAAGATGGAGTGGAATCAATGCATTTGGGGAGATAAGAATTGTCATATCAGAAGATTGATTTGTAACAACTTCAGTTCATTTCGCTTTTGTGCAATCTACCCCAAGATCAGTCGTATTGAGTGCCCACGCACAATTTAGACCATTATTTGGGAAATGTATGGAGATCCACATGTTCCTTCATTCCCAACTGATCTTATTGGAGATTGATTCCACTTGATGATGGAGATAATAGTCCTCTTGATGATGTTAGCAATTTAAGTTGTCATTAGTGTACATCCACAAACACTATGCACCGGTAAGGGGTCACCGGTCACTCACAACACTTAGAAGACACCGGTAGACAAGCAACATAACGTATGCACTGGTAGATAAAGAAAATTGAAATTGTACACACTGGTAGACTGATCTAAGAATACACACCGGTCTCAATGTGCATAAGTTGAACCGGATATAAGGTTACACCGGTCTAAAATGGCCTAAACATTCGCCTCAGATTTAGTGGATCAGTTTGAGTTAAAAGCCGGATTATATGGGGCATCCACCCCTTACAAGTGGAGTTAGCTTTTTAAGAGGAGTTAGCTTTATTCCTGCGGATGTTTTGCAAGGTAAACTCCAGATCAAAACGCATAGCTTTTTTGCTGATTGCATGATTTATTGCGGAGTTTGCAGCCTAGCGGTTCTATGAGTTAAGGGTTTCATTACGATGAACTCTTATATAAATATAAGTCATAGGATGCAAAGAAGGTTGTTGTTGATAGTTGGTGATTACATAGATCAGAGGAAAGATATCTTTCCGAGGAGTGCTACAGGCACAGAGGTGAAGAAAGAAAGAGAGATCAATAGTCAGGCAAACCGGAGAAGAGATCAACAGGTATGATCTAATCAAATAGTCAGTGTCATAATAGATCATTGCTTTTATAAGGAGTGAGCATATTGAAATCCCTCTATCAGGGTGAACCTAATCGGTTCTTTGTAAAATCCCCTAACAGGGTAACATCTTTGTTGATGTTCAAAGTCCTGTAACCAGGCAACTTTTAATAGGGTTCAGATCTTAACGGATCTCTGTAAAATCCTTTAACCGGGTAGCACTTTAATCAGTGCTTTGTAAGCTCCTAACGGGGCGCCTTCATTCTGCAGTAGTGAAGTTGTGAGTTATGTCTCACCGTGGTTTTTTCCTTCTAACCGAGGGTTTCCACGTATAAATACTTGAGTTGATCTGTGTGATTCTATTTATGCTTGTGAATGATTGTTTACATTTTGTGTTACATTCAAGAATTTGTTTACAAGTTTTAAACTGCAATAGAGATAGTATTTACTGATTCACCCTCCTCTCAGTAACTGGTAAAGTATTAACAATTAGTATTAGAGCTTCTGGTTCTCTATACTACAAAGCCTAACAGCTTGAGAGAAAGATCATGGAGGTTTACCGGTATCAGAAACAACTAGAGGAAGCCAATGACATCATTGCCTCTTTGGAGAATAGATTGAGATCACTTGCAAAGAGAAAGGAGCTAGCATTACAGTTAAATGAGAGCAATGAAACCATTAATGAACTCTCTGGGTAGAGTGGATCTGATGAAGCTGAGGAGGTAGTATCTGAACTCATGGAAAAGAATCAGATCTTGACCGATCAGATCTCTAATCTTAAGAGAGATCAAGAGGACAATGCCCTGAGGATGACTGAACTAATCGAGAAAAAGAGAAAAGTTGAAGATGAAAGGAACTGAGTAGTCAAGTCTTTGACAGCCTCTGAGAAAGCTAGGGACCGGGCAGTGGAAGCCGTAGGGGCGAATGAACTTATCATTCTACAACTTCAAGAAGACATGCAGAGTGTCACTCAAGAAAACGGCCACATGCAGAAAGGCTGGCATGATAGGAATGAAGCATGCAATAGACTATCTCTAGAATTGTATCAACTGAGGGAACAGATGAACGAACTTGAAGAAACAAATGAAATTCTGAGAAGATACAATGAAAGTTCGACCAAGCTTGATGAGCAACTTAAAGCTCAAAGAAGGCATAAAGATCAGACCGGTCTTGGATTCACTAGTGAAGTTACCAAAGTGAATGGTGAATCTTCTAGGGAAAAAGCAAACAAGAAGGATAAGAAGAAACCGTTGGCACAAAAAGGTAAGAATATCTTTAACGCATCTTGCAAGCATTGTGGGAAACCAAGTCATAAAAGTAATAACTACAGAATTGCACCGGTAAGAACCAACAACAATTACTGCAAGAACTGCTGTAAAAATGGCCACAAGACCAGTGAGTGTTGGTCTAGCCCCACATCTGTGTCCAGTAGTAGCAGGTGAGCTTCAGGGGCTACTATTATGCATGCAACAAATTTGGACACAAGGCAGAAGAATGCAGATCCAAGACAATGGCATTTAGATCCCCAAAGCCGGTATTCACCAAGAGAAACAAGAACTGGAGTACAGTCAACTGTATGAACTGTGGATTACATAATTACAATGGCTCTTGGGACAAGTCAACCAACACAAGAAGAATGAACCCATGGAAGGCAACCGGGATAGTCTTCTATCACTGCAACAAAGTTGGACACAAAGCCAAAAAGTGCAGGAACCGGTTATCCAATAAGGAGAAGGAACCGGTCAAACCTGAAGAGAAGATCAACAAGGAAGAGAAGACTAAGAAAACAGTCAAATAGATTTGGTTCGTAAAAGAATCAAAGAGCTCCACTGAAGAGAAGACAGAGGAAAGATCACCATCTGCTGATGGCGATATTTCATCAGCAAACTGAGACGCGAAGGCTTAGAGGGAATCGATAGATCCACTGCCATTCCTGGTATGACTGGTGAGAGTCGAACTCACTCATTCTGCAAGGTAAATCGGTAAGGCAAATTATAATCAACCGGTTGGGAAAAACGAAAAGTTAAGTTAGGTAAGGCATTTATTACTGTAGTCGTTTAACAAAGAGTTACCGTTTGGTAATTACTGTTATAACCTAACTATAAAAAAAAGGAGAATTACTCACAAGTTCACTTTACTTACTTTATGATTTACAAATTCTTGTGCTAAGTATTATTCTCACGCTTTGATCACTAAGAATCACTGTTTGCAAAACTGATCCAAGCTACTTTCTACAAGTTACCGGTTAGCAAGAATGGCCTCATCATCCGCTAACGTAGAGCTGATCATGGGAGATCAAATTGAACGACCTGCTTATGATATTGTGCCAATTCAGAACAGAGAGAACGACATGGCTGGGGCGCTCTTGTCTGTACCAAAAGGAGTCCTCCTAACTGGAGACGTTACAACATTCATTCACGTAAAACAGGAAAAATTGGGTGAAACGTATATTCAAGGAGAATACGTGTCACTATGTGAAGAGGGGAAACTCCCAGATAAGTATGCCAAGCTGATATCATCTGGACTCATCAATGGAGTATACTACCCGTCTGTCTTCCATGAAGATTTAATCCGACTTGTTCTCAGTTGACTTCACGAACTAGGTTTCTGGCTCAACAGAGGTGTATGTATTCCTATCACTGAAGACGATTTGCACAGAGTAACTGGATACAACAACCAGGGGCAAGCTCTAACCCTAAGGACCATCGCCAATGTCGTCGTCAACAAACAAACTAAGTCTAAGCCTGATGGTCGACTCATGACTGTAAACGACATTGAGGATGATGGAGTTCGGTTTGCGTCTGCTGTTTTTGGATACAAGGTGTATCTATCAAGCAACTTCAACAACATACTAGGTGGTGCAATTCACGCTGCGCATTGCATTATGCACGAAAATGCCCAATATGACATCTGTGCAATGCTCCAAAGCCAAATATTTGAAAATATGAAGAAGCTCAGAGTTGTGAGGAAGAAGTCAATGAAGTACGGAATCCTACTGGTATGTCTCTATTTCTACTATAACTTTTTCCCGGGAATCAGTGAAGTTGTATGGAAAACTGATAGACCGGTTATGCTTCAAATCACAGAGATGGCCAATCAACTGGGAGACCAGTTAAGAAGTGCAATGACTAAACACTTCGAAGAATTTCAACTGAAAATGCACGCAAGAGAAAGGGTGCCGTTAACTATAGTTGAGCAATACAAGGACGATGTATGCTTTCTTGTTACCACCGATAACTATATCATTCAAGCAGTGGAACCAAGAGAAGTATATGCTCCTGAGCTAGGGTATGAGATCACTGCCAAGATTGCCAAGGCATATGCTGATGCCCTAAATAATGCGAATTTGGATCTCTCTGCAAACCGGTTCGGTATATCTGCCGAGATCGAAGAGAATCTGAAGAAGAAGGCACCGATCAAAATCGTCTACACCAAAAGGGACCCCCACACCTAAAAAGAAGCCGTCAAAGCAGTCCAAGGCTCGAGGGAAGAAAGCTGAACCGACACAGAGTACCCAAGAGACAGATTAAGAAGAGACAGAGACCGAGGAAATAGTTCCTTTGATTAGAAAGAAGAAAACCAGTAAACTGGCAAAGGAGGATCCACCTAGAAAAGCCAAGCCCACAATTGATGAATATGCGGCAGTATTGAAGGGAACCGGGGGAATGAGTTCAGTAAAGAGCAGATATTCACTTGGAAATGAAGAAGACAGGAGAAAGATTGAAGAAGCAGTTGTGTATTGCGTTAACAAGTTCAACCTGCATCCCACTGAACTGATCAAATTTCTATCGGAAGATCTACAAATTCTTGAAGCCAGATGGGAAGCTTCAATGGACCGAGAAAAGGAACTGAGAATTTGAGCCCTTCTAGAGGTCCAAAACCATCTCTCTCTAGAAGAAGCCACAGAACAAGCTGAACTTCATCAGTAAACCTTCTCAACTAAAAGAAGGATCAGTCTCATGCTTGTTGGACAAGCCGACAAAGTGCATGACGAAGGAGTAGCGATGTGGACTCAACTAATTCAAACCCAGCAGAAAGCAGAAGAATAGAAAGCAGAAGAAGCTCGTCAGAAAGCAACGGTTCAACTGGTAGCTGACACTGGTAAAGGGAAAGGAGTACTTGGAGAAGAAGCACTGGTATTAGTGGACATAACCAAAGATCAGGCAACAAACCCAACAGTTCTTATTTCTCCAAGCAAAGGTAACATTAAACCTATGCATGTTGATGATATAATTACTGAGGTAATGGACTTTGGAGAAGTGGACAATGCTGCAAAGTGGTGTAGTGTACTAGACAAAGAGGACAAACAAAAGCTAATTGTAGGGATAGTGGAAACTTTCATGGATTATCATAGGACTCCAAGGGACTACAGGTCCAAGTTCCCACCAGAACTAAGCAACAGACTACAATCAAAATGGCGAACTGGTCTAGGCACAAACACCAGAATCACTAGGGAAACATTGCTTAAGGTCAGACCTGGATTTAGTGAAGAGAGAATAAAGCTTCTATTAGAAGAAGCATCCATGAACCTAAAGACATCAGATAGAGTTGCAGAGATATTAAACACATATGAGAATCAAGTCTACAAAGCGACTCTAGACTATTGGCATAATTATGACTTCAGTGCATTGGATAAACTAGGTACTCAGGATCAAACTGCACAAATGCAAGCACCACCGGTCAGATCCACAACTAGTGAAGCATCTTCTACTGAAAAGGAAAAAGTTCAAATATAAGAGTTTATAACTAATGCACAAATAAATGTTGAACAAGAGGTAGAAATTGATATACCCATGGGAGAACTTCATACAGCTGAGGAGCAGCAACAGAAAGAAGTCCCACTGGGAGAACAAGAACAAGATGTTGAAGTCAATAAGCAACCGGAAGAAGAAGCTCAGACCGAGGAAAAACCTCCTGTAGAACAAAATCTACCTAAAGGAGAAGTTCAACCGGAGAACAGAGCTCATCAAGGAATAGAAGATAATAAGGGACAAGAAGAAGAAATCCCAGTCCACACCGAGCAACTTAAACTAGAGCAAGAGCAAGGACAACAAGAACAAGGAGACATTCCAAGCTCCTCTTCTAAAAGGAAGCTGTCATTTGTCGAGGAGAAGGAAGCAAAAACGAGTAAAATCACCGATACAGTGGTAGACATCAGCAAGATGTCAACTAGACTGCTTAAAGAGCTGACCAAAATAAAACAAGACATGGTCCTGACCACTGTAAAGAACATTCTGTGCAACTTCGTTCTTGATGCTGACGTAGATAGCGATGAACTGGTCATCGATCAGCTAGAAGTTTTGGCACAGACAATCAGTGAGGATCTCACAGATCCGGAAACAGTGGCAATCGACCACTACGAGAAGAAAAGAGTGGATATACTCCACAAATAGGTTGAAGATATCAAGGTGAATGTGACAACCAACCTGAGAATTCTACAACAGCAACTTCAAGAAGTAGGAAGTTTGATGAGCAGAACATCAAACTTTGAAGTGTTTTTGCAAGATCTGTCAGAAAAGTCTGCCAAGATAACATAAGAGATTAAAGCTTTGTCCTCTCAATTTGATATTAAGAACAAAACTGTAACATCCTATAGCAGAGAAATGACAAGTTTAACTCTTGCACTGAGAAAAATTGCTGAAGAGAAAAATAAGCAGATCCAAGATATTATTGGATTTCAAATGTTTTTGGCAACAACATTTGACATAATGAATCTAATAGCAAATTCTACAGAAGCTCTAATCAATGAACCAACCTACAAAACTGTGGAAGACATGGAGAATATCATTGTTTCTTTGACAGCAGCCCAAAAGAATACAGAATATGTAACCGGTCAATGGGCACCATTCTTTCACTCAGCCAGAACAATATATAAGGATATCTTCACTAAGCTTCAAATGTGAAGAAACGCATTACCCTTTGTCCTATGGAGGCAAAAAGGGGAAGAAGATACAGAGGAATGAGTAGATAGGACAAGAACAGTGCAAAGGCAACACAGTACAGGACAGTGCAGAACTTTCACCCGGAGCACTTAGACAGGGGACGTCCGGAACAGGGGAAGTAGTGTTCTACCGATACAAGGCAGTGTTACTAGTAAGTTAGTGAAGTTTGTGTATAGTTTTGCCACCAATGACAAAGGGGAAGATTGTTAACAATTTAAGTTGTCATTAGTGCACATCCACAAACACTATGCACCAGTAAGGGGTCACCGGTCACTCACAACACTTAGAAGACACCAGTAGACAAGCAACATAATGTATGCACTGGTAGATTAAGAAAATTGAAATTGTACACACTGGTAGACCGATCTAAGAATACGCACCGGTCTCAGTGTGCATAAGTTGAACCGGATATAAGGTTACACCTGTCTAAAACGGCCTAAAGATCCGCCCTGGATTTAGTGGATCAGTTTGAGTTAAAAGCCGAATTATACGGGACATCCACCGCTTACAAGTGGAGTTAGCTTTTTAAGAGGAGTTAGCTTTATTCCTGCGGATGTTTTGCAAGGTAAACTCCAGATCAAAAT
This sequence comes from Chamaecyparis obtusa, assembly GCA_027943335.1. Lineage (NCBI taxonomy): Eukaryota > Viridiplantae > Streptophyta > Pinopsida > Cupressales > Cupressaceae > Chamaecyparis > Chamaecyparis obtusa. The sequence goes on along the minus strand of BSBK01004968.1, from coordinate 966,347 downwards.
GCATAGCTTTTTTGCTGATTGCATGATTTATTGTGGAGTTTGTAGCTTGACAGTTCTATGAGTTAAGGGTTTCATTACGATGAACTCTTATATAAATATAGGTCATAGGACGCAAAGAAGGTTGTTGTTGATAGTTGGTGATTACATAGATCAGAGGAAAGATATCTTTCCAAGGAGTGCTACAGGCACAGAGGTGAAGAAAGAAATAGAGATCAATAGCCAGGCAAACCGGAGAAGAGATCAACAAGTATGATCTAATCACACAGTCAGTTTCATAATAGATTATTGCTTTTAAAAGGAGTGAAAGCATATTGAAATCCCTCTATCAAGGTGAACCTAATCGGTTCTTTGTAAAATCCCCGAACAGGGTAACATCTTTGTTGATGTTCAAAGTCCTGTAACCAGGCAACTCTAAACAGGGTTAAGATTTTAACCGATCTCTGTAAAATCCCTTAACCGGGTAGCACTTTAATCAGTGCTTTGTAAGCTCCTAACAAGGGGCCTTCATTTTGCAGTAGTGAAGTTGTGAGCTTTGTCTCACCGTGGTTTTTTCCTTCTAACCAAGGGTTTCCACGTATAAATACTTGAGTTGATTTGTGTGATTCTGTTTATGCTTGTGAATGATTGTTTACATTCTGTGTTACATTCAAAAATCTGTTTACAAGTTTTAAACTGCAATAGAGATAGTATTTACTGATTCACCCCCCCTCTCAGTAACCGGTAAAGTATTAATAAATGATGCTACTTTAAGGAAGCTATCTTGGTGGATTTATGATCCAGAACCTCCACCTGTAGCTCTTACTTCTCCATTTGAGATCACTTCTAATGTTGCTCTTGATGATGCTTGTATTTCTATAGCCATGGGTTCTTGTGATTCAGTGCAGCAGGGTATTTCTTGTCTTCCAGACATAGTTCCATAGGATGACTTCTTGAAAAATGTTGGAGGTTTGTTTGCGTTGTCCTACATTGCAGATTTGGGAGACACTATTGATGATATTCATCTTCTCTTTGATGAAGACGATCCTTCTTCAGTTGTTGCAAGGGAACACTCTGACCCTCATCTTTATTCTCCACTTGATCATTCTTTCAGGGTTGACATGATTGTGTATCCTTTGATACAACAATTGGAGGTCTCTTTCATAGTTACAAGACTCAGACTCACCTCAGACTCGACAAGCTGGATTCGGGCTCGGACTCAGCGTCAAGACTTGACAAGGACTCAACAAATTGAAAAACCTAAAAAATTCAAAGATTTTTAAGGATTTAAAACTTTTTTTATGTATCATTCAGTTAATTAACATCAAAGACACAATAATTGAGATAAATAGAAGCTACTTTGCACATACATAAGTTTGCATTGATCACATAAGTATAAATGCAAATTTTTGAAGGAAATAAGTTAACTGTTAAACTAGTTACTAAATAACACATTAGAAATCTGAAATATAAATAGTGTCATTGTCAAAAGTCTACAATATTCATGGAATATGAAATCCATGGAATCAAAAGTTCAAAACATATATCAAAATAAAAGTTAGAGCCTAGAAGATTAAGGCCCTATATCTTTCTGCGTGTATACCTAAGGTAAGTCATGGAAGATTCTACAACCATCAAACAATCAATAATCAATATATGAGAGCCAATTGATTTGCTAATCTATTTTCTAAACCCTTATATTCTTCTCCCAAGCCTTTTTTCTCTCTTCTAAGTGTTTGCAAATGATGGAATGACCTTTTTAGGTCTTAGAGAAGGCATATAACACAAAAATAATTTAAAAATGTTATTTGTTTATTTTGTGTGTTGGCTGACCACGATAGAGTCTTACTGACAAGAAAAGCTGAGTCAGCAGAGTCCGTGGACTTTGCAAACCTTGGAAGGACTTTGACAGTCCCAACTGGTGCTGATAGGGGAGGGGTGAATCAACACCTCTAAAACTTTTTCTCTTTAAATCCGGTGAAGTCAACTTATAGCAGAAAGGCAAGCAAATTTAAGCAAATAATAACAGTAAGTAAACAATGACATAGTGACACCAGATTTATCACGTGGAAATCTGGTTAGGGTGAAAACCATGGTGTGAGGAGACCTCACAAATTTTGTACTCTTCTGGAGTACGCCCTGTTAGGAGCCTTCCTGGTTAAAGGATAAAAATGCACTTGTTAGATGCGACCCGGTTAAGGGATTTGTTACAATAAGGCCGGTTAGTGCCTACCTGGTTAGAGGACTTTGAACACCCTAGAAGATGTCACTTGGTTAAGGGATTTTGATACAAGGGACCTGTTAGAGTCCACCAAAATACTAGGATTTAACTATTGTAATTGCTAGAAAACAATAGAGAGATGATCTTTTACAAATGGCTTTGCATAGCCTGATAAGATCTCTATTTGTGCTCAACTAAGAAGCATCACCGGTCGCCACAGGTGTCTTCTCCTCTACTTTTGTGCTTCTCTGCACAATCTCCTTTCTCACTTCTTTCTTCTTTTCACCCTAGCTTTAGTAGCTTATAGGTTCACTCTTTTTCTCGGCAGAATGAAGGCGACTTCTATTCGCCTTAGGCAAAAGAATATTTTGGGTCCAAGCCCTAATTGTGCTCATTATGCTTGACCTAATTTTAGATCCTTATTAGATTCATCACTTAGTGGAGTGCTAGTTTACTAAAGAAACATCCGATGCATGCCCTTGCTTTATCTGCCTAATGAAGAAAGCAGTAGTTGTGTGTCAAGCAACTTTCCTTCATAGGAGATAACACTTTGTTTTAAAGCCACTGATTCTAGATTTAAAACCTTCAAACGCGCCTCACACTGATCACCAAGTTAACTCATAGTCATCCGGTTGTACTGCAATAAATCCCGGTCAAAGAGTTGGTTGGAACAGATAGTTGATTATGACTATCTCGGTCCATACTGGAGTCATTAATATATCGGTTGAGTTCTTCATGCTGTAAAGAGGTAAGAGTCTTTGACCTGTTGCTGTCCCTTCCTTGGCTTACTAGTTACACGGTCCTCGGTTTGCTGTCCCAATTGCACAGTCCTCAGTTCGGTTTGCTGTCCCTTGCTTGGCTTACCGGTTGCACCATCCTTGGTTTGTATTGTTGACACCAGTTAGTTGTTGCTTTATTTGTACTTGTCTACACCATTTGTAGCCCGATCCTTGGTTGACATTGGAGTCCTCTTTTCCTTAACTGTGTACATTGCCCAATGGCTAAGGCCTTGTATAGTGACTGATGGTATTTGCATATAGTCACAATCCTTCTTTCATATAGATCTCCTTGGATCTTTAGACTTAGTAGAGATGACAAGTCTCTATACTTCTTTTGCCAATCAATGACAATACTTGTACCGGTAGTAGGCTTACCGGTTACCATCACTTGATGCCTGCCAACAATCTCCCCTTTTGGCATTGATGGCAAAACCTCAAAAACCTTGATGGCCAATCACAAAGTTACCAGGTTGCTGTACTTGTATTGCTTCAGTCTTCCAGTTCTTGCCAAACTCTCCCCCTTTTTGACAATAATGCCAAAGGCTAGTCAGAAAGACTACCTTTATCTAATCTGCTCCCCCTATGTGCAACATTCCTTTTCATCAGTCCAGAAAAGATGAGGTGTAACCCTCTGTTGAAGCATAATGAGCTGATGATCTCCTTTCTAGGTTTACTGAAGATCATGAAGGGGTATCGCCCCTAATTTACCTCTGAGATACTCCAAAGTATTCTTTGGTAATGGCTTGGTGAAGATATCAGCAATTTTTTCCTTGGTGGGAACATACTCTAGTCTCACCTTGTCTTGTAGCAGCTCTCTCAAGTAATGATACTTGATGTCAATGTGCTTTGTTTTGGAGTGCATAACAGGGTTCTTGGATATGTTAATTGCATTGGTGCTATCACAGTAGATAGCTATTGGTTCAGGTATCTGTTCTTTGATTCCTTCCAGCAGTTGTTTGATCTAGATTACCTGTGTGCAATTGATTGTTGCAGCAACATATTCGGCCTCTGCAGTAGATTGTGAAATACAATTTTGTTTCTTACTAGTCCAAGAAACAATTTTTCCACCGAGAAAGAATGCACCACCACTTGTGCTCTTTCTGTCATCAATGTTGCCAGCCCAGTCTGCATCAGTGTACACTTTTACTTCAAATCCTCCCTTTTGTGGAAACCATAAACCAAATTCCTTGGTTCCTTTTAGATACTTGAAGATTCTCTTTAGTGCTATCAGATGTGTCTCTTTAAGATTAGCAGAGAATCTTGCCACTATGCCAACCGCATGTGCAATGTCTGGTCTACTATGAATAGCATACTGCAGTTTACCTATCATGGACAGATACATTGTTTCATTTACTTCTTTTGCATCATCTTCCTTTGATAACTTGAGGTTAGTTATCATTGGGGTTCCAACCGGTTTAGAATCTTCGAGTCCAAAAGTCTTAAGAATTTCTTTTATATATTTGGACTGAGAGATAAAGATACCTTCTTTCAGTTGATGGACTTGTAGTCCAATGAAGAATTTTATTGCTCCTATCATAGACATCTCAAATTCTTTCTTCATTTCTTTAGCGAAGGCTTTGCTCATCCTGTCATCTCCTCCAAAGATGATATCATTCACGAAGATCTCAGCCATCAGATTTCCATCTTTTCCGGTCTTGAGATACATATTGTTGTTGTCCCCAGTTCTTGTGAATCCTATGGTCAGAAGATATGAATGAAGCCTTTCAGACCATGCCCTTGGAGCTTGCTTAAGTCCATAAAGAGCCTTTTTCAGCATGCAGACCATACCATCGTCATGTGCAGATGTGAACCCTTCCGGTTGTTCGATGTAGACTTCTTCCAGAATACCATTCAGGAATGCAGACTTGACATCCATCTGATACACTTTAAACTTCTTGTGTGCAGCATAAGCAAGAAGAATTGTCACTCCTTCTAGTCTTGCTACTGGTACCAAGGTTTCTCCATAGTCCAGTCTAGCTTCCTGGGCATATCCTTTGCAGACCAATCTTGCCTTATTTCTGACTACTTTCCCTTCCTCATTCAGCTTATTTCTGTAGACCCACTTGGTCCCTATGACATTCTTGTCCTTAGGTCTTGGCACAAGATCCCATGTGTCATTCTTCTCATTCTTCTCAATTTTCTCAATTTCTTCCTCCATGGCCTTGACCCAGTTTTCATCTTCTAGGGCTTCCCTTGTTGTTTTGGGCTCTGTACAAGAAAGTAAGCAGATATTCTCTTTGGCCTTTTTCCTGGTCAAAACATTGGCATGTTTGTCACCAATAATGTTCTTAGTAGAGTGATGTGACATACCTTGGGAGAACCGGGCGCTGTTCCCGGTTAGGCTCTTCCTGTTGACCAATTTCTTCACCATGATTTTGAACATCTCCTTGTTCACCACCTTGTGCTTTAGGTGCAGTTTCCTGAACCAGGTGTCTGTTCTCATGGTGTTCTTCGTCTTCAGTAGCTATTTCATTGAACTCAAAGACGTTTTCTTCGCTTTGCTCTTGAAGACTGTCATGATTGTTATGACCTGTCTCCTTAATCGGTTCTGAAGATTCATCAACTTTTACATTGATGCTTTCAATTATCTTGCCTGATCTCTTGTTCAGACACTGATAGGCCTTACTTTTGGTAGAGTAACCCAAAAATGTTCCTTTATCACTCTTGGGATCAAACTTCCCAGAATACATATCTCTTTTGATGTAACATTTACTACCAAAGATTTTGAAGTAACCTACATTGGGGGTATGCTTAAACCATAGTTCATAAGGAGTCTTACTGGTTCCCTTTTTGACTTGAACTCGGTTGAGTGTGTAGACGACAGTACTGACAGCTTCTCTCCAGAAGTGGTGAGGGAGATTCTTTTGGATCAATAGGGTTCTGACACAATCAATCAGAGTTCTGTTCCTTTTTTTTGCTACACCATTTTGTTGTGGAGTCCTTGGTGCGGAAAACTGTCTTTTTATTCCATGTTCCTCACAGTAGTGAGTGAACTCTTGAGAGGTGTATTCACCTCCTCTGTCTAACCTTAGGCACTTCATGCTTTTACCGGTTTCCTTTTCCACTCTAGCTTTGTAGATTTTAAACATGTGGAAGGCTTTTGATTTCTCTCTAAGAAAGAGTGTCCACATTATTCTTGAGAAGTCATCTACAAAGATCATGAAGTACCGGTCACCAAGGTAGCTCTTTGTCTTCATTGGTCCACACAGATCTGTGTGCACAAGGTCTAGAACATTTTCAGCAGTAAATGTATTACTATTGAAACTTGCTCCGGTCAGTTTTCCTAACTGACAGTCTTTACAAACCCCACTGATGGGTTTTGTAATCTTAGGGAATCCTCTAACCGATTTCTTTTTGCTTACTGTGACGATACTACCAAAGTTTATGTGGCAGGGTCTCTTGTGCCATAGCTAGCTACTGTCTTCTTTGGAGATAAGACAAATTTTGTTTGATTCTTCTTTGACTGAAGCAATCAAGTAGGCTCCTTCCATTGAGTCTAGGTAGAATAGATTGCCTTTGCTCTGTCTACCGGTTGCAACATGGGTTCCAGACTGATTTTTGACTATACAGGAACCTTGTCCAAATTCCAGCTGGAATCTTTTATTGTTCAGTTGTGCAACACTCATTAGGTTGTACTTGAGTCCTTCAACCCAGTACACGTCTTCACAGACAGCATTGTTGCAGAGAGCAATAGAACCTTTACCTTTGATGGCACAAGGGGCATTGTTTCCAAAGGTAATTGATCCGCTGTCATTGAGCTCCAAGTTGATGAACTTGTTCTTGTCACCGGTCATGTGGTGAGTGCATCCACTGTCAATGATCCAATCATCATGCTGATGAGATCTAGATATGAGTGCAACTTCATTTACAATTGGGCTCTCCTCCTTTATTACAACAAATGCTATTTCTAGATCCTCTAAGTCTTCAGATTCATTGTCTGTGACTCCTTCCTCTGCAAGATAGAATTCCTTCTTTGCTTTGCTCTTGAACCGGTCTCTTTTATGTTTATGTTCATTATTAGGACACCTTGCAGCAATATGCCTTATCTTGTTGCAAGAGAAGCATTTCAAAGGGAGCTTTCCCTTGTACTTACCTTTTCCTCTGGGGAATCACCTAGCGATGAGTGCTTCAAACTCATCTTGCTCCATCTCCTCTGAGAGCAGATTCTCAACAAGGTTGCCAATGTTACCAGTAGAGTAATTACCAGTTTCTCTTCTCCTTTTGGTGGAAGAAACGTTGACAGAAGACTTAAACGCTGCTTCCTGAACGAACAAGCTATTATCAAAGTTACTTAATTCAAAGGCAGCCAACTTACCGATTAGGAAGTCTAGGGTGACTTGATCTGTGGTCACCGATCTGAACTCTTGAATGGCAGAAATCTTGATGGCATACCAAGGTCTGAGAGTTCTCAGTATTTTACTGACCACTTCCTCTTCATTGAGCTTTCCTCCAACTCTTCTGATGGAGTTGATCACCTCTTTGATCCTGTTGCTATATTGCTCGATGTCTGTTCCTTCATTCATCCTCATATCATCATATTTTCCTGTGAGGCTTTCAACTTTGGCTCTTTGAACATTAGGGTCTCCATAAACCGTTTGTAGCTTGCTCCACATCTTGAAGGCAGATTCAAGATGTTCGATCTCAGTGTAGACGTGATCAGAAAGGGTGCTTGCTATCATATCCATGGCAGCTGTATGGTCAATTTTGATCTTCAGTTGATCGGGTGTCAAAGTGCTAGCGGGCTCACTGTAATCGGGGGTAACATGATTCCATTACTGATCTCCAGTGGTCTTCATATACAGCTTCATTCTGCTGCACCACAAGGTGAAGATTTCCTTTGAAAACTTTGGTCCTTCCTTTCTCATCATCTTGACTTTTTCCTTGTGCGGTTAAGCAGCAAAGAAAACAAGACTTGGCTCTGATACCAATTGACAGTCCCAACCGGTGCTGAGAGGGGAGGGGTGAATCAACACCTCTAAAACTTTTTCTCTTTAAATCCGGTGAAGTAAACTTACAGCAGAAAGGCAAATAGATTTAAGCAAATAATAACAGTAAGTAAACAATCACACAGTGACACCAGATTTATCACGTGGAAACTCGGTTAGGGTGAAAACCACGGTGTGAGGAGACCTCACAAATTTTGTACTCTTCTGAAGTACGCTCTATTAGGAGCCTTCCTGGTTAAAGGATAAAAATGCACTTGTTAGATGAGACCCGGTCAAGGGATTTGTTACAATAAGGCCGGTTAGTGCCTACCTGGTTAGAGGACTTTGAACACCCTGGAAGATGTCACCCGGTTAAGGGATTTTTATACAAGGGACCTGTTAGAGTCCACCCAAATACTGAGATTTAACTGTTGTAATTGCTAGAAAACAATAGAGAGATGACCTTTTACAAATGGCTTTGCATAGCTTGATAAGATCTCTGTTTGTGCTCAACTAAGGAGCATCACCGGTTGCTGCAGGTGTCTTCTCCTTTACTTTTGTGCTTCTTTGTGCAGTCTCCTTTCTCACTTCTTTCTTCTTTTCACCCTAGCTTTAGTAGCTTATAGGTTCACTCTTTTTCTTGGCAGAATGAAGACAACTTCTATTTGCCTTAGGTAGAAGAATATATAGGGTCCAAGCCCTAATTGTGCTCATTATGCTTGACCTAATTTCAAATCCTTATCGGATTCATCACTTAGTGGAGTGCCAGTTTACTAAGGAAACATCTGATGCATGCCCTTGCTTTATCTGCCTAATGAAGAAAGCAGTAGTTGCGTGTCAAGCAACTTTCCTTCATAGGAGATAACACTTTATTTTAAAGCCATTGATTTTGGCTTTAAAACCTTCAAACGCGCCTCAAACCGATCACCAAGTTAACTCATAGTCATCCGGTTTTACTGCAATAAATCTCGGTCAAAGAGTTGGTTGGAACAGATAGTTGATTATGAGTACCTCGGTTCATACCAGAGTCATTAATATATTGGTTGAGTTCTTCATGTTGTAAATAGGTAAGAGTCTTTGACTTGTTGCAGTCCCTTCCTTGGCTTACTGGTTACACGGTCTTCGGTTTGCTGTCCTGGTTGCACAGTTCTCGGTTCGGTTTGCTGTCCCTTGCTTGGCTTACCGGTTGCACCGACCTCATTTTGTATTGTTGACACAAGTTAGCTGTTGCTTTATCTGTATTTGTCTACACCGATTGTAGCCCGGTCCTTAGTTGACGCTGGAGTCCTCTTTTCCTTAACTGTGTACATTGCCCAGTGGCTAAGGCCTTGTATAGTGACTAATGGTATTTGCGTATAGTCACAATCCTTCTTTCATATAGATCTCCTTGGATCTTTAGACTTTGTACCGGTAGTAGGCTTACCGGTTACCCTCACTTGATGCCAACAGACTTGCCAAGACTCGACCGAGTCAACTAGCAGAGGCAAAAAGACCCTACTAGCTTGACTCAGCTCAGGACTCGCAAAGTCTTGTAACTATGGTTTCTTTATCTTCAAAAGACATTTGAGTCTTTGGAGATTGGCCTTCACGAGTCTTCACTTGAGATATCACATTGTTTGATTCAAGTTGATCATGATTATGTATTGGAGACTCCTATTCAGTTTCTCGAGACATCATACATTTTGAGGGTTCTTCCTACATATTGGGGAGGATTCATTGATACACCTATGTCATTGTTTCTTCCTAAGGTGAAGAACATCATTTAGTTTTCATGGTGTAGTTTCTACATTGATCTGGGAACATCTACCATTGGTGTGCCTTCTACATTGAGGGATGGCTACTTTGTCTCTCTTCCTACTTTCTATTCAAAGGAGACATCTTTGTCTTTGGAGCTTGATCACACTCAATTACCATTGGTTCCTTGCTTGTTACCTTCTATTGGGTATGTTCTTGATTGGTCAGTGGCATCTTCATCAACCAAGGACATGGTGACACATGAGCATGCTTTAGACACATCATACTTCATTTGGATTCCCCTTCATTCTTCCTATCCACAATGGGAAGCATTCTTCCATTTATACTTGGTCTATCTTCTTCCTAAGGGGAGAAATGTCGTTTGTAGGCATTGGTCTATGTTTTGCTTTCAAACACTTAGCATCTTTGTAGGATATTCTTCATTATGGGGGGGATATCATGTCTCCTTGTTTCCTTCCTATGAGGGAATACTTGATTGTATATACATGATGTATGTTGTACTGGGAGGGTCTTGAGTACTCTATCCATCCATGGATCTTGTTTGCTTTCATCTCTCTTTTTGGGGGAGAGTTTTTCCTATGAGCTTTCCTCTCTTTCCCCATTTAAGAGAGATCGCATTGCATTGCTTTTGCACTTGCATATTGTATATGGATACCTAACATGGCCTAGTAGCTGGGACCCATTTTGCATTGTGATCTAGCATTGTGAGTTTAAGTGCATTCCCCTAAGTTGCACTTAAGGGGGGCTGTTGGTGTGTTTAAATATTTCATTAATTACACTTTACTTAAGCTTACTTAAGATAATGCTTTACATATTAGTTTGCATTGTAGATACCTAGGAGTTTGCATCATATTTTAGCACATAGTGTAGGAGAATTCCACTTTAGGTGGTGATAGTTGTTATCTCATTCCACTTTATGTGTGAGATCCACTTTTAGTGCTTTTATCACATTATTATCCTCTCATTGTTGCACATGTTTGCACATACTTTATTGTACAATGAAGGATGATCCACCTTTGGTAGACATGCGTTTCCACCTACTGTGGTTGATAGGTTATCTCTTACATATCTCCTAGTTGTCATGTATTGCCTATATCTTCAGGCATTTCTACATTGTATTCATTCATTGTGTTTTATTGTTGATCATTATTGAATCAAGTCAATCAATTGATCATATCATTTTGTCTCTCTTTTGTGCTATCTATTGAGCTTCTAGATCTTGGCATTTTCATTCATTGCCTTAGGCAAATTCTTACACAGATTATTGATATTGTATTTATGCATTTGCAGTTGATGGAGATCTTTTTTAGCATTACTAATTCCTCATGTGTCCATGTCTTGGTACTCGCTCAATTGAGCACTTCAGACTAGATTAATAATAAAATAAAATCCTCCACATTTTCTTCCCTTGCACAATTCTCTCTTTTTATATCCCCATATCAACTAAAGAGACACAACCTTTTGAATAGATATCCATTTTGAAAGAGACATATCTTTTCAATAACTAATCACTGCTCTTTAATACACATTAATTCTCTTCAAAGACTGCCTTAAAGATAATAATTGTTTACTGCTATTTTTGGTAAATTACATAAATGAAATAATAATACAAATGGCAGTGCATACGAGATACATGAGTAAAATATATCTTTATTTGTTCATGAATTCAATACAGAAAAGAAGACCAGAGATGGTTGGCCAAGGATTACAATTGATCCGACTATATACCACTACCTTCCTTGGTGGTACACAACATATTTAAAGGACCCGACAGTTTCTAAGAGTAGCACAACGTCCGACACTTACAACTACTCAAGAGTGACAACCAACTTAATAGGAACAACTAATATATTGACAGATAACCAATATTATCAAACATAACAATAGTCATTGTATGCCAACTACATCTCCCCAAAAGTGAAAGTCTTCTTCCAGACGACAAATATACATCAAGTAATATTTGTGAAGACTACTAGCAAGAGTGTAGACAATGATTCATATTGTGCAAACCTAGAGTTATAGTTTACTTAAAAATCAAATGGGGGTTTGGGGGCAATGCCCCTAGCAAGGGTTTGGGAGTGGCGCCTCCATCGTGGTTGAGGGATAGTGCAGTGTATCATTTTTTTAATTTTTTAAGATGCCAAAACCAATACTGATAAAGCCCACAAATGTAGTTGTCAACTTTATCCAATCTCTTATTTGTTGAACGAAGTATTGAAACTCAAGGAATTGTTGTTGTCATGTGAAAGAGTGATATTGATGTGATCATACGACATCCAACACAATGACTTGTCGTAAGGGAGAAGGGCAACTAGGTAGCTATATGACGTATGATACAATAGAACAAGAGAGGGTGTATGACTTGAAGACACTCATATGGCTTGGAAGATGGTTTGTATGGCTTGGAAGAGGACATGTACGACTTGCAGGATGGATCGTATGATGCATGACAATGACAAAAACACACCTTTGCATGGATAGCTCGTACAACATTCAACATGACCAACCAAAGTGGCCATATGACGAGTTGATGATGTACAAACTACAAAATCTGCCTTCCAAAGGAAAAACCAAAGTGCCATACAAAAAATAGAAGTCGCTTATGGTGTTGTACAAGATGTAAAAATCGCCCAAAGGGCTGTTCGGTAGGATGAACAGACTATAGTGCATGATGCAAAACTCGGTCAGGTTGTCGTACGGAGTCGTATGAGATGTAGGTGTTGTACATGATGCAAGTGTCACACAGAGTCTTACGAGTGTTGTCTGTAATGCAAGTACCATACCGAGTCGTGTTCATGTCGTATGGGAGAACACTTCACCAAAGACCATGCCCCAATTGGTTGTATGAGATGGTCAAAGTGTTGTATGGGAGATTCTCGTATGGAGGTGTTGTACAAGGTGAGTAGATGCGACTCCAAAAAATAAATCGCAAAATGTTCAAGTAGTATTGTACGGTGCATAAGACAACAAAACCGTACATCACACGAAGGAGGTAGAGACCATACGGGAAACTTGGGTACAGGATGATTGCTCCAATCTTTTTTACGAACTAGTGCAATGTTCTCTCTTCTTCGTACTACCAAGTTCCTGCCAAGGTAAGATCTTGCCAAGGCTGCCTTCCACTACTTTTGCCAACAACGAACATACCCTTGCTGAGAGTGAAATTTATAATTGGCAGAGAGTGTGATTTAAACAATAGTCTTTGCATTGGTGAATTAAACAATGGCCTCTCCACAGTCTTCATTTATTGTTCTTTCCAATTTCCATCTCCACATTGTCAGATGTATTGTTCATAACTTTACATGCTTTCATTGGTTTCTCTTTACCGAGAATTGTAGCTTCAAGAAAATTACACATTGGTGAAAATACCTCATAGTCCTCTATTTGCCAATGAAATAGTCCATTTAGGGAACTCATCTCATCTTCAAAACAATCTTCTAGCTCGAGCACCCCTTCATCGTTTGGTTCCATGCCTTTCCTTCCTTTGTCCATATGCAACTCTCCATTTTTAGATTTTGATTTAGAGGATGCCAATTCCTCGCTTAGCGCTTGATTTTGTAGGTTGATGAAATACTTCCTCTCTTCACTCTCAATTGAGAGTTAATTCCACTTCCAGTTATGAGTTGCCTTGGCATTGATCAGCTAACCTCTCCCAAGAAGCGCGTCATACGCCTTCTTTTCCAACAGGATAACTACAAAATCCAAGAAAAAACATTGTGTGCCAATTGTTACCTTTTGTGCCATCAATGTCCCCAACGGCTTAATTCCATGTTGGTTGGCCCTTACCAAGTGGAAGGTTGGCGACCAGAGTGTTGGCTTCTCCAAGCATTTCTAGGTTGCCTACGACAACACATTGACTCTTGAACCTTCATCAACAATGTTATTTGTTAGCTTTCTCCCCATTTTTTCGATTTCGATGACAACTGGCTTCCTTCCAATCATTAGCAATGTAGAGTCGGTGGCCTGGTTGCCATTCAGTGGTGACTTCGCCGTTGGTTCCCCTTGTGGCTTACATTGGTTTTGGCCAAGTGTGTCATCACCGACCATGTTGGTAATTGCCAATTTCAGTTGCGACAAAGTTTGAAGGTCTGCCACCTTGACAAGTATGGTTGTTCTTTGATTTTGATCACAACGATGTGCTTGCAGTTCCGTTGGAGGTTATACGTTCCTTTACCATCACTTGTTCTACTTCTGCTCTAGCTTCTTGGAGTCTTTTCTTCTCCGTACAAGGGTCCAAGTACACTTCCTTCTTTTGTGCTCTCATAATTGCCAGAAGTGTCTCGTCTTGTTCCTCCACATCTAACACATATTATACCCTTTTGCTTCAGGTAGTTGGTGTTCTCATGGTCATCTGGTCCACACCATTTGCACAATAATTGTGCATTGTTTTTCTTATTCTGGTAGTCTCCCTGTTGGTTCTCAAAACCACAGATTGGAAATCCAAGAGCCTGCCAATTCTCCAATAGGATTCCAAATTAGTTCTGGCCAACGAACTAGAATAATCCAAATTCCCCTGCACTTTAGGCTTCGCTACACTTAGGCGGGTAAACCTTCACCTCGAACCTGATCACTTTATTCAAGGGTTTTCTATAGCAAATTTAAGCTTATGTGTTCTCCTGTTGGCAAAAATCCTCAAACTCAATCAATATAAAGTTATGTGATTACTTGAAATGATTTGAATGTTTGTGTAAGGTTTATCAATAATTGATTAGATACTTGCAAGAAGGAAGTATATAGATTTATGACTTCAATTAATAACTCCAATAATTATATTCCAATGATTTTAAATGACCAATGCCTTTTTTTATCTGGGCGATAGAGTCAACTATAACAAGGATTATTACGTACAACTTTATGAGACAATATTTATAAAAATATCATCAATTACTCCTAAGCTCTGCAAAAGACAAATCTTATATGCAATTCTCTGTTAGTCCAAAAGGAATTTAACTTCTCCGGCTGGAAGTCCGATTAGACAGAGATAAGGAAACACATATATTTCACACTATCCTGATTGTCGAACAAAGAATGTAGGAAAATATCCAATGCAAAAATAAAACTCTATCAGAAGAATTCAATAATCTATTTGTTGATCACAAAGGACGAATCCACATTTTAATTGCAATCTCTTTGTCTTGAAAAAAGGACCTTTTATTTATTATTAAAATATAATATTGAAATTTATATTAAAGTCATGCTTTAATATTTACATCTTCCCTTACAAATATTCTTCTTCTAATTGCTTCTTTGAATATGTCCTTCTCTCTACATTTTACATTATGTATATATATATGTGTGTTTGAGTGGCTTTCACACCTCTTTAGGGTGAAAAGACACAACCATTATTACAAATTATTTTGAAAAACAATAAACTAACTAAAAAATAAGTACCTAACTTTCGGATTTGGTTCAGGTCGAAAAACCAAAACACCTCGTGGAAAGCTAAGATTTTTACTGGAGATAGGAAATTTGATTTCCCGAACTGGGTCATTTTTAGATTTTTAAAATGCGACCATCTTTAGGCTCTATCGGCATCATCTTTGAAGCAAGTCGAAATTCCAGCATTTTTTGAAGGCTTCGATTAGTTAGTTCTATTTATTTGTGTCATAAAGCTTCCTTCCTTTGATTTTTTTAGTATGGAGAAACTTTCTTATTGATAATGGATTTGGACTCTCAAAATTTAGGCTACCACCACTCCCCATTCGCTAAATTGTCGGCATTGTTTGATAGGATGTCCTTTGGAGTCATACTGTATTTGATTTTGCCCTCCTCATTGATTTCCATAACCACTTGGCGATACATTCTATTGTTTCGATGCATTATACTTTCCCTGTGTGAAGAATACTTGCTTACTTATAGTCTTCAAATTATTTGGACGCTCCTTTATTGAATATCATTTTAGGATGATTACTTTTCATGTTCACTTCAATTTTGCACTCGGTACGCAATATTTAATTACTTTCTTTATGGGTTCCTTTCTTGGCCTTCAATTCTATCATCATTCTCATCATATCCCATCATAGGGCTTGGACTGTTGTTGATTCATCATTGCTACTAACCTTGTGCTCTTGTCATCATTCGTCTTCCTCTTCCCTCAAGAGGATGTCTTGTTTTCATTCTCGATGTGCATCACCCAATTGTAGGCATTGGTGTATGAGAATGGAGGCACCACTTACATCTTTTTGTGCAATGAGGGAATCAACCCCTCAATGAACCACCTCTTCTTCAACTTGTCGGCTGGTTGATTCTCCAACTTGGCTAGCAATTCCTTGAGCGTACGATTTTAAGCTTGTACATTCTCATTCTTCCCTTGTTATGTATTATAATTTAGGGCAACAATCTCATTGTTGTCTCGTAGTAGTTTAAACTCGGCCTCAAATGCCCTCCTGAGCGTGGTCCCAAGAGGCTCAAGAATGAAGCATCCACTTCTGTGAACCAGTCAATGGTTGTACCCCGTAGCATTGTTGGAAATGCTCTTAGCCAATAATCCTTGTCAACCTGACCACTTGCTTCCCAGATAGTCTCACACGTCTTATAGTGACTCATAGGATCTTTTGACCTAGTCCCCATGAACTTCAGTAGTTTCTACTGATCCACATTTGGACTTATTGAAGGAGTCACCATCTTTCTCACCTATTTGCTCCCTTGTGTGTTGAACCAGGGTGGACTGCTTCGATCATCACATTCCGATGCTTTCCCTGCACTCTTGGCCACGTGCATGTCCTCTACATATCTGCTCTAGCATCCCCATCACCTTAGGTACTTTCAAGCTCTGACTTGTGCTTGTACTCCCTCCGTTTGAGGGTCTTTGGTTTGGATCCTCTAATTATGGGTTCTGCTGAGATGGATAGATTCTCAATGCCATGCAATGTTTGTTAGGTCAAGATTTCCTTCTTCGCACTCGTCGCCCAACATTGATTGTACAGAAGGGCTCTGACTTGGAAATTGTTCAACTGGATTTTCCTCAAATGTTTCTTGTAAATTTCTCCTTTGTTCTCTTTGTTCTACAATCTTCAAAGATCGCCTAATCTCTTGGTCTTGACCTCCTCTTGCCTTAGTTGGGATTTAAGGGCATGTATCACGCAATGCTGACCCGGTTTCTTTTAAGGCAACGACCCCAAATGTTTACTACTATACCTATTAAATTACATAGATGAAATAATGATATAGATGGCAATGCGTACTAGATACATGAGTAAAATATATCTTTATTCGCTCATGAATTCATTATAGAGAAGAAGACTAGAGATGGTCAGCCAAGGATCACAACATATCCGCCTATACACCACTACCTTCCTTGGCACACAACATATTTAAAGGACCCGTCGGTTGCCAAGAGGAACACAACCGTCAACCAACCAACACTTACAACTACTCAAGACTGACAACCAACTTAATACGGACAATTAATATATTGACGGATAACCAATATTATCAAATATGACAATAGTTGGCTACCAATTCCTTAATCGCACCTTTTCACCAAATAATTGCCGCTTATGCCAAGTATCTTGTGTTAGACAAGTTGCCACATTAGTCAAAGCTTGTAGCATCTATTTGCATCCCTTAAAGGAATCACACTACAATTAATGTTTGGCTCTTAACAAATACATGTTGTCATATAGTATTCTTCAGTCAAAGTTGTTTTTAACATGACTTTATAGAGTATAATCACCGCTTATTTAATGGTAATAATTGCTGTCCGCTTCCTTCAAACTTGGTTATGTTGCTGCTGCGGGTATGTTTTGCTTCGCCTTGCAATAACGAATTCTTTACAAAGGCCCTGCAAATAGTGGGTCTGAGTATCGAAGCTTTCTGAAGCTTGGCTAAAATTACTTTCTATTGCTGTAGCTTTTCCTTTTATATCTTTTGATTGTATCGAGCTTGCTTTGTATTGCTTTGATCTTACTTGGGGAATTCATCAAGGAAGCATTGTCATGAGAGTCAAAACCAGTAAGTTTAAATATTTAATTTAAACTTCAATGTCTTGTTCAACTATTTAGTGGCCTTTGGCGTTTAATAATTGATAGGGCTATTGCATCACCCATGCAAATAAAACAACCATTCACTTTTGTGCCAGGAATTTCAGTGAATGTATTGTTCTTCTAGTGTAATGGTGGAGAAATCCTGCAAGGTCTGAGCTGGTTGGTTATGCCTGTTCCAATCCTGCTGTAATTTAAGATTGCTAGTTATTGGGTCCAGTTCCATGTGGGAAACCATGGTGTCCACTGATTTGGTGTAGCTGGAGCAACAGACCTGTGGGGTTAAGTGAGGAGAGGGGAGATTAGGTGGGAAAAGAAAGGGCTGGTTCGGCAATAGGAGAAAATTCATGAAGACAATATCATATTACACATTTCTTAGCTACTGGAATATCTAAAACTATTCTGTTCAACATCATGAGAAAATTTAATGCCACATTATATTTAACAAGCAAGCATCATGTCATTTACATGATTGAAATGCAACTCCCACAAGCTAGGAAGTATGAAAACAGAGAGAGAGCAACAAAGGTTTTAGGTTCGAACCATTGTACCTTCATCTGTTAAATAGCTTATAATACTGATTAATATTAAAGTTTACATCCCAAAAAAACTGTTGTTGCCATTTAGGGGCTTAGCTGGGTAGTTGTGCACTTCACTTTAATCTGAGGATTAAACACATTCAGCACTTTTTACCAGGGAGTTGTTTTTTCACGGATGGGATTTGTTGGTGGATAAGCAACTCCTCATCTGGGCACATCTTTTTGTCTCTTTCCATCTTTTCATCTCTACCATTGGAGAGCTTTACAGGTCAGCTTCAAGTGATACATATAGGACTGGAAGACTTTGCTTCCCAGCTAAGTTGCTGAATCGGGAATGGGAACGGGTACGGGTATGTGGGTACAAAACACTAGTATGACAAATTTTTTTGGGGGGTTGGGTATGTTTTTAATACATTCATAGAAATACATACATACATGTATGTATGTATAGATATGCAGCTAAAAAATAGAATTAACTTTAGAATGTCATATACCAATACATATGCTAAACAAAACCATTACAAATTTCAAATTTTGAAACATATCATTCTAATTTAAATTCAGGTTTCAGTATAAAAGAGATCAAGCTAGAATCTCATGATGGATAAGTTCAGAGTTCACTAATCAGCAGTGTAGGTCTTAAAAATATCTAAAAGATCAAACTAGAATCGCTAAACATTTTGGCATTTAAAAACACAAATCCCAGATGTGTATCCACAGGAGATTTGTTTCAGAATCCGGTTTTGGTATGTTTCGTACCCTGAATCGCATGAAAAGTCCCACGATTCAGCAACTTAGCTTCCTAGTATACACCTATAGACATCATAACTAGATATGTAAAGCTGCTTGTCTTTGGTCCATCACTTGGTTTCTTGCGATCTGTTTGATTCAATATTGAGCTACAAGGATCTTATCCTCATAACTGAAGCTTACTCAACTTACTTTGAGGATCACTCTAGTCACAATATAGCCATAAATCCTTTTCCAGGAAACCCTCTCTGGAAGGTTTTTGGGAATTTATTGTAGTATCATGACTAAAAAGGACACTTGTGACATTTTTATTTTGTTTCATTTAAACTCCTATCCGCCTGCTGTAGAATATTATTTCTTAAGACTACTTTGTTTTTTAAACCATTTAACCTTCTATTCCTTATGTAGTTAACTTCTACAGGCCATAGGCTCTTCAATGAAATAATGTTGTATTATAGTTATCATCTTTTTATTGTTTTCTAGTTGTTTGCAGATTGTCACATCAATTATTTCCTTTTCTTCTCATCTTAAAGGACACTTGTGACAACATTATTTTGTTTCATTGTAGCTCCCATCTGCCTGCTGCAGAACATTATTTCTTTACAATGCTTTGTTTTTTAACTGTTTAACCTTTTATTCCTATGTGGTTAACTTCTACAGGCCATAGGCTCTTCAATGAAATAATGTTGTATTATAGTTATCATCTTTTTATTGTTTTCTAGTTCTTTGTAGATTGTAACATAAATTATTTCCTTGTCTTCTCTCCTTTTGTACTTGAAACTTCAAATGCTTGTCTTTTGTGAAAATATTATGCATTTTGCAGCCTGTGATTAAAAACCATTAGTTCATGTAAATTTTAATGAATACTTTCAAGCAGATTTCAGATCCAAATGTGATTGAAGGCATGGTAGACAAAATATTAGCAGACAATCCCAAGCAACTGGAGCAATATCGTGGTGGTAAAACAAAGTTACAAGGTTTCTTCGTTGGTCAGGTATGCTTTATGACCCTGGACTAAAATTTCAACTTCTTTCCTAGTCGTAGGAACATATTTGAAAATGTCTGTTTCTCTGCCCCTCACTACCTCTCTACTTCCCTTGCTTCCTCTCCTCCTCTCCTAGATGGTTTTGAATATATTCTGATAAAACCTGTGTCCTTAAAGTTCCCTAGCTTTTTCTTTAGCTCAGCTTCAATGGAGTCTCAATAGGACCATACTTTAAAGATGGCAAAGCCAGGGGAAATTAAACAAAATCAGAAGTTGACTCTTTACAAAACAGTTTAATGTATTAGAATACCTTTGTCGTCTCTCAAAAAAAGTTGAAATCTGTTTCTTCTCCTCTCTTGTTGGTAAATGCATAACTCAAAAATTTAAATACAGTGGAACTAGCGGATGCTTCTTTTATGAACGTTGACTTGTCATTCTCATTTCAAAAGCAAGTTTAATGTGCAGTTTGTACAAAAAAGAGATGAACCATGATGCTATCGTGGAATAATATAAAATGCAGAAAATATTCATGAACTGGGTCACTATTAGTCTTGGCATATAGTATATACTCTCTATATTTCATAATCACCATGTTCAAAATTAATTGACTGTTTCAAGTACATATTCATTTGTGTTAAACTCTCAAGCATAGAAACTTTACAATGAATTTGTAATTACAAATCTATTGTTCTTTAGTTACATGTGCATCTTAACTCATTGAAATTACTTCATATTGGGCTCTTCTCATTGGTGTTCATGTTGGTCCTTTCCATTGCTTTGATCTCTTGTTTTTTATTTCTTTCTTCCTCTTGTTCTTCTACCATGATTCTATAATGGGAATGCAGATAAAACAGTTTTTCTTTGACAACCCCAGGATAGACCACTCTAGGATTCAGCACATCAGTTATGTGCCCCTCCACATTCACACCTCTAATATTTATTATTGCATATGCATGATTTAAGTGCAGGTAACATGGAAGTTGTAAACTTGTAAGGGTTTGTCTATATGTGTAGATGTCAGACTCATAACTGACCACCAACAAGATGAAACTCATTTGATCAATTTGAGCCACAATTCCTTTGTAGATGTCTATATCCATGCCTACATTGCTCAGAGGATTTCCTTAAGGGAATTTTCATTATTGTTTGCGATCAGCATTAATGTAGTTTACTCCCAAGTTTTCCATAAAATAACAACCATTTACATCAGCCAGGGCCACAATATGCAGTTATAATCATTAATTGAAAAGTATATTTAGGTTATAACTTATAAGTGAAGAGAGAATACTGGTTCCAAAGAGAACATAGAAAGAGGGTGTATACATGTGGTGGTTGAAACCATTCCTTATAATTAGGCTACTTTTACTTGAGACTTTTCTGGCCCAAGCCATTTCTCATGCAGGTTTCTGGGGCTGATTGTAAGTCACTGCATACTTGCTTGGATAAATCTGATGAATAGGCCTCAGAACACCTATTTTCTGATTGTTAAAATTCCAAATTAAACCTGTTATGAAGGGTGAGAACCTACTGAGAGTTTCATTTTGGTGGTAACTGGTGAAAACATAGTTTGCAAACTCTCCGAGTTGCCAAGCACTCATTTTTTTTGTTGGGCAAGTTTTCACAAGTTTGACTCTTACATTTTTAATATTTATAGATGCAAAAAAACATAGGTAAAAATGTTGACTCTGGTAAAACACTGGGTACAATATGGTTTTGCTGTAAAACCATGCATTTTCTCTTTCAAGATTTCAATTTTTAACTTAATACATTTTGTAATTGACTTTTACAAAAAAATAGTTTCGTTAAGAGATTTTAATTTTTATTACCAAGTTGCCGAGTTGAAAATTTTGGGCTTCTTGAGTACACTCCAAGTCCAAGGGGTGAGAATATGCAGGCTGTAGGTTTACATATCAAAACTCCCATTTAGGGCATAAAAAAAAGAAAGAAGATATTTTTAAAGATTGATTTCTATATTCAGTCATTAGTTCCATGGATGCTATCTGTAAAATAAGATCAATATTTGTAGCCTAAAAACCCACAACTTGTTTTGTTTCCACATTGTTGCTGAAACTTGCCATAACAATGTCATCTAATTGGTCTTAATTAAATTAAGAGGAGAGAATTCTTTCCAACTTAAAATCCAAAATGGTGAGTATGATGAGGCGTTTAGACCAAAGATCCGAGAATCAGATTCGGATCGGAATCGGCAAGGCCGAATTGAATCGCGAATTGGTCATGAATCGGAATCGAATCAGCCATGAATCGGCAAATTAAAAAAACCCTAGATTTTAACAATTTAAAACTTATTTCATGCACCCTTTATTGAATATAACTTAAACACAGTATAACATCATCAAATAGAAGCTAACATACATAAACAAGGAACATAAATGATAAATCCATCACATACGCTACACGTAAAATGTAAATTGTAGCTGAACTGAAGTAAATAGAAATCTGAAATCATATTATCATAATGAGTCAAATCATAGAATCAGAATGTAATATCAAATATGTATGTGAGATGAAGATCCATAAGACATCAAATCATAAATGTATGTAAGATGAAGATCCATGAAACAAATGTCTATCAGTAATCTGTATCAGTCTGTAAACAAAATGAAAAAACAAGGCTCTAGCTCAAGCCTCATCATCATCCTCAAGCTCAACCGCAGCCTCAACCTTAGCCTCTAAGTATCTTGTCTGCCTTCTACAAAGGCATCTAAGGTAGGTCCTAGATGACTGCTGAGCCATATCCCCCGCATGTAAGATGGGCTCATGAACAACATCACTAGGGCCTATGTTTGTGCATGCGCGTGTGAGTTTGCCAGTGCCTGAACGTGCTCTAGCCGCCTCCTCTGCCATGGCCATAGCCTCAGCCTCTCTATTTGCCTGGTCAACCCACTCATGGTCTGCCTCAGTGAAGACTAGATCCACAACCTCAGTGAGCCACTATGATTCTGGATCAATCTCCTCCAGAATGATCGGAGAGGAGTCAGCGCCCAAAATTTGTCTGATCCTAAGATGAAGGTTGTAATGAACAAATACAAGATCATTTAACCTCTACACAGACAACTTGTTTCTCCTCTTTGAATGGATATGCTCGAACATGGACCAACTGCGCTCACATCTAGAAGTGCTGCTTGGCTAACTCAGAATATGCATGGCAATTTTCTGAAGTTTTGGGGTTGTGGGCCCAAACATTTGCCACCATCTATCTGAAATAAGGGAAAACAAAATCAATTAGTATCATTTACAACTTTAAAATTACAAAATCAAAAATTAAAATGCACAACTTATAAGCCATAAACTTGTTACTTAACATTCAAGAATATATTATTTTTACGGTTACCTGGCTATAGTTTTGTCCGACTATTTATGGCCATCCTGCCAGAGAAAATTGAGTCTTCCATATTATTGAATTTGTCTAGCTCAAGGGTTGTAGCTGCGCTATCCTCATCACTACTCAACCTCTGGATCACTGTATATAGGCCAGTGAGAACCTCCTCATCCGCCTTGAAGTTAGGATGAAATCGAAATGCTGGATTCAGATAATAAGCTGCTGCATGGATGGGTCGGTGGAGCTGATTCTGTCATCTCCTATCAATGATCTCCCAAATAGGGGCATACTTCTCCACTCCTGCATACTTGGCTCTAAGGGCCTCCTTGGCCCTATCCATGCCCTCATATATGTAGTCCAGAGAGGGCTTCTCCCCA
Source organism: Chamaecyparis obtusa (assembly GCA_027943335.1). Classification (NCBI taxonomy): domain Eukaryota; kingdom Viridiplantae; phylum Streptophyta; class Pinopsida; order Cupressales; family Cupressaceae; genus Chamaecyparis; species Chamaecyparis obtusa. The sequence continues at coordinate 942,718 of BSBK01004968.1, read as the reverse complement.
TTAGCAGTTCGTAGGAGAGATACAAGGGGCTCAACGACCTGCATATAATGTAAAAAAAACATTTGAGTCAAAACTTAAATATAAATAATAAAACTAAAAGTAAAACTAAATCATTAACAGTTAAATAATAAATAGTAAAACTAAATACTAAATATTAAATTGTAAGAAATTTACCTCAACGATTTCTTTAGCAGGTGTCCAAAAACCATCCTCATTAAAGATGCAATTTGCCACATCTACCCCTGCAGTGGTCGCAGCATAGGAAGATGTAGTCCACTCCATGCCAACAAACATTCTCCTCAAATCTCCCTTTGATGTCAACAAGGACTGCATTGTGATGAAATTCGAGGAAAACCTCGTGATGCCTGGACGAGCTAACTCCTTGCCTCCTATGTAGGCCCTTATTGTGCTAAGGATGAATGCATGATTGTAGATAAACTTGCATATATTTTTTGCCCTATCTACGCATGACTTTACCCACTCAAGCTTGCCAATTTCCTCCAACATGAGGTCAAGGCAATGTGCCGCACAAGGAGTCCAAAATATGGTGGGGTGCCTCTCCATCAAAAGTTTACCTACAACAATTTTAAATTAATTAGAAATTGGAACATGTTATGAAACTTAGAATTAGATAAGTTCAAATAAATTAATTTTCAAAACTTGAAAAGTTAAAAGTTTACCTGCAGCAACATAACTTGCTGCATTATCAGTCACCACTTGCACCACATTTTGTTCTCCCACCTCTGTGATGACTTCCTCAATAATCTCACATAACTATGTGGCATTTTTTACATGACCGGAAGCATCAATAGACTTGAGGAACATGGTATATCCTAGAAAAGAATGAATTATCATGGATCATCAACAAATTAGCAATCAACAAATCAAAATTTAAATTATTCAATCACGATTCACAATTCAAATTTCACAATGCATGTAGGAAAGTAGACTGATCAATCACCTCCACAGGAAACAAGAAAATTGATGAGTGTTCTATTCCTCCTGTCTGTGCAACCCTTTACAGTCCAGTCCCTTCGGTGGTTTTGAAGCTCAAACTTAATATCCTCTACCATTTCATCTAAGAGGTATCCACTCAACTCATCATCAGTTGGGGCTTTAAACCTGGACCACATATAGCAACCACATCTATCATATTTTGCCAATAAGGAGCCTTGTCACAAATAGATTATGATTAGAAATTTAGATGACAAATCATTATGAAAAGTGAATCTATGATTACACAAATAGATATAATTAAAATTTAACTTTAAACTTAAAGAAAACAAATAAAAAAGAATCAATTACCTGGCTACAAAAAATGGAATGTTGCAAAAGTACCAAAATTTGCAAATTTCTTTTCTAGCAGCATCATGAATCTCCCTGTTCAAACCCATGCCCTCAAGCGTGGGTTGTGAACCAGGAGTAGTGCTGGGCACAAAGTAACTATCCAATCTGCTCTTCCGCACTTTGGGCTGCAATAGGCCAGACTCAATATGACTATAAGAACGACTAGCACTAGCACTAGCACTAGCATCAGCACTAGCACGAGCAACATCACTAGGACAAAAAGGAGGCTTGGAAGAACCCGCTCCAACACACCCTACGGATGCAGACTCTGATGTAGATGCGGTTGTGGGAGCATGAGAGCCAATAGCCCTTATCTCTTCTAGTTGCCTTTTCTTATTTATTTTCTCTTGTTCAATTTTTTTTTAATGCCACTAAACAAGTGTGTTTTGCCTCAGTTGTTTGTTTAATGCAAATTGCAATATCATTTCTAGGTATGCCAACAATGTGAAATTTGAATCTATAAATGCCACCATAATTTATTTCTTTACAAAACATATATTTTGTTTGAAATTTTGTTCTTCCAAGAAAGGCTTCGGCATATTTCCAACACTCATCTTTTTTACCCATTGTGGAAAATGAAAATTAAGACTGCTGCAATAAGAAATTTCAAGTAAAACCTCTATGTTTCAAAATTCAAAGTATGACAAACTAATAAACAAAACAACAAAGCCTACTTTGCAATTTAGTAAAACTAAAAAACAAACATTCAAGATTTGCAAATGAAAACTAAAAAAATTTAATAAAAAATGAACAATACACTAACATACCAAAAAAAAATCAACACTTACGTCTTGCAAATGAGTTGAGGAGTGTTGCTATTGACTCTTTAATGCTTCCAATGCAATCTTATGGCCTCGCCAAATGGATTTTTGTTCTCTTTGGTGCTCTTCCTTCTTGCTGTTTGCAAACTTGTGGTTTTTCTTTTCTCTTCTTCTCTCTCCCTTTTCCTCTCTTCTACTCATGCTAAGCAAATAGAAGATCCTTTAGGGTTAAAACAAAAAGAAAATGCCAAGCTAAACCTAAAAAAAACAAGTCAAATTTTATGTTTTTTGACTTTATAATTTATGCCTGACACGGCCGATTCATGGCCGATTTCCTGAGCCGATTCAGGCAATTTTATGTCATGAATCGCCGATTTGGCGATTCATGACAAAAATCGTTTGAAACGATTTCCGTTTAAAAAAAAACCGTTTGCCATGAACTGAATCGCCAAACCGGCGATTCATGCGGTTCAATGGCGATTCTCGGATCTTTGGTTTAGACAGACCTTGTACATGACACATCCGATGGCCTATCGATGCCATGGATATGACCAACCTTCCTCACGGGCAGTGATAGGTCAGAGAGGCCAATGAATAGTTTGTGTTCATTCTGTATTTTCTTTAGGTGGCTCCAAATATAGGCTGCCTTTACTATTGCTTTCAAAAAATTCATCTTCCAAGATCTTCTATTGTCTTTTGTAATCTTTTGGTAACCTTGTACATTTGTAATGTACTAATGAAAGTCCATGTTGTAAAAAATATATGGATTCTAAATTAGAATGGTCTATCTGAGATGGATGGAACTCCACTGAATGAACCCATAAACACCATGCACTTGTGATGATATTATTCATAGATTCTATCTATGTCATGGGGATGATCTCGAGCATCTATTGCATTAAGGTGACCATGTTATGACTTTTCTTCATCAACACAGTCTACTTGTATTGTGTTATGATGCATACATGCATACGTGTTTTTGGATTATGCGTTTAGGATTTAGTGATACTTATAAATGTGTACGATCTCATTACATGCATAGTATAAGACTAACATATATATCAAGCCATAGTATTAGATCATTATATTTAATTAAACATTTGTGCAACATATGTAAATATTAAATCATGATACCATCTAACTTAACCATACATAGCAAGAGCATCCATAACATATTTAACAACAAATGCTAAGTATTCACAAGATAGCATAAATAGATGGATCAAAATCTGTATATGTATATTATCTATGTATAAATGTCAAATGTATATATGCTACATAAACTACAAAAATACGTTATATATATAAGAATTATATACATCAGATCTATCATTCTACCAAAAATGTATGCATTTGGTCATGATTTGCCTGGAGCATGGGTCCCTAAGCTTGCTGGTTTTGGTGGATCCTGGTCTCTATGTGATTGTCTGACCAACACTGATCAAGAGTGAGTGGATAAAGAGCTCTATGCAAGAAGCCCCCTCAACTCCCCTCTCAACTCAACTACACTCACTTTGAGCTCCAGCTCTTGTTGTTTGGCCTCTACTGCCTCTTGCACCAATTGACGCACTTAGGGGCAGTCGAGGTGTCTAGTAGTGCCACTCAAAGCTGCATCAACCTGATGTTGGAGGTCATCAACTTGACTTTGTAGGGTGTCATGTGCCTTCTTAGCACTCTGTGCCCATGCCACTGCCTGGTCTCACTCCATGGCCTAGTCCCTCTCCCTCAAGACCATATGCAACTCTTTGTCACATTGGTTCCTCTGCTCCGTCACGATGACCAACTGGGCATCTTGCTCCATAAGCTCTACTCGTGCAGCCTTGTAGGCTATCTTGAGGCAAGTCATAGGCTCAAATATGCCCACATGTTGCCCAACTGTGCTATATGGCATGTAAGAGTTTAGTTTAGGCCCTGAAATGGCACATCTAGGACCATCTCCTCCAATGCAAGGAAGATGAAGTTGAGCCATTGTTCAACGCTCTTTGCAGACACAAAAAGAGAGAAAGTGTTAGTATCTATATCATAATAATCTCATCTACATCTACTATGTCAAAGGAAACCTATCTACACCACAAATGAATAACTCAAGTATACTTGGATCACTCTACCAATCAGGATCTGGTGGAGGAGCTCTGCTGCCAAATGCCCCAAGGATTTCCCTAAGTGTTATTGGAGGTCATGCTCGTGCTCACAAAGGTTGGGGAGACATAGGTATCGGTGATCCTAGCCTAGGTGGCCAGACATATATCACGGGGAAAATTGTTGGAGAGGCCATTCTCTACCTCCGCCTAGGCCTCTCCTCTACCTGTTGCTGCAGAGAACTCTTGTATGGACTCCTCAACGACATACTTTATGGGTTGCACTATGGGCTTTGCACCTCCTCCCTATCTTCAATGATAGGACTTGGGCTATCCCCAAGTGCATCTAGTGGGAAGATGGGGGTAGGACCTGCATGGTCCCACTGTGTGGCAAAACCATTTGTAACATTGACGTCGTCAATGTCTAGTGCTGGTGTGAGGTCATCATCTCCCTGCTCCGCTGGACTCTCCAATGCCTCAATGGTAGGATGCAGACGGTCCTGCGGTCAGGTTGCACTTCGAGCTGATCGGGCATATGTCGGGAGTGCTACTGGCATCATCTACACCTGACCAAACTAGCGCATGCACCATCACCAATAGTATGGAACCACGACATAGTCGCAACGACAAGCTAGAAATTGATTGTGCTACATAAATGATATCTAATCCCTATTAGTCTTCCATGTAGCCCATCCCTCTATAAAGTTGCTAGACCATGTCTCTAGGTCTTAGGGGGTCTATGATGAGTTGCAAGAACATCAAGTCTCCAAATCTCTAACCCTCGCATTGTAGTGGATATGCTAGAGCCCAAGGTAATTGGGGATGAATAGGCTGTGGGAACTCGACTAGTTGTGTGCACATGATGTTCTCTTGTATTCAGACTTGCAATAGGGTGTTGGTCATAATTCTATGGTACTTGTGGTGGACGTATCTACTAAGGTCACAGTATAAGTTTGCCAACATACTATGTCCCAAAGCATACAACTGCCCAATTTGCTCCATCGCTCTGATACAAGGAATGAGGCTCCCTGGAAGGTGAGTGCCTCATCTGTCCATCGCAACCTGCAACGCCACTTGGCGATCAAGGTCGTTCTAATAAGATGGATCTCCACCCTACCTTGCTCCAGCCACCATAGGAATGTATGTCTAGTGTCATCGGCCACTGGCAATACACCATTGTTGTTCAAATCAGACCTTCTTAACTGTCAGCGAGGTGTCCAGGGTCACCTGCTTGCCTTGCTTAGGGAGACAAAGGATTTGGTATACATCCACTAGGGTCATAGTCATCTCCTAGGTGATGAGATGGAATGACATTGTGTCTGCGTCCCACCTCTCCATCATCACCATTAACATCGACGTATGAAACCTTATCTCTGGTAGTTGGTTGGCCCACTAGAGGCCTACTTGTTGCAATCTACCCACTGCACCTGTTGGCAACTCGTTCAATTTGTCGCGGAGGATTCTCTACATGTGCCCCCAAAGTATGCTTGTGCACCTCTAGCAAAATCTACAAACAAGAACAGGCAACGTGTCAACCCATGTGGTATAAAATATTGTTTTTCTATCTTTCTTCACATTAGGACACATGCATGCCTTGAGGATGCTAACACATTTAGGGGACACTAGTGTAAAAATGCCACTGGGACGCACTTGTCGATCTTAAACGCGTGCACAAAATTGGGATGCATGTGCTACCCCAATTTCTAAAATTGACTCTAAAATGTGTAAAAATTGACAAAAAGGGGTCAAATGAGGCCTACCTCGACTAGTGGCTTGTCCTACTCCATGACGACATGTAGCTTCTTGACCCTAGTGGCTGAGAACTCCCATCTGTCAGACATTTTCACTGAGATGCTCTAGAAAACTCAATGAACTCCTCGCGATGAATAGTGTAAATGACCATTCTAAGGGTCCACTTTGCTCGTAAATAGCCTAGAATTGGCCAAAAAAATTGAAAAAAAAATCATGGCAAATTTCACTCAATTTCCTTCTCGTATTTTCCTGCCTATTGGGGGCAAAAACATGGGGGGCATATATTTCCTGTTCATTTGATTTTTCATTCTAACTAGTACTAGTGCCTCTTAAGCATTCTTCTCGTTGAAGTTGATTATTCTATTTTTTATGCTAACAACACTTAAGTTTTCATGACAAATGTTGTGGTTTCATGCTAAGCTCTAGGGATATCATCTGCATTCACCTAGTTGGCTTTTCCGATTGCTTTAATATCCTTTTTGAGGTAATTAATGCATTTAATGCACTGCATGAGTCAAATGAACATATCTTATGAGCTACTTTAGTACACTTGATCCTTGAGTTGACTAGTTCACTAAAGTGGGGGCAAAATGTAGTATCACAATTTGCACCCTATGCATTTATGACAAAAATCCATGATTGAACATTCGTATGTTGACATGGATTTTAAGAACAAGGCATTCATGACCCCTAGCCCAAATTTGGAGTCAGTTTGGTCATACAATAGTGCAATGCACAAATGTCCACACAATGCACATTCATCCTCAAAAAATTCCATTTTGAAAAAGAGCATATTCCATTTTGAACCACTTTTGACGCATGTCCCTTCCGCTAGGCGTGACAACCACCACCGCCCACTCCGAGCAACAAAACCCTACATCCTCTTCATTTTTCAATCTTTGGCTCTTGGCTCTCTGACTCTAACAACTCTCTCTCATTCTCAGCTCTCAATGCATTCTTCCAAGTGAAGCTCTATTGAATCCACACTCTATTACTATCACTATTGTAGCTTGCTCTTCTCATCTGTGCCTACTAAGCTATCATTCTCAGAGAGGGGTCTACGTTGGGTAACACTATATCTTCACTCTTATCTACATATCTATTATTTCATTTATTGGTTATAATAATTATCTATTTATGTCATGATCTTTGTGCAATAGGGGCTTTCCTCCAAGAAGGGTTCGTTTTTAGTGCTTGTCTATATCTCTTATTTTATGCAATAGGGATTTCCCTCTATTAAGCGGGATTTGTTTTTAGTGATTGTCTATATCTCTTAAGTGTGGTTTGTTTCTGTGATATAGAAAATGGCGATCAATGATAGACCCCCACTTTCTATATACATTAGAATACTAAACCCACACTTATACCAAGTCTGCTTAGCACAACCCAAATAGATGAAGGGGTGCTAATGCATAATTTAGAAAAAGGGGGGTTTGGGTATTCCCTATACAGATAGAAAGTTTGATTATGATATGTAAATGCAAGAAAGATGCTTATGTTATGACTAAGGAAATGATAACTAACAAGTTGTAATATCATATTTGATGCATGAAAGTAAATGCTAAAGGAAAACGAGAATGATGTACTTACCTTGATTGCTAGAAGAGGACAAATAAACTTCATATCTGCAATTGATTCTCGGAAACTTGTCGGAATCGGGAGCCATTCTGGATTTGGAACTTTGAGACCTGTAACTTCCAATCGTGAAATTTGCAGATCCTCAAGAACATGTCGAGTCAAGTTGGTCTAGTCCCAAAAAGTTGGCTTAGTCCTGGAAGGATAAAATCTGCAGAGGATCAAACCCTAGTTCTGAAACCCTGAAAATCAAGATCTGCAACTGCGCACTTGTTCTTGTGCACAAAAAAATGGGGAAATTGTTGTGGAAAGGGGCTTGCCTTGGTCAAACCCATGAATAGGAATTAACCTTGAAATGTAATTGAAATCGCATGAGGAAATGTAATCTAGATCTGAAACATAAATTACCTTATACCTCAATCATGTAATGTCGCTTTGAAAATGATCACAAGTGTTGATGCAATAGCTTAGACTCCACAAAAGCCCAATAGGAAATCATGAAACCAAACCCTTGAATAATGAATGTTGTAGTTTGCCACAAGGTTGGATTGAGGAAGAAAGAGAAGAAGTAGACTTGAATGGATGATTGAAGATCTCCTCCCTTGATTAAAAACTCCTAAAAAAAGCTAGATCTATGGAAGGAAATGACTAGATTGCATGATGGAAATGATGAATTGAGGACTTGAAATGCTTGAATAGCTTCCTTGCACTTGAATGCCTTCAATGGATGAATGCTTGTACTAATGGATGCTTGCCTACTTGCTTGAACTCCTTGAATGCACAATAGCTAGCTTGTGGATGTGAAAACGAGGGAAGACATCTCATTTTATACACATTTCGGGGCCCAGATTTGTGAGGTCGACCCCGATTAAGCACCTAGGATAAATAAACCCACATCAGGCTTGAAGCCAACCAAAAATCAAACACTTAGGCCTATGCCGAATTTGGCCTAGTCTAGATAGAATTTTGAAGATCAACCTGGGACCTAGGCTTATGTGCTAAAAAGGGGTATTGGAAGTCGCAACCCATTAGGAGATTAGGGGAAATTCTGAGATCCTAAAATGCATGTAAAGGACCTAGATAGAAGATAATTTATGTAAATGGATGAAAAATAAAAAAATCATGCATAGAAATTAGAGTCATTCTCAAGTTTTGAACAAATAATGTTGATTTGAAGGATGCAAAATGGCTAGAAAGACATGAAATCAATGTGGGAACCCATATATGCCAAAATGGGGCTAAAAATGATCACCTAACAAGGGTGGTTACTTTTTAGGATGGTACATTTAGCCCCCACTTTAGCGGGAGTATGAGTCCACCTCATGCTCACGGTAAAGTAGTAGAAAGAGAGATGAAGATCTTGGAAAATTGCAAAGAGATAAGACATCAATAGGTTTAAGGACATAAGTCCCCAAACTAAGGATCTTAACTCGTACATCCATATGCAAGGATACAAAAAGTAACAACAAATGCCTAGAGCTTACTAGGATACCAAGTCAACTAGTTTTAGAGACCTTGCTAGAGAAAATGTCTCAACCACTAATATCATACTCAGAAAGCTATTGCAAGAGCATAAGTGGTCATCTGAAAAGAGCAAGAGCATACATCAAGGATAAGTTAAGACTCTATGATCTGATTAAATAGCATAGTGTGTTATGCTATGGAACGATGGAGGAGAGATCAAGACAATCATGGATGACATAGGCTATGCAATTTATGTTGTGCTAGGCGATCCATGAGAGAGAAGAGAGAGGAAGGAGAATTGATGGTCTAGCAAATTGTGTTATGCTGGTCAACTCTACCTTGAGAGGTTTGCGCCTACTAGCGACTTCGACTGTTGTGGCTTTGGAAATGCCAATTTGAAAGTGTCTTTGCACTGACTTGTGGCTTTGTCTATGTGTGTTGTTAAACCTTCATGAATGGATATTAGTATCCGTTGTATTCATGAAGATTGCATGTGCACCTTATGGATGGATGTTAGTATTCGTTGTATCCATGCAAATTGTTTATATGTGCATCCTCATGGATGGATGTTAGTATCTGTCATATCCATGAAGACTGGTTGTATGTGTTGAACCCCCATGAATGGATGTTAGTATCCGTTGTATTCATGGAGACTGATTGTATAAGTTGTAAAAATGTGCAAGGGAGGTTGTATGTATGTCCCCCCTTAAGATGGCAAGATAAGTACTATTTTGTCATCTTAAGGAAAAGAAGAACAAGGATAAAGCACTTTCAACACCAAGACAATATCCACAAGCAACACCCAGTCCAAACCAAAGAGGTCACAACTCCTATGAGGTCATGAAAGGAATGAATGCAAAGAGATACCATTCAAGAAGTGAAAAAGGGATCTTTGTGAAGGATGACACACTGTTTAGTCTCCAAAGTAAAGGATTTGTTTACCATAGAAACCCAATGAAAAAGATTATGATCAAGGATGCATATCCTTAATGTAAACCAACAATTCTATGTAAGATTGGATATCACATGATAGACAAATAGCACTTAACCAAGGGAAAAGTGGATACTTGAAGAGGATGAGAGAGATTGATAGAATACCCTTGCCCCCCAAGTGTGGAGATAAGGATAAAGGGGACCTATTATGCGACTTGCAATGTATGTGGCATTATGCATAACAATGAGCCCCCAAGGAATAGGCTAGCAATGTTACCTAGTGTGGAGCAACATAATAGGAACTTAGATGATATTTAGAGAAATCAGGATTGAAATAGAACTTATTGTAACATGATATGTGAATAACATCATTATTAATGAGCTGTTTAATTTTGTAATGTAATGCTTGACATTCATTACTAGAGTGATCATGATATTGTTGATACATGCAAAAAGGAAGATTCATAAGATGTTGAGTACGTTTCTTTTTTTGTTTAGGCCTAGTAGTCACCTTAGCACAAAGAAGTTTAGGCAAAATCATCTCTTGATTGAAGGTAGGTGTAGAACAAATGTTAGATGATGAAGGAGAGGATGTGGACAAAGAAGGAGACTCAAAAGCAAATGCTTCATTAGGTTTCTCACTATTCTCAATGCTTTGAACAAATGTTAGATGATGAAGGAGAGGATGTGGACAAAGAAGGAAACTCAAAACCAAATGCTTCATTAGGTTTCTCACTATTCTCAATGCTTTGTTGCACACATCCTGAATCATGTTTGGATTTGTGATTGACAATGGTGTTGACACTAATTGTTTGTGGCTTCTTGTAAGGATTAAATCCTAGTCCATAAGAATGTTCACGCTCCTCGTTTCCTAAGGGCACTTGAATTCCTTGTTCATGTTTTCCACATCCATTCCCATTGAATCCATGTTTGGCTAATAAATGATAATGTAATGTCCCCGTTTTTAGACTTATGGGATTAGCTTGGTTTGGCGACCATCACAGGCTAATCAGGCGATCAGAGGGGGTCAGATGGTGGAGCCAGCGTTGGGATTCCATTCTTCAGGTTCGACTTATCAGGTTTGCTCTTCGTTCAGATCATTTTGGTCAACTTACTATTTTTATTAAGTGGTATTTTGGGTATGGCCAGGATTAGCAGGGTGTCTGCACGGAGCGTCAGATATCTTAGGATCGAATTTCAGAGAATCTCCAGTTTGAGAGACTATTTTTAGTAAGTCTATTTTTAGCAATGGCTATTTTTGGCAGGGCAGTGCCTATTCCTAGCTGGGCAATTGGACTTGGTGCTTTGTCAGAAGTTCGTTGATTGCAGTCAGACAGTTCAGTGGCTTATATTTTAAATGTGTTAATTAAATTATTTTGATTTAATTTAATAACTGATGACTTTATAACTTTATGTTATAAAGTGAGATTATTTTTAAAAGCCAATTAAGTGAAAATATTAAAAAGTGCTTTTTCCAAAAAAGCCTATATATTCTACTCGAAAAAGCACTTTTCTCATCTTTTATGCAATCATTATTTTATTGAAGTTTGCGAAGGAGACAAAACCTGGCTAGGTTTCGAGGATTGATTCCTCATCTCGGGATTTGAGCCATTACCAGTGAATGGTGAATTTCTCAGTTGTTGATCTGTGAGCATTTAATTATGTTACCGAGATCATTTCTTTCTAATGCTGAGGTATACTGGATTTGCTCGGATTTAATTCTATAAGCAAGCTTGTTCTAAGAAGTTTGAAATTATCTTCATACTGGAATTCTGAAAGTTGGTGGAATTTGTTGTTTTCATCCTCTGTGTGTTGGAATGCGAAATTGTGGAAGTACATTCAATGTGCCAAAGAATATTGGATTCATTTTGAAGCTGAGAATCTAGAAGTGATACAAAATATAATTTTCTGAGATATGTTTATATTTCGTAAGTGCTGTATTGTGAATTTGGTAGCCACATAAAGGTGAAAGAAGGCTCGGGAATCCTTATCCTGCTGACACGGGTCACTTTTGGGGCCGTTTTTGAAGTTCCTAAGCTACGCGGGGGTTATCCTGGCTTTCCAGCCCCTCACGTTGGCTTTCTTGAGACTCTAGCAAGCTGCGTAAGAGTCTGGCCGGCTCCCTTAACACCTCAAACACCTCACGGCAGGTGTTTTGGAGAATTCTGGGCATTGCACAAGCCCGTAATACATCAAAGATCAGTCACGCTTTGTCTCTGCTAACGTGACTGCCTGGGTTGGACGAATTGTATCTGCTAGGAGCCATTTTTTGCTTGGAGAGACACTTTGATTAATCTACCGATATCTACATCCTGGCGTCAAGTTTATGGGAATTGTTACATAGTTGCTGAAGGTGTCTTTTATAATTCAACAACGTTCCAGTTTGCCAGGTGCCTTTGAAAATTCACTTTTAATTATTGTTTCAGTTTTCAGTTGTAACAAGGATTTAGAAAATTAATAAAAGTTGCAAAGAATTTTCAATTTGACTTGGTTGAATTATCTGAAATTGGCGGAAACTGCATTGTGTTATTTTTTCTGAGATTATTTTGGCATAAGTAATCTGAATTATTATCAAATTAGAAAATTATAACAAGGGAGCCAGTTAGGCTCATCATAGACCAGGACCATAACGAGAAGCCATATCAGAAAGAGTTAGTGGAGCTTCACAAGTCACTATGTCATCACAATTAGGTTTGATAGTTTCTAAAGATTTGTTAGGAGTGGAAGAAGTGACAAAATTGTTACTAAACTCATTAGAAAGATGAGTTGTGGTGTTGGATTCTTTGTCAGGTTTAGATTGTTAAAGGTTTAATGTTGAGACTTTGTATTCTCTAATATAAGTTGGGTTGAAATCTAATGATCCCCAATTGTCATCCAAAAGGACACTAGTAGGAGGATCATCATTAGGTTCTTGATCTTGTTCCTCTTCAATAGACACAGGTTTAGTGCTTGACTCAACATTCAAACAACTATTTGGTCTATCATCTGTCATAAGAGTGTACATCAAATTGTTATAGATAAACTTGAGTTTTCGATGAAGAGTTGAAGGAACAATATGCATAGCGTGTAACCAAGGTCTACCCTAAAGAAGGTTGTAATTAAGAGGTTTAGGCATTAGATGAGTGGGAGTGTTTAGAATAATTGGACCTACTTTAATAAGTAATGTGATAATGCCCAATGTTTTCTTAGTAATATTATCAAAGCCACGTATAGGAATGTAATCAGGTTTAATAGTTGAAATATCAGCTTTGATTTCTTTGAGCATGTCCATAATACAAACATTAAGTCCAGAGCCATTATCAACCAGAGTCCAACGAAGGAGATTATCGTTGATCAAGATAGCTACCATAAGAGCATCATATTGATCTTGGACTTCTTTAGAGGGTAAATCATCTTGAGTAATCACAATTTGAGGCGAGATAGGTGTAGCATGCATACATTCCAAAAAGGAATTGATGTTATCTTGATGAGGTGGTGGAGGTGGAAGAGTGGTTAAATATTTTTACAATGCTTCACGATAATTAGGAGAAGTTTGAAGAAGTTCCCAAAGAGAAATCTTAGCCGGAGTAGCACGTAATTGCTCTACCGAATCATACTCTTTCCAAGATTTTGGGGAAGACGGGGTGGAAGAGGAAGCATAGGTTGAGAAGGTAGGAGAGAAGTAGGAACAACCGGATTAGTAGGTTGAGGCTTGTTTCTTGTGCGATAGGTGTGAGCCACCACATGGTAATCATTAATAAACTCCAAAGACTCGTTGGTTTTCCTTTAACAATTATAATAGGCTTGTTTGGAGTTTGAAAAAAACTTTGTTGAGTATATCCATTAACCGTAATCACAGGTTTAGTGTAAGTTTGACGAGTAGATTGAGGATAACCCTTAACAGTAATGATAGGTCTGTTAGGAGTTTGAGAGAGTTGATTGAGTGCATCCTTCAACAGTTATCATAGGCTTGTTAACTACTGTAGGTTGAACATGAACAATAACATTGACTTGATCAAAATCTTGATTGTTCATGGGTTCATTAGGGGAATTAGTAATGATATGATCCTCTTCTTCCAAGATGTTCTTAGAAGAGGGATTTAGGGCTTCTTGTAGTGCTTCATCTTTAGAAGGAATATCAAATGAAGGCAAATTGGTATCAAGGAAATTATTTATAATATCCTCCTCTTGCTCTAAAATATCCTCATAAAGGGGGTATGTCTTAGGAGAAACACCAAACATGAATGTATCATTTGTAGAGGAAGAATGTCAACCATTGTATCATCTCTTTTTACCAAGGTTTCTTCATGAGGAAGAGAGTAATTAATGCCATTATCTAAAGGTTCATCCCAAATAGGAGAATCATCAAGGGTAGGAACATCTTTATGAATAAAGCACACTGTGGGAGAGTAAAAGGAGGAAGAATTGAAATAAATAGAAGGTGAAGTATCATCCTTAACCAAAGTATCCTTGTAGATAAGGCTTATATTAGAAGAAGAGTTAACATCAATCCTCAGCTCTCCTCCCCAAAGAGGAAGATTATTGAGAGAAAGATTAAAATCATCTTTTTGCTCTAACACTTCCTTGTAAGGTGATATAAGAGAGGACAAAGCAACATCACATACATTAAATTGATTTTGTTTAGGAGGATGTTGTTTGATCTCAAAAAGTGACTGAATGGTTTCAGGATAATGCCTTAAATAACTTTTGCAACATGAGAAGAAAGAAAGAAGTATATACAAATCAACGAAATGTAACAACTATGTAAATGCAAGATGTAGCAAAAAATGTGATAGAAAAATGCATATAAAGTAGATCTAGATGCATACAAAGGGAATCTAACTACCAAAATATCCAAATGCATAGATTGTAGCAATATGATGTTAATGCAAAATAGATCTAGATATGTAATTGCAAGGATCAATGCACAAAGAAGATATAACTACCAAATGAGAAAGTATAATGTATGAAAGAGTCAGGTTCACCAAAATGTGATATAGAGGTGAACTTATGCATACAATGTAAAGATATGATGCAAAGGAGATCACACAAAGAAGATCTAACTACCCAATCAGAAAGTAGAAAGCATGAAAGTGTCGGGTTCACCAAAATGTGATATAGGAAATGGCGATCAATGATAGATCCCATTTTCTATATACATTAGAACACTAAACCCACTTTTAAACCAAATTTGATTAGCACAACCCAAATAGATGAAGGGGTGCTAATGCATGATCTAGAAAAAAGGGGGGTTTAGGTAATTTCCCTATATGGATAGAAAGTTGGATTATGCTATGTAAATGCAAGAAAGATACTTATGCTATGACTAAGAAAATGATAGCTAACAAGTTATAATATCAAATTTGATGCATGAAAGTAAATGCTAAAGGAAAATGAGAATGATGTACTTACCTTGATTGCTAGAAGAGGACAAATAAACTTCAAATCTGCAATTGATTGTTGGAAACCTGTCGGAATTGGAAACCATTCTAGATCTAGAATTTTGAGACTTGTAACTTCCGATTGTGAAATTTGTAGATTTGCAAGAACATGTCGACTCAAGTCAGCCTAATCCCAAAAAGTTGGCCTAGTCCTAGAAGGATAAAATCTGCAAAGGATCAATCCTTGGTTCTGAAACCCTAAAAATCCAGATCTGCAACTGCGCACTTGTTCTTGTACACAAAAAAAATAGGGAAATTGTTGTGGGAAGGGGTTGCCTTGGTCAAGGCCCTGTATAGGAATTAACCTTGAAATGTAATTGAAATTGCATGAGGAAATTTATCCTAGATCTAAAACATAAATTACCTTATACCTCAATGATGCAACGTCGCTTTGAAGATGATCACAAGTGTTGATGCAATAGCTTGCACTCCACAAAAACCGAATAGGAAATCATGAAACCAAACCCTTGAATAATGAATGTTGTAATTTGCCACAATGTTGGATTGAGGAAGAAAGAGAAGTAGACTTGAATGGATGAGTAAAAATCTCCCTTGATTGCAAACTCCTTTGCGTGGCCTCCAATGGGGAAAAAAAACTAGATCTATGGAAATAAATGACTAGAATGCATGATGGAAATGATGAATTGAGGACTTGAAATGCTTGAATAGCTTCCTTACACTTGAATGCTTGATGTTGAATGCCTTCAATGGATGGATGCTTGTACTAATGGATGCTTCCCTGCTTACTTGAACTCAATAGCTAGCTTGTGGATGTGAAAATGAGGGAAGAGGTCTCCTTTTATACACATTTTGGCGCCCAGATTTGTGAGGATGACCCCCATTAAGCACCTAGTAGAAATAACCCCACATCGAGCCTGAAGCCAACCAAAAAGTGAACCCCTAGGACTAGGCTGAATTCAGTGTAGTCCAGGTAGAATTTTGAAGATCAACCTGAGACCTAGGGTTATGTGCTAAAAAGGGGTATTGGAAGTCGCAACTCACTAGGAGATTAGGTAAATTTCAAGATCCAAAAATGCATGTGAAGGACCTAGATGGACGATAAATAATAGGAATGGGTGAAAATGGAAAATCATGCATAGAAATTAGAGCCATTCTCTAGTTTTGAACAAATAATGTTGATTTGAAGGATGCAAAATGGCTAGGACATGAAATCAACGTGGGAACCCATAGATGCCAAAATGGGGCTAAGAATGAGCACCTAACAAGGGTGCTTACTTTTTAGGACGGTACAAATTCTATTTGTATGTCTCACGTAATAGGGATTTTCCTTCATTAAGCAGGGTTTGTTTCTATTACGGTGTCATTATCGGTATTACCTCAATCTTCCTCTAACTGTTCGTGGAGGTGGAAACACCAAAACGGGGGTTTGATTGTAGCAAGCTCCTTTACAAGCTCAACACTTTTCCCTGTTTTTGTGTGTAGGTGATGAATAGTTCTGCTGAGTCAAGAGGTGTGCACAGGAATCGGCTTAGAGTTATGTTGTTTATGTTCGTACATACTACAGTGTGGCGTGCCGGCGTCCGAGGTCGAGAGCTTGCTAGCTTCAAGTTATGTAGTTGGTTGTTTGTATTTTTAGTCCCTGTAATGTGAATATTTCTAGCCTTTTATATTTGCGAGTTATTTTTAGTATTTTGATTTCTGTATTAATTTGAGAATTCTATTAACATAGTTTAGTTTACTTAGCTTCTTTATACTACATTACATTTCCTTTAAGATCTTAAACCTTAATCTTTTGATTAGTTGTATTGATTACCCTAGCTCACCAGAGCGTTAGTAGAAGTGTGGTAGTGTAAGATACATTTACTTTCTGGGGATCTTGATATTCTAAGGGTCGCAAATCCCCTACTCTACAAGAATAATGTTATACCTCCAATAACGAATCTGTATACATAGACATGTTCTATCAACTCATTATACAACCAAATATTTGAATGATCAAACTATAACAAAGTTTAGTAATATTCCTAACATCCATAATAAATGTGAGTTGTTACTACAACTTTACCTCATTTATTCACACATTATTATTTTAAATTATGTGAAAAATAATATGAATTCCTAGCAGACCTTACCAAGGTATTGAAGAAGCTAGTCAAATGATGTCCAATTGTTAAAATTAGCAACTCAAAAATTAAAAAATGAATGTCACAATTTCTTTAGATTGGTATTTTCGTTGCACTAGAAGCATTCTCTTTCTAGATCTGACAGTCCCAAACTACAGCTGATCTTTTCTAACTAAGGCTTTATAAGGAAAATGGGGAACAGCCACAGCCATGATAAACAACCACAACTCTGAATTTCCTTTACCAATTGTAAGGATATTCAATTTCTACAGGAGTTTTTTCATCTCATATTGCTATCACGGTATACAATGAAATATTTTGAATGGTGAGAATAAGAAAACAAAAAATAGAATCCCAGTGTTGATCCATTGATTTTGTGAGCATGTCTATTTATTAATTTAATAGTTCCAGCATTAGCATCACTTTGTTCACTTTCATTTATGCCTATTCCATTTACATGGGACCTCATAAATTGACTTGTTCTAGAAATGGTAGTTTTTGCATAAGCTGATTCTCTATGTCAGCAACATAGATATTTTATTTTGTAATATTTCTAATCTCCTTGTGATAATAAGAAAGCATTGGTTAGACATGTTTTGATTTTAATCTTAATTGTTTTTTGGTTGCTCCAGATTATGAAAGCATCAAAAGGCAAGGCGAACCCAACATTGTTAAACAAGATACTGTTGGACAAGCTAAATGCAAACCAATGATATTATTGTTTGGACTATATGTTCAGTGGTTTGAATGTATTTTAAGCTGAAGTTATTAATAATTAAGAGAATGAGAATTCAATTCGTTCTCATATTTTTAAACTAGGTTTGTTTTGATTTTGTTCGAATGCTAGGAACATAAATTAAATAGATTTTTTTTAGCATATATCACCATGCATGAGTTTCTGCTCAAAATGCTAAAATTATAAAAAAGTCATATATGTCGAATCTCACTTGGCTGCGAAAGAATATAGAATATAGTACCAAATAATGCCAACAAACAACATAGACATGTATGAGGTCCAATAATAAAAGTAGAAAAGTGAGCAACCGTGTGTCTAGAGATCCTTCTATAAACAACTACAATTGACATGGACAAACACCATGTAATTCATGATGCACTAAGACTCAGTTAGGTATTACCATTGAATAGGCAGAATAATTGAGGACGGGGTGAACCGGTTATTCACACACACTTTATAAAACTTTTACTTTGTCGGTAAACTTATAAATAATGGTAATATCAACTTCTAAACTATCGGTTAACCACATCAAACATTTATAATAGATGTAAACATGAAAGCACATAAACACCGACACAAACACCAATATTTTATGTAGAAATCCAAACTGGGAAAAACCATGGAGAAGCTAATTCTCATGAAATGAAACACTAGTTTAAGGTGATTTTTACAAAGGCTCATTGTCAGTTGTGCTAACTACGGTTTGGCTCACTATTGATCACCCTAACTACCCTTAGATATGAAAATGCTCACTACCAAATACAAATAGACTCAATGCCAATACAAATATTAATGACAAATAGTGAACTAATAGAATTGCGCCTGACTGTGCATGAGATAGTTCCAATTGATAGCACACAAATCTTCAACAACAAAGATCCACAACATATCTTTTGCCAATATACACTGATCTTCTGCCAATATAAAAGGCCTTCTTTCTACAATACTTTGCCCCAACCACTTAGCTGCTTGATATACCGAAATGAGCTTCACCTTCAAGCATCTATCACATATGCTTGCACTATACTGCTCATAGAACACTTCACACTACACTCACATACCATCGGATGCAAAAGGTTTTTCTTTAGTTATATAGCCATACAAATGTTGGCCACACCAAACGTGTGTGATGGCCCCAAATGCAAAAAGATATCACACTAAATGTTTTACCATCGGTCCTAAATCTAGGACATACTTAAGAAATCTCTTCAACACACTACACTAGGACCCAAAATAGGTTGTACTTAGGATAAATACAATGCATATTACATTATTGAGATTATAGTAACACCATAACCAAGTCCAGTTCTTGATCCACAAAATATTTGAACCCACCAATAGATGAAACTTGATAGTTTCTGTCTAGATCACGATATAGCTAATATACCAAAATCATTTGATGAATTGTACCGCTGTCCAGATATTCGAAACATTTGGAGGAACACTGTAATCATAGCAATCACCAAGAACCAACAAACAACTCCATGCACCATTGATAAGCGAAAGTATACAAGTGTACCAAAGCATGTAGACTATGAGTAGAACCAAGTAGACCTACCATAGAACGCCAAAAACTATCCATACAGAACATGTACTATCATAATCAAAGCTTTTGTTTTATAACCAACAGTTAATAGATACAACACCAAAACTACCAACAACCAACTGATACTATTAAGATGTCGGTATGAAGGTTTTGACATCAATGACAACCAATGCTAGTAATAACTCAATAAGTCTAACAATCTTCCTCTTTGACATTGATGACAAAACACCAAAACAAAATGAACTCCAAAAACTTGCAACAAAAAAAAAATTATGCCAAAACTCTCCCTGAGTAGATGCGTCATTTTGTTTTCCTCTTCCTCTCCCCCTTTTTGGCATAATCACAAAGGGCCAAAAAAATAACAAAGAAAATTAAAGAAATACAACAGAGTTAACAACAAAGACTTTCTTGTACATTTCCTTCATAATTAGA
Organism: Chamaecyparis obtusa; assembly: GCA_027943335.1. Classification (NCBI taxonomy): domain Eukaryota; kingdom Viridiplantae; phylum Streptophyta; class Pinopsida; order Cupressales; family Cupressaceae; genus Chamaecyparis; species Chamaecyparis obtusa. Next base: position 922,590 of record BSBK01004968.1, on the reverse strand, counting down.
AGCTCCTTCCACTCAGCGATGGTTGTCCCTATCCTTTTACTGATCAAGTGATCAATCAACAATTTTGTCACCAATTTATTATTCACTGATGAACAATCGGTTCACAACCTATCAAGTTTTTCATACTCATCATTCTCCAACAAAGTTTTCACCATATTACAGTCGACATGCTCTATTGGAGAAGACAGTTTTCTCCACATCCTCTTCCTCTTCTTCAACTTTCATCTCTTCTACTACACTTTTTTCTTCAGCTTCTTCATCATCTTCTAAAATTGTAACTATTTATTTTCTTTTATCACCTATTTTTCTCTTCTTCGGTTCAGGAGATGAACCACCGACATTTTCTTCTTGATACTTTTGACTAGAGGAGGAACCCTCCTCACCAAGATATTAAGGCATTGCACCATAAACAACTAGACTGGAACAAATAATAAAATAAGTTTTGCACGCACCCAGACTATCCTTCAAGAACCCCAGATATCTGCAAATCTTTTTACCGACAAAAAGATCGAAATTCCAACAATGGACAGGAAAAATCAACGAACATGCTACTTGAGAATAGATGAATCATAACTTGAGCAACACCGATCCAAATTAAGTGTGATCATGGGAAAGTGATCAAAGATAGGTCCTGGATAAAATGTTATGATTGCGCATGCTTACTCAAAAATATGATGAACCGCCAACATGATCTCACAGATAGGAAACAATAACAAAAAGAATAAAACTACTGTTGGTTGATGCAAGATTGCCCTGAACCCAAGATGCTCCTGTATCAGACACTCGAGGTTATTAAGAAATAATGCTCCTACATAAGAGCTTCTTTACAACCTCAGAAGAATCAAAATGATCCAACTCAGACTGAGAAATCCTAGTAGAGTCTTCAATCGGTCTATTTTTCACTTAACCAAGTACTCCAAGTATTCATTTTCTCTAGTGCTACTTCCAACTCTGTCAGCCAAAATTTTGTCAACCTCATCTATCTGCTTCTAAGGATACTCTTGTTTCATATTCAAATCATCCTTAGGCTCATAATACTCATACACATATGCAATGTTGAATATAGGTGATATGTCCATGTCATCAAACAACTCAGCTTCAAAAGCATTACTATTGTCAAATTTCTTCAGTATTTTAGAAGGTTGAAACTTCTTCATCTTCAGCTTGTTATATGTCCCAATAGGAAATCTACCTTTCTTCAGATGAATTATGACTTCATCTCCAACTGCAAAATTCTTGTCTCCTAGTTCTATCAGTTGTATCCTTGTATCTTTGATTATTATGTTCCAAGTTATACCTTACTTCCTCATGCAAAGTCTTCGTGAATTCAACACAACCCTTTGCTTCAACACTTCTTCTCTCTTCTTGACCAAGATCCTTGAATTCTGGAATTCCCTTAAGATGCATGCCAGTAACAACTTCAAATGGTGTCTTGCATGTACTTTGGTTTATTGAATTATTACATGCAAATTCTACTTGTGCTAAAAACCAAATCCTAATTACCCGATTTGTCTCCAACTAGACATCTCAACAAATTACCCAAACTCCATTTTACAAATTCTGTTTGTCTGTCGGTTTGTGGATGAAATGTAGAACTAAACTTCAAATCAATATTCATCTTCTTCCAAAGTGTTTTCAAAAAATAACCCACAAACTTACTATCTCTGTCTGAAACAATACTCCTTGGTAATCCATGCAATCTCACAATTTCCTTAAAGAATAGATCAACAACATGTACAACACATGATATCTTCCTACAAGGTATGAAATGAGATATCTTTGAAAATCTATCCACCACAATAAAAATAGAATTATTAATTATTTGTGTCTTTGGTAAACCAAGAACAAAATCCATGCTAATGTCTTCCCAAGGTCTACTAGGAACGGGTAATGGTGTATACAATCCCACATTCTGACTAACTCCTTTAGCGACTTGGCAAACTCTGCAATTTTTTAACATCCCTATGAATTTGAGGCCAAAATTATTTTGCATTAATCAAACTCACTATCTTATCAATACCAAAATGTCCTACAAATCCTCCACTATGCTTCTCCGTGATTAGATTATCCCTCATTGATCCTCTTGGTATACATAATTGAACTCACTTGAACAACATATCTTTTTGAATGAAATAATCGACCCATTTGCTCTATTTATCCATCACCAGTTCTTTACAAGCCTTCCAAGAATCTACAAAATCATGCCAGTCTCATATAAGGTCTTCAAATCATCAAATCCAAGTACTTCTTCCCTCATCTTGGCCAACAAACTCCTACTTAATGCATCTGCAACTTTGTTTGACTGTCCACTTCTATGTTTCAACACAAACGTGAGATTCTGCAAGTATTCAACCCATTTCATGTGCCTCTGGTTCAATTTACTTTGACTTCCCAAATATTGCAATGCCTTATGATCAATATATAACACAAATTCCTTGGGCATCAAGTAATGTCTCCACTTCTTCAAGTCTTGAACAATAACACAAAATTCTTGATCATAAACTAAATATTTCCTCTTAGCATCATTCAATTTCTCACTATAAAAAGCAATAGGTCTATCCTCTTGACTCAATATTGCTCCAATTGCACT